>CM060909.1:282961913-283570306 GCA_030737875.1 Allium sativum
TATATACAATACAGATTTATATTTCAAAGTTATGTTATATAATATATTTTCTTCATTCCACTGTGAGATTATGATGTTCTCTTTGATATATCTTCTATCTATTTTTTCTTTGCCCCTAATGACTCGTATTTCTATGCAATTTGGGTTGGTCGTGTGTTGTATTACTCAACTCAGATAGTACGAATTCATGGCCATTACTCAGAGCTTAGGTTGAGTGAATACCTAGGCTTTGGTTGGGGTTTACTCATTAGAGATTGGGTCAGTAGTACCTTAGATTGAGTTTGAGTGTATATATACAAGAGAGCATATTTGTAAATTGTATAAAAATGGTTTTATATTGTGGAGATTTATTGGTTGAGTGGTTTATGAATTCTGGTCGATCAGTAGGATCCACTGTATCGACAGGGGTTTCTAAAAACTCAAATACGATGAACCGACACATTATGTTTTGAAAAAGAGGGTAAATGGAATAATTTTACCCAAAATATATTTTGATATAAAAGAAGTAATTATTTGGGAATTATTATAGTATATTGAATGTGTTGGTTGTTATTATAATCGAATAAGATTATAATTGAGATGGTTATAAATAACCAATCAGAAATCATATAAGTTTAAGATATAAGATCAGATGGATTAAATCAAAATTTAAACCAGCTTTGGGATTAAAATCTTGAGAACTTGGAAAAGTGTGTGAAATTGAATTTTGGATTAAATACATGCAAATTTTAAAATCCTGGGTGAATTTGGAAATGTTTTCCAATCATGGTGAAGGAAATTATGAAGTTATTTCAAAATGGAAGTGTTTAAAAATGAGTTTTGAAAGTGATATAGTATTGAACTCACTTCGATTGCTGGAAAATAATCGTGACATCATTAGTGTTTATTTTTGAGTTTGTAAGTAACGGATTACTACTAAAGATTTTGTTTTGATTTATTTTTAGGAAACAAGTTGTCAAAAATTCAAATGTTTTGAATTGCTATTTTTATATGTTAATATAATTTCAAACTGATTTGAAATACAACCCAAGAATTTGAATTCTGAAATTTCAGTTTAACTTATGAAGTTAAATAGATCAAATTGGTAAAAGTGGATAAATAAAATTGGATTGAGTTAGAGATAATCCTGAATGGAATTGGATTGGTAGGTTAAGAATTTGAAATGGAGAATGAACTGGAGTTTGAAATGGAATTCGGCTTAAGTATAAGCAGATGATTGGAGATCAATTGGGAATGTGGTTATGTGCTAAAGTGATAACAAATGGAAGAGATAGAGTTATATGTCCAACAAAAGGTACAAGTTTATATTTTATATTAGACTGATATTTTTATGGGCCTATTTTGCAAGCCACTTGGTTGTTTGATTTTCCTTTGGATTAGAGAGGGCCTAGAGAGGCAAGTTGTAGTTGTACCGATTGAGTCGTGCAAAGGAGACACTGGCAAAATTTCTCGAAAATTTATGGTGTTAGGAAATTTTCAGAATTTTTGAAAATATTCATTAATAAGAAGGAATTAACATTTTAATTAAAATAAATTGGTTCAGTTCAAACTGAAGTTAAGATGTAAAACAAATGATTTTTACCTAGTTTGTAGCATTTTTCCTACCTTAGTAATTTTGAGGACGAAATTCTTTTAGGGGGAAGGAATGTAACGTCCCGGATTTTTAATGTTCAAATAATTTATTTAATTAATTAATTTACATAGTGGTTTGGTAATTTAATTGGCTTAATTTTGATTATTTAATTATTATAAATAGTGGAATAATAAAATTTAATTTTTGAAATAGTCGAAAATAGTTCAATTTGCAATATTGTGTAAATTGGATAATTTAATAGATTTAATTCAGTTTAGAATTGAATTATAATAGCGAATTTATTTATTAAACAACATTTGAACGTGTTAATTATAATATGATTATAATCGAGCTCATAACGTCGCGGTAGTTCATAGTTTAACACTTTGAACTTCAACTGAGTATACAGATTCATTATAAGTTGGATTTCCTTGAAATAAGAAACGTTTGAATCTATTGAATTATATTTTTCTAACGGAAGTGAAAAATCAAGATTTTGTATTATATATTGTAAGTTATGTCCAAATAAATTTTTTAGAAAGTCGCTATGAAATAGTTTATAAACCGTAACAATTTATTTAATATTGGTTTAAAATTTGGACAAGATTTTCAAGATGTATTTTTAGTTTAATTTATAGAATTTTTCTGTAATTTTTAATTTGGAAAATAAACAACTTTTATTCAACGTATTTTGCACCCTCTATCATCATTTTGGAACTTCACAAAATAAGTCAACTTGTCTATTTTTTTATAATTTTATGATCGTGGCACATTGTTGTGTACGACAACATTTTTATTTTGTGCATAGTGGTTCGTACGTGAACGAAATATTGTACATCGGGGTACACACCTTTTTAAAACAAGCGTATAAACGAAGGTCAAATAAAAAATGAATATTTCTTTGTAGCCGACATCATACCCAAGTAAATAAATTAAATAAAATATATATTTTTCCATTCCTTTGTCCACAAGCTTCATACTCAATCTTTTCTTCTCGCAAACATAGAAATTGCACCAGCTACCTCCCTTAAAATATACATAGACCTAAGCTACATCTGGGAGACGCACATGCTAAGCCTCGAGCAATCCTATGAATCTAAAACTTGCGACAAAGCAATTTAAAAACACTGTCAACCTACCCTAAGATCTAAGCCTCCCGAAAGACGTTGTTCTTATCGTCTCTCCCTCCTATAAATAAGGCAGGTCGTCCATTCAGGGAAGCAATGAAATAAACCAATGGAGAAAGAATGGCGGCTTTAATCTCTAAAATGAAAATTTGTATCAAACCAAAATCTCCACTGAAAATCCTCAACTTAGTATATTTAAACTCCTACAATAATTCTTTTCAATCTCGTATAAGCTTCAGGTGGTTAGGATCATATTTTGTTCGCTGGAAATTTTGTTTGCGTCAGCTAAGGTTATCGTTCCCTTCGATTAGTTGAGCCATACGTGAATTCAAGTATGTACTCAGATTAAGGGGGTAAAATGGAGCATGTTGGCAAAGTTTTGAGGTATATGGTGATATTTTGGTTCGCACCTGGTATACTATATGTGGAGCATGGAATTTTGTCGTGAACTGTCAGGATGGCGCGATCTCTATCTTAAGCGGATACCTGGAAGTTAGAGTTATGTTAAGGCATGCGATGTGGTCCTTTTTGGTGCATCAAGGTGCAGTTTCGTGAGTGGAGACCGACAGTGATGTTTTCAAAGGTTTTAGAGTAGGTACGAGGTTGTTGAGCTTGTATGATCATGGCATGGTGAAGGAAAGGCCCTGTAGCTAGTATGGAGTGGAGGGAAAAAGATCGCTTTTGCATGATTTTTTATGAATGAAAGAAGATGGTGAAAGCTTCAGAAATTTGGCTATGGCGGAGAAAGTTTAAATACAGAAGCTTGTGGGTTTTCTTGCGTGGGTGAGGAGGAAAGAATTTGTAGCGGGTGTGGGGATTGGGGCATTAGGCTGAAGTAAGCCCAATTCAAAAAAAAGAAAAAAGGAAGATATTACAAATAACATGAAGAGGAGAAGTGAGCACAACATGCCAAGGGGCTTTGTTTCTCGGTTTCGAACTGAAATGGAGGAGTGGGTGTGATTTTGGTCTGGGTATAAGAGAATTTCGCAAACTTGGATTTGTTAGTATCGTATGGACGTACACTACACAACAGAACTTGTCTGGAGAGATTTGGAGATCGTTTCAATTTATGATAGATTTAAACGTTTGAATTAATGGACCGACGTTAATCTTTATTCAACGATTAGCGACCAAGGTGACTAAACTCACTAGCTTTGTCTAGTTCTATAATTTTATAAACATATTTTAGAACTGATAAATAATGATTGAATGCTATGTGATGGTTGTTTGGATGGATTGCTTATAAATTGGTTGAAATTATAGATACAGTTATATATATATATATATAACGTTGGTTAAATATTGATCCTGCTCATTTTTAATATCTCATATCGACATGGAATTGATATTATTTATGTTGATTAACATCCATGGATGCAGGGAAACAGGATGGAGGGATCCAACAGGATTCCCCAATAATTATGTTTTTTTATATATTGCGTTATATGGTGTGACAAATAATCTGGGGTTAATTATTATTTGTTTGAGATGTGGAATTACGCTGGCCCTGAAATAATTGATATTTAAGTACCTTAAAAATATAATGGAAAAGAATTCGAGTCTAAAAAGGAAAATCTAAAATTTATTATTTTTAACAATAGAAATTGAATCCTGATTGGGCTATAATACAATAACTTGTTTTAAATTATATTAAAACAGGTAGTTTGATTTATAAATAATATTAAGAGATAAAGTGGAATAGTTATTACTAAATAATTTGGAATATAAGAATAAATTTAGAAAAGAGGAATTGGAGAATCGTTCCAAGGAAAAACAATGAAATTATTTCGATGTTCGAAATGTAAATAGAACTAAGTAAAACCATAGGATTTGTAATTATAATCCGACGATGTCGAATGTTATTAAAATAAATTATTTTTAGAAATTTTATATTATATAATTCAAAATTTGACAAGACAGTTGATAATTGGTTTGGAACCAATAGTTTATAATCGAATATGTAATCGAGATTAAGTTATAACCGATAAACATGATTTATGAAATGAAATGCTTTTTGTTAATAAGGAGTTAAGAATGAGATCAAGGAAATCAGAAATTTACCGAAAATTAGTCAAGTTAAATGGCTTTCTGAGTATCGATCTGATGTTGGTTTCGGCCTTTGGGGTTGATTCTTAGGAAGTTGTTTTCTTACTAGTTTACGGTTAGGGACTGATGATGTGGAAAAATAGTAATCCATGGATAAAAAATGGAAATGTTTTCCAATGTAAATAACGTATATTTTCTAAACATAGAAAATAAGGAAATGTGAGTATATTTGGGAATATTTTCCGATATTAACAGGAAATATTTTCTAGAATATAGAAAATAGATAGTTCAAAATAAATGGAAACGTACTCCAAGGATCATGGGAGGTTAAACGAGTTGGAGAGATATTTGGGTAAGGATATTGAAGAGAAATTGGGAAATGAATGAATTAATGATAAATTAATTTAAAGAGCTTAGTGTTGACGATGATTGATCGGTAAGATTTCCATTTGGAAATATGATCGTTGTTATATGGATGTTTTCCTTTGATAGCTAAATCACTGGCTATCAAAGAATTATTTTGACCATTGTTGTCAATACGGAGAGAGCGGTTGGATTTATTATCTGAAAACCACTTCGTATAGGCATAGGCGTTGCAAATTAGATTATGCTGAAAATAATTGAAGACGGAGTGAAATGCGGGGGCTGTTCGGTTTGTCCAATCCCAGGACAACTTGTATGGACAAATGTCTGACTGAGTATGCCTAACAAGTCACATGAGATGATCTTTTCAAGGTATTACGTTTGGTGTTGGAGGAATTCGTTTCTCTTAGCTTTTTATACCCATAATATTTTTGGGAAGATCAACTAGTGATTTGACGGGTTTGATGATGTGGCATTCAAAGTAAATGGTGGTATGTTGTTCTATAAAGAAAAATGTGACCTCAAGCCTCACAACTGGGAAGTGAGAAAATTCCGGCAGGCAGCATGGCTAGTTGGGTTATACCGAAGCAAGGTGTATTGTAATTGATCTAAAGAAAATTCATTTGTTCTTCTTTCGATTATGTATCTTACGAATTAAGGTTGGACAGTCGACAACCGTAGGTGATAATTCATTCAGTCCACTCAAGGTGAATGAGTGACCGGCCATGTATGGCCAGGTTGCAAGATGTTCTTGTTGAACCCCAGTGTATCCCCTTTAGAGTACACTGATCGGAAGGTGGTACCGTACCATGTCATAGATGGAATCCAATCTCCAATAAGCGCCCTGCGGTTTTTTATTTTTATACTGTGTTGTGGAGTGTGAGATGCAAACGTTCTGCTAGATGGTTATTTATTTGATATAGACACTCTTATAATATCAGTGGATTTTGATATCAAAAATGTTTTGGTTATCATAAGGTAAAAACCATCCGTATTTATGTGTGGATCGATCTTGCGATTACCCTTTCTTTCAAAGGGTTTTTCAAAGTTAGACAATATGGTTGGAGTTTACTCACACCAATCCCATGACTGACCCAAAGTTTATTTTGTTTTTTTAACCCTAAACTCTTGGATGCCCAAAATTGTATGGGCATTCAAGTGTTTCAGGTTTTTACAGATACACTTAGAGGAGCTTGAAGCAGGAGGCTTCACCGTTAGTTATTTAGAGTTATTTCTGTTGTGATGTATATGAGTTGTACTCTATTATGGTATGTATATATAATATAGATTTATATTTCAAAGTTACGTTATATAATATATTTTGTTCGTTCCGCTATGAGATTCTGATGTTCTCTTTGATATATCTTCTATCTATTCTTTTTCTTTACCCCTAATCACTTGTATTTCTGTGCAATTTGGGTTGGACATGTGTTGTATTATTCAACTCAGATAGTATGGATTTACATGCCACTACATTTGGGGTCATCCCGTTGAAACAAATTACATTCATATTTAATTGTAATCCTACTAAAAAAAACTTTGAAGAAGCTATATAAGATATGGACTGGAAAAAGTCCTAGCGTGTCTTTTATGAAGATTTGGGATGTGAGGCATTTGTTAAACGCCTTGCCTCTGACTAGCTCGGACCTAAATTTGATAAGTATTATTTTACGGGATATGCAAAAGACGCAAAAGGATACTGTTTCTATAAATCCTCTAAGAATAAAGTGTTTATTGCTCAAATGGTACCTTTTAAAAGAGAATTAGTCTCTAAAATACAAATGGGAATAAAATAGAACTTGAAACATCTCAGGAACCACAAAATACCATTAAACCTTGTATGGACAAGGAATTGAGTGGGAGTGATACAATAATGTTAATGTTCTATATTGATAACATATTACTTTTTGAAAATAATGTTAATTTAAAACAAGTGATATATTGATTCTACGAAAGAGGATTTTTGGATTAAGAGGTTCATTATTGAACTTAATCCATTGTTGATCCAATGATTTTACATTGTGATAACAATGAAGCTATTGATCAGGCTTAGAAATCTTGATCTCATTATCGATCCAAACGTATATTTAAGAAATATAATTTCATCTGTGAAATTGTTCACAGAGGAGATATACATTTTTGCAAAGCACAATATGTTGCAGACCCACTGACTAAAACTCTGTCGCAGTTCTTAGAATAATAATACAAAATTATATAGTTTAAGTAAGTGACTTGAACATGAGACTGTATAATATAATGATAAGTATTATAATTCTTAAATGTCCCTAGTCAAGTTTTATTGTATATAGGACAACAATAAAACATTAAGACTAGTATGTTGATTGATTGATGATCATATCTCATTGATCATTAACACACGTGATACTAACATAAATATGTATTAGAGAATAGCTTATTGGGCTGACCCAACATGAGAAAACTTCATGGGATATAATTAATAGTGTCATAATCTATTATCATAGTGACAATGATGTAATGGTCCTCTGACCTGAAATCATTATAATTTTATTCGAGGATATTTGTGTTTTGATATCATCTAGAGTAACTTTTAATCGAGTAGACGATAAAGGTGATTATCGATATATCTCGAATCGATTGAAAATTATGAACAATTTAGATGGAATTTGACCCTACAATAGATATAAGTAGTGATATCCATGGGCCTCTTGATTGAGTGAGACTATGAAACGCATGACCGTGCTCAAATATTGATTTGTTTTATATGTCTACTCATCAATCCAGATAAAAGGATTAAATTATAAAGAGGATGATACGTTCCAAGCCTCGAGTTTAATCCTAGATATATTGGTTAAAAAGATTAAATTACATTGAAACACTGATCATCGAACAGGCTGAATCGAATCATTGATATTATTATAACTTGGGTAACAACGATGTATTAGTAGATGTCACTCACTGTTTATAATTTTAAATATGACTTAAAATTATTTCTAACGTTGTAGTAACCTATAGAGTCACACACTTAGAACGTTATGAGGGAAAGACGATTATTTGAATAAATAAAATATCAAGTTGTTGATATTTTATTTAGCGTTGAAAAGGTATGACGCTTGGTTCCTTAGTTTATGGTACACGTTTGTTTTAAAAGGGTTGCACATTCCTTTTAATAAATATACGGACGATAACTATATAATATGATATCATATCAAAAAGGAATGAGTTTTAAACCTAATCCTTTCCATTAAAACCAAAAGAACGGTGGCTAATACCTTTTATTTCCCTTTTCTCTTTGATTCGATTGAAGAGAAATATGCTTGTGTGGATACCAGTAAAGGCGGTGTGTTCTGCAGCGCTAGGATTCGATTCAATTACAGGACGATTTCGAATTGGTAAGATAGCAAAAGCGCTGAAAGGTATAGAACTCGATTTACAAATTAACACATAAATCCTATTTATTTTGGTTATAATTTCGTTTATTCGATGTGAATTACACCCAAATTTCCTTTTATTTCTTATGAGGACAACTTCAATATTATTTAAAATATGCAACCCTTATCATAAAGATGCAAATATATTATATCTTGTGTGACGCATAGATTCAAACTAGTTTATTACCATGTCCTTTTTTGGTTGTCTATATCGATTAGGTAAATGTTAAGTAAGATTATCAATTTCACTTCTATAGTTGATGAATTTCAAATTCTATTCCAATGTGTCCTATGCACGTAGATGATGGATTTCACTTCTATTATTTCCTCTTTCTCATACACATAATGTAACACCCCTTAGTTTGGAGTGGAATTAGAACTCCCACATCATGGAATTAGGATATGAAGTGGGAACTTAAATAGTAAAGCTCCACCTCCTAATAGTGCTGAAGCCTAGTGGTCACCCTAGAGGAGGAAAAGTAGGGACAATATTAGTGATATGTGAGGAGGTAAACTGTGTTATATGCCATGCACGATGTTACAGTGGTATCAAAGCAAATGCCTAACCAGAATTGTGGCTCGCGTGTCGCCCACAACGCCTAGTAGTGAGAGATGATGAGCCAACGAGGATGTTGGGCTTTAAATGAGGAGGATTGTAACAACCATTAGTTTGGAGTGGAATTGGAGGATCTGGGATGAAAAGACTATTGTCATTTGAAATATGAAACATGACAAACTAAGATGTAATGTAAATTTTTAATTTCAGAGTGTGTTTTTCGAAACTAATTAATTAACACTAGTGAGATTTAATCTCAAGCCCTGCAAACAATATGGAAATATATCGATATAGAGCAATCTATTTACAACAATTCCATCTTATAATGTTAAAACCAACTATATATTACAAAATGATCAACTTCCATTTGAATGACCTAGTTTTAGTTATGAACACCAATTCTACTATTACTTATGCAATACATGAAACTTCATCTTTAAATGCATACGTACTCTTTACAATTTTTTTTTTACTAAATTAGAAAATATAATTAGAAATGAATTCATGAAAATATGGATATTCATATGAAATAAAAATAATTTTAATTGATGAAATATGAATAAATCTTGTAAGTGACTTACAACAATTTTAAGTAGATCATGTGAGAACCATAAGTAATCTATGTATAAATTCACACATATATTTTTATTTTTAGTCATGTTACCTAAAATATCATGGTGACTATTCCATAACCTTTGTTTTGGAAGTATCAAAATTTTTCCCTTTTGCATATCACAAAACAAGTTAGAGATTTATGGGCGCTTATATTCCTTGACGATTTGTATGTATTGGTTCTCACTTAAGCATATTCATGTAATTCGTTTATTATTATATTTGTATTTAGTTTTCTCTAAATGGATAGTTATGATGTGGGGGATACATTTAAACATTGAATTTGAGAACAAATAACCAAGGGAGCTACCCTACCTTTAACCATTTTATGTTTAGGAACACTTTTTTGAACACCCTCCAAAATGTTCAAAATTCAGTTTCCTCCCCTCAAACATCTTTACAAAGCATTTTGTCGAATTTTCCAATGAAAATTTTGTAGTTCACACCAAAGATTGTCCATTTACACAGTAAATATTTACAGACCACGCTGCAAATTTTCATTTTGAAAATTGCATATAAAAGCACAAATATTTTCATTTTTGACTGCAAATATTCACAGTTTTAGCTGTAAATATATGAAATTTAATTTATTACTATGAACATCATTGTATGCGCTTTGCTTATGAAGTGTTTTTTCTATAAATTATATATGTATGTATGTATGTAGGTATGTATACTTAATGCATTCGTTAGAAAAAGAATTGCATAAATATTAATCAAATTTCAGTATTTAAAACATGTGTAGTTAGTATGAATTTTTATATCTAAGTTGCAACATGCATTTTTTTTATCAATTTGATTTTTCTTTTATGTTATTAATTAATGAAAAATGAATTTGTAAATGAAATTTATTTGTCAAACCCTATTTATGGTGATATTAATTTTTTGCTAATTTTCATAGAGAGATGTTTTGAAGTTGTAAAGAAAATTTAATTGTCGGATCTTAATATTAAATAATATTAAGATTTGATGATATTTGTAAAGAAAAAATAGTTGTAAGATCCTATTTTTAAGCGCTATTAGTAAGTAATTAATGACAGAAATTTTTGGCAGTACACGTCTACTTCAAGAGAATACGATAACAAAAATATTATAACTACTAATAATGGCATGCGCTTTGCACATTAGACGACATGCTCTTTACATATAAATTAGCTTTCTTTCTACAAATTACATGTGTTTTACCGTACTTTTGCACTAAAATCATGAGTAGTTTGAATTCTGATCTTTGTGTTACAAATTTCGACTTTGGTTATTTTATCTTTTTAATCATATTAGTAATTAGTAAAATTTGAGTTCTCTTTGGGTTGAAGGACAAGGTTGCTTTTTTACATTTCAAGGACGTAAGTCTCATTTTTTCGCCTGAACGAAATTCTTCTCCCAATAATTACGCGGCTCAAATTTCTTCTCAAATCAATCGTACAGGACGTGGCGACTTCACTCGAATAGGTTGCGCTGCATTAGAAGAACGGGTGAAGACAGCACAACTACAGGCATCGGCGGTGCTCCTTTAGGCGATGACGACGGTTGTAACACCCCACGTGCATTAATGTCACTCTCAAAGGGAATGCATTAACTTTCATGGAGTATTATTGGTGTATAGAACAGAATATAACAAGATAGATACACATATTGGTACTTGAAAATTTTAAAACAACTTTTATTGTAGCGGAGAAATAGCTTGATTACAACAACATCATAAACCAACAGTAAAACCAAGTGCACTTAGTATCCATCTTGACAAATTGTTTTCTGAGTACATAAAGTAAAAAGCATAACCCCAACATAAGTAGCCATAAAAGAGATAAGCTGATCTTTACTTTCAGCAATCCAAGCACTTCCAAAAGAGAGAGAAAGAGATCCAAATCAAGCTCCACTAGCACTAGTATCACCCTGAGAACCTGAGGGGGGGAAGGAAGAAAAGAGGCGAAAACAAAGGGAGTCAGACATAAAGTCTGGCGAGTCCAATAACTTAAACAATATAATTATTAAAGTAACTAGGATAAGGTATAAACTGGTAAAACAAGGAATAACTGTGAAACAAGTGGGTAAGACAAAACAAACAAGAGGAATATTCTAGCGTTAATCTCGCTCCTAATCACTATAGGATAATTACTATACTACACCATTACTAGTCACCCTAAAAGTTGATCCCGCCTACTGAACATAATAATCATAATGGTAGTTTCGTGTACCCCTAGCTGTCTTCATAGGAGCCACCTGCCTCTGTCTCCACTAGTTGTACCCACTACCCCCATGCGATCGGCTCCTTAACTCGTGGATACCCGTGCTGGTCCCACAGTGGGGTGTATCACTCCCCAAAGTGGCAACCCGATACCACTAAAGATGCACGACTTATATCTACACTATGCAACAAGGTCTTACCTACCAGCCCGGGCCCACGCACGCACATGACCCCGTTGGACTTGCGTTGCCACCGTTAACCCGTTTTGACCTCTTACAATCAAACCCAGTAAGCATGTCCCGTCCTCGATCTAACTCGAGCTCACAAAGATACTTAATGGGTTACTGGTTTGAAAAGGGTCCCCATACTTGACACAAGCTTTCCACTTATGCTTGGTCCCCACTAAGATTTCCCACTTAACCCCTTCTTATTCATTTCTTCTTACATGTTTCAATTTGGTTAAGTGTTTCTAATCGTATTTCACAGGTCACCCATGTCACCCAATTAACCCCCATGTCCCACCACATGTTTATCTTAGTTAAGTGTTACTTAATTCATTATAACTGTAACCTTGTAAGACCTCCCACATTAGACTGCCATTTGCGGTTGCTGGATTTTGCCGGGCGGGTCCGGGCAGTCTTACACCGCAAACGAGTCTAACCTCGTGTCTTTACAATTGTTATGCATTTAATTTATGCCTTCAACCTCTCACATTAGACTACCGCTTGTGGTTGCCGGATTTGTCGGGCGGGTCCGGGCAGTCTTATACCACAAACGAGTCTAACCTCGTGTCTTAGGTATTTATTATTACACATAATTATTTCACCCCAATATGAATTAATTATCCCTATTCAAATTGTCAATAATTTCCAAATTAATCTATGTCCATAATTGTCACCTGAATTATGTCCATACTTTTCAGGTATATAAATTATACCAATTAGTGTCTCAAATTAATTATATGCCTTTAAAGCCATTTTATGCTAATTCACAATTTGCATAATTAATATTTTCCCATTGTCCCCACGCTATTCGTACATTTTAATATGAAATATGTTAGACTCGCAAATAGTCTAACTCATAAAAAGAAAAGAAACATCACAACTTACATAACACATAAAATAGATCTAACTAGCAAATAAGAATTATAATATAAGTTTGCATAGCCTATAACTTGCATAGGCAATGGACATATAGAACATAAATTTGCATAAACTACCATGGATCTAAATATAGATCTAAACATGAAATTGTGAACTTGCATATAAGAATATGGGTTTCACCTAAACTTGCATATATGGATATGGGTTTCACCTAAACTTGCATATATGGATATAGGTTTCACCAACAGACGATAACAAAGTTAAGTAACATCACATGATTCAACAGACATGTTCTCATAATCCAAATTATAACTCATCATAATTAATTTATTAACTATTTTGTGAAAGAAATTGTACTCACAAAGACGGATTAGAGAAGTGAATAATTCGTTCGTCGTTTGTATTAGAATTCTGACTTGCAATTTCTAAGCTTTAAGAAGAAGAACTATTCTAGTAGCAGCATGGTGGCCAAGAGACAAATTTAGTTTAGGTTTAGGGCTTGAGTCTATGCGTACTTATGTAGAAGTTTAAATCAACATAAGCCGATAGATTGTCATAAAAGCAATCACAACCGTCCAGACTAGATAGAGTTATCTAGAATTGCCACCTATGCCCTAGTGACTCAGCAACAGGTCAGGAAAGACTCAGCAACAGGTCAGGAAAGACTCAACAACAAGTCAGAATCGTCACAGTTCAGATCTACCCCAGGGGGTAGGTCGACCCCCAGGTCGACCTGTATAGGTGAGGTCGACCCCATGGTCGACCTGGCCTGGGGCAGGAAAAATCCTGCCCAGCCCGCTTCCTCGTTTGAATTTTGAATTTTAATCTTTGAACTGTTTTAATTTATATAAATTTCTGAAACTTCTGAGGGCCATAACTTCTTCGTACAAAGTCTGATTTTCGAAAATTTGGACTCTATTCCAAGCAGAATTTCGGGACGAACGCAATGGCGTAACCCATTTCCCTTAATTTTCACTTTAACAATTCAGTATTCTTTAATTCATTCTTTTAATAGTCATAGAAAATTCAGGGTGTTACATTCGCCCCTCCTTAAAGGATTTCGTCCCCGAAATCTTCAAGACAAGAAGAATGTATATCCTACCATCCAATCATCCATCTACTCAACCATCAAACACAGGCATCCATCGTCCTTACAATATTTCTAATGCGGTATGAACATATGCAAAAAGTATGTGTATATGTTCCTTATCCAATGCAAAATCAGGTGGTCTACTGATTCAGTTGACCTCCTTAATGCAAATCATGATAGTGTCATGCGTCCATTATGTATACGAAAGAATCTTAACAATGCATATTACTTCTACATGTGTGCACAACCATTCATCAAAATGAAGCATCCATATGACCACCCAACCATTATACATCCATTAATTTAAATATGCACACACATTTATATGCAATATGAATGTGACTGAGCCGGTCTAGTGCCTAATGTGTGTGTATATGCATCCACGAGCAACCACTTGCAACCACTCGCAACCATCAATCATAACATGTTTCAAATACATGTTTACATCCATTGGTTTCTACCTAAGGATAAAGAATAGGACCGAGGAGATATACTTAAAAGATACATATAAGCATAAATAAACTATGGAAAAAGAGATCAAGGAGGTACCCTCAAAAAGAAAAGGGTAGGCTTTTTGACTTCACGGTTGCGTAGCTTTTTGACTTCCATACCCAAGATACGAGTTGGAACTCTTCTCACAATCGCTTCTCGCTCCACTTCTACTTCCTCTAGTATACTTGGCTCCACCACTTCCGCAGACTCATGTAAGCACTTTCGTAGTTGAGAAACATGAAAAACATTATGAACTCCAGCCAGTCTTTTGGGTAGCTCTACTCTGTAAGCCATCGTCCCAATCCTTTCAATGATAGGAAATGGTCCTATAAATCTTGGTGTTAGCTTTCCTACGGACCCAAAGCGAATGACATTTCTCAAAGGAGATACTTTAAGGAACACCCTATCTCCAACCTCAAACTCAAGGTCGGTCCTTCTTTTGTCTGCGTAGGACTTATGTCTATCTTGTGCATCCTTCATCCATCTTCTTATCAAGTCCACCTTTTCTGAGGTTTCTCTAATCATGTCTGGCCCAAGTATGAGCTTGTCTGTAGACTCCCACCAACAAGTTGGTGATCGGCATGGTCTTCCATATAAAGCTTCGAAGGGCGCCATGCCTATGGTGGCTTGGTAGCTATTGTTGTAAGAAAATTCCACCAAAGGAAGATGATCCTCCCATGTCCCTCCAAAGTCAAGAATGCACGGTCTCAAGAGGTCTACCAATACTCTGTTCACCCTTTCCGTATGACCATCAGTTTGGGGGTGATAGGTCGTGCTTAAGCATAAGTGTGTGCCTACAGCCTCTTGCAAACTCTTCCAAAACTCGCTCGTAAAGATAGGATCTCGATCACTCACTATGCTGGAGGGTATCTCATGGAGTCGAACTATATTTTTAAGATAAATGGATGCTAGGGACGAGGCGGTCCTTCTACTCTTAACAAGTATAAAGTGAGCGTTTTTAGTGAGCCTGTCCATTATTACCCAAATGCTGGTATTGCCCCTTCTTGACCTAGGCAACCCATCAACAAAGTCCATCGAAATGCTATCCCACTTCCACTGTGGGACCTGTAGAGGATGAAGCAGACCACTAAGCTTCTTCTACTCCGCTTTGACTTGCTGGCATATCAAGCACTTAGCGACGAACTCAACTACATCCCTCTTCATGCCATTCCAAAAGAAAACCCTTTTTATATCTTTATACATCTTGTTTCCGCCTGGGTGTATGGTCAGCTTAGAATGGTGTGCTTCTTCAAGAACCGTCTTCACTAAATCCCTTGCTTGTGGGACGCATAGTCTTCCATCCCGTCTTAACCAACCCATATCATCGATGGAGTATCTATTGAGGTGACTAGAAGTCTCACCCCTAACTAGCTTATCCATCATATCAGTTAGCTGAGGGTCTTCTCTTTGCGCGGTTCCTATTGAGTCCAAAAGAGTAGGTCGCACCTCTAGCGATGCTAAAAGACCAGGTACAATTTCAGAAGAGGGTATAAAGTTAAAGTTTGCTATGTACTCAAAGCTTTGCCTTTCTACAAAGAGAGGACTCAAGGTCAGCTTCTTTCTACTCAAGGCGTCTGCTACCACATTGCCCTTGCCAGGGGTATAGGTAATCTCAAAATCATATGAGGCCAGAAATTCCACCCACCTTTGTTGTCTTAAGTTAAGATCTTTCTGTGAGAAAAGGTACTTTAATGATTTATGGTCAGTAAACAATTCAAACCTTTCTCTTAGTAGGTACTGACGCCATGACTTTGGAGCGAAAACAATGGCAGCTAGCTCCAAATCATGAGTTGGGTAGTTCTTCTCATGTACCTTCAATTGCCTTCCCCCATAACAAATTACCTTGCCTTCTTGCATCAAGATAGCGCCCAACCCTGTACTGCATGCGTCTGTGTATACGGTAAACATTTTGCTCCCATTAGGCAATGTCAGAACTGGGGCTGTTGTTAGAGCCCTTTTCAAATGTTGGAAACCAATATCGCAATCCAAATCCCAAGCGAAAGTTAGGTTCTTCTTTGTCAATCTTGTGAGTGGGGCTGAGATTTTTTGCAAAGTCTTTAATGAACTTCCGGTAAAAGCCCGCTAGCCCGAGAAAGCTTCGGACTTCGGTTGCATTCTGTGGAACCTTCCAATCTTGCATCGCAACTACTTTTGCGGGGTCCACAACTATCCCCTCTTTGGACACCACATGTCCAAGAAACCTCACTTCTTCTCTCCAGAAATGGCATTTGGAGAATTTGGCTTTCAGCTGATGTGCACGAAGAGTATCCATGACTTCCCTTAAATGCAAAGCATGCTCTTCTTCATTCTTCGAGAAAATCAAAATGTCATCTATGAAGACCACCACAAACTAATTAAGGAACTCCTTGAACACCCTGCTCATCAAGTCAACGAAGTAAGCGGGTGCGTTTGTCAAGCCGAAAGGCATGACAAGCCATTTGAAGAAACCATCCGGGGTTCTGAACGCGGTGTTATCAATGCTGTCTTCAGCCACTCTTAGCTGATGAAACCCGGTAGCCAGATCTAGTTGGGAGAAAACTGACACACCTACAAGCTGATCAAACAAGTCATTTATTCTTGGAAGTGAGTGCCTATTTTTCTTGGTCAACTTGTTTAGCTCCCTATAATCAACGCATAGGTGAAGTGAACCATCGGCTTTGGTTGCAAATACTACTGGCGCACCCCATTCAGAAATACTCCGCCTTATAAACCCTTTTTCGAGCAACTCTTTGACTTTCTTACTGAGCTCTTTTCTCTCCCTTGGAGCCATGTGTCTAACGGATAGAGCTACGGGTTTTGCATTATCAACAAGATATATGTGGAAGTCTATCTCCAGCTTCGGAGGTAAGCCCTTCACCTCTTCAAATACATCTGAGTATTCATGGACTACTCTAACAGACTACAAGTTTTATACGGACGCATCAAGAGATTCTAGGTAACTAAGCATAACAGAATGTATGGGATTACAAGAGATTTCGAGAATGTTACCAAGGCGAGTCATAAGTCTAACCACTCTCTTTTCACAATCGAGGATGGCCCCATTACTAAATAACCAATCCATGCCTATAATCAACCCATAGCCCGTGAAGCCAAGAACGAAGGCGTTGCATTTAAACTCAACACTCAAGATAGACACTCTCAAATCCCGACAAATCATTTAAAGATGAGCCGAACCACCAATAGGATTTGAGACTACTATGGGATCCGTGACTAGACTAGAATTTAGGTGTAGTGTTTCAATTAATGAAGCAGATACAAACGAGTGTGAAGCGCCAGAATCAAACAAAGTACGAACATGATGATCAAATAGAAAAACCAAACTTTCAACAGAAATGTTTCTACCTCTCTCCTGTCCTGGTGCCATGAGAGCATGAACCTGCCGTCTAGCCTGCCCTGGTGCCATGAGAGCCAGAACCTGCCCTCCAGAAGTAGACCATGTCCTCTGCCATTGCCCTTGTCTTCTCGGGCAGTCTTTAATCAGATGTCCTGCCTCACTACAGTTGAAACAGTCAGTCTTCTTCTTCTTCCTACAGTCCTTGCTCAGATGGCCTGGTGTTCCACAATTAAAGCACCTTTTCTTTCCTTTGCTATTGTTATCCTTACCACCTTTCTTAGGTTGCTGCTGTGACTTCTTTCGATCTCCTTTCTTTTCCAATGCCTTATTAGCATTAGCGCCTTTTTCCTCTTCATGCATAAGCGCCATGTTAACCAGTTTCTCAAAGGTAGCCTCCATAGGAATGTGGGTTGTAGCTAACCCATGTAGCGGCTCATTCAAACCTTTAACGAATCTCAGGGCCTTCTTTTCAGGTGTGTTCACTAAGTCTAAGCCAAATCTCGCCAACTGATTGAACTTGTTGACGTACTCCTTTACTGATAAATTCCCCTGCTTCAACGCCAAGAACCTCTCCATGTATAAATTCTCTTTTGCTCGTGAGAGAATTTCATCTCGAACCTATGCATGAAATCCATCCATGTCTCTACTGGACACTCTCCATTCATGACCACCCACCAAAACGAGGCTTCGTCCTTCATTAACCAAGCATCTAATTGGACCTTCCTTCCATCTTCTATCTCAAAGATACCAAACAAATCTTCCACCTCCTTAAGCCAGTTTCGAGCTTCAACAAACGTCTCTGATCCGTGAAAAGGTATCCCGCCTATTTCCCGAAATTCTTTGCATATCTTCGAAAAGGTATCAATGCGGGGAGGGGGAGGAGGAGGAGCGGCTGCAGTTGGGGGGAAAAGGAATGTCTGCTGGGCCTGCGGCGGTGGCCTTAGCCTCCAGATACCTTCTGAACCAGGTTGGTATCGGTATTCCCTCGTGTATCTCAGGTAACCCAGACATGCTGAAAAGAAAACGGAAGAGATTCAAAACGGAGAATCGAAAGAAAGATATATGGCTCTTGGGGGTTATGTTTTTAAAACAAACTATTCTCTTGAAAATACTCTCCTTAAAACATATTTTTGAAAGTATTTCTTTATAAAATGCTTTTGAAAAAAAAAACAGATTTTCAAAATCTCTTATCTGTTTTGTTAACCTTCAGCTCTGATACCACGTGTAACACCCCACGTCCATTAATGTCACTCTCAAAGAGAATGCATTAACTTTCATGGAGTATTATTGGTGTATAAAACAGAATATAACAAGACAGATACACATATTGGTACTTGAAAATTTTAAAACAACTTTTATTGCAGCGGAGAAACAGTTTGATTACAACAACATCATAAACCAACAGTAAAACCAAGTGCACTTAGTATCCATCTTGACAAATTGTTTTCTCAGTACATAAAGTAAAAAAGCATAATCCCAACATAAGTAGCCATAAAAGAGATAAGCTGATCTTTACTTTCAGCAATCCAAGCACTTCCAAAAGAGAGAGAAAGAGATCCAAATCAAGCACCACTAGCACTAGTCCCACCCTGAGAACCTAAAGGGGGGAAAAGGAAGAAAAGAGGCGAAAACAAAGGGGGTCAGATATAAAGTCTGGCGAGTCCAATAACTTTAACAATATAATTATTAAAGTAATTAGGATAAGGTATAAACTGGTAAAACAAGGATTGACTGTGAAACAAGTGGGCAAGACAAAACAAACAAGAGGAATATTTTGGCGTTAATCTCGCTCCTAGTCACTATAGGATAATTACTATACTGCACCATTACTAGTCACCCTAAAAGTTGATCCCGCCTACTGAACATAATAATCATAATGGTAGTTTCATGTACCCCTAGCTGTCTTCATAGGTGCCGCCTACCCCTATCTCCACTAGTTGTACCCACTACCCCTATGCGATCGGCTCCCTAACTCGTAGATACCCGTGCTGGTCCCACAGTAGGGTGTGTCACTCCCCAAAGTGGCAACCTGATACCACTAAAGATGCACGTCTTTTATCTACATGATGCAACAATGTCTTACCTACCAGCCCGGGCCCACGCATGCACATGACCCCGTTGGACTTGCGTTGCCACCGTTAACCCGTTTTGACCTCTTATGAAACACCCCACCTCCGTTAAGGTCACTCACAAAGGGAATGCCTTAACTTTGGTGGAGCATTTTTAGTACAAGATGCAGAAAAATTACAAGACAGACAAATAAAGCAGCGGAAGATAAATAACCTTTATTGATTAAAACAGCTTGTACAAAGATTGTTTTACAACACCAATACTTATTACAAGAAAGCATCTGTCTTGTTTAATATATAAGAAGCACAAACTGATAATGATATTCCCCAATAAAGCATGAGCCAGCCAAAGCAGTAGAAAATGGAGTTCAAAGCAATGCGCCAAAGAATCTTCAAGCTCGGAGAGAGTAACGGCCCCAAAATGAGCTGAGATTTTCCCTCCCTAACTACCTGGGGCGGAAACGGAAGAAAAGAGGTGAAAGCAAACTAGGTCAGACATAAAGTCTGGTAAGTCCAGTGATTCTTAGTATTTAAACGAGGAAAAGGGGTCATGACATGAATAAACTAAATATAAGACTAAACCATAGTAACAAGATAACATGGGATAAGCATGGGATATGGCAAGATAAACTGAATGTACCGATAAACTGAATGTACTGATAAACTGAATGTGCTTCTACTCCTTCTCTGCTTCGCAAATACCCTATTTATACCGATTTCTATATCTCTGCACTACCTAACTGGTGCCCAAACTAGTAACCTATGATCATATGATAACGTGATCCCAATACCCGTATTTGCGGTTGCCTTCAGGAGTACATCTATTATGGGGATTCCATTTATTACCTAGATCTAATCTAGGGTTTACTATCGAGTGCTTCCTAGATTCAACCAGGGTTTACGCTACCAAGGCCACTGGGGTTTATGCTACCTATTGAACGCCTCTCGGATTCAGGGTTTACGCGACCTAGGTCCAAATAGGGATTATGCTACCTACTTGTATTAATTTTCCATGTGTCAGTCGGCCCTCTCTTGCATGTATACTCTGTGCTAGCCCCACCATAAGGTGTATCAAGCCTTATGATAGCGACCCGACACGATTCAGGATGCACAGTGTATAACTACTGGTACCCAGTGCCTGCTTTTTTCCACTTCTTAGTACGTGCACGCCCGTAAACCGTCGGAACCTACACTGACGTACCCCCTGCCGCTATTTTGACTGCTTATAATCAGCCCAGTAATCGTGCCCCACCCTGCCTAGCTCAGGGTACCGTGATACATCTATGTGGGTTACTGTTGAAATGGGTCCCCGTTACTAGGGTTTCCTACTGGTTAAGTTTGTGGGCCTATATATATAAAATATTACCCACCTACACGTGATGTACTTAACCCTCCCACCGATTCAAGCATGTCAATTTAATGGTTAAGTTTGTGGGCCTATATGTAATAATATTACCCACCGATCCCGATATGTACTTAACCCTTCCACTAGTTCAAGCATGCTTATTTAATGGTTAAGTTTGTGGGCCTATATTACTAATATTACCTACCAACCCGATATGTACTTAACCCTCCCACTGATTCAAGTTGGTATATATTCTTGGTTAAGTGTTATCCATTCATTCAAGTTAACTTAACCTGCCCACACATCATGTTATATATACATATATATATATATATATATTGGTTAAGTGTTCCCCTTGTGTTACTTAACCCCCATCACATATCATGTTATATATATATATATATATATATATATATATTGGTGAAGTGTTCCTCTTGTGTTACTTAACCCTATCACACATCATGTTATATATATATATATTTATTGGTTAAGTGTGTCCTATTAACTTAACCTCACCCACTTGTCTAATTAACATGTTATGACGGTTAAGTGTTCTAATTTTACTTAACCTCACCAACTTGCCTAGTTAACATGTTATGACGGTTAAGTGTTCTAAATTTACTTAACCTCACCATCAAGTCTAGTTAGCATGTTAAACACTTACTTAACCTTACCCACTTGTCTAGTTAACATGTTATGACGGTTAAGTGTTCTAAATTTACTTAACCTCACCATCTAGTCTAATTAGCATTTTGAATTGGCTAAGTGTTTTCTCGATTATTTAACCCCACCCTTCTTGTCTTTGTTAACATGTTATTACGGTTAAGTGTTTCCCTAATTACTTAACCTCACCATTTCTAGCTTGATTTATTCATGAACCTTAATTAATTAATTAAAGCACCAACCACTCACATTAGACAGATATTATTGTGGTTACTGGATGTGCCGGTTGGTTCTGGGCAGGTTTACACCACAACTCATTCTAACCTCGGGTCTTTCTGGGCTTGATGCACTAACCACCCACATTAGACAGGTATTGTTGTGGTCACTGGATGTGCCGGTCGGTTCCAGGCAGTTTTACACCACAACTCAGTCTAACCTTGGGTTAGGCATATTCGTCTTTTACTAAATTTACATATTTATGTAAATTTTTCGTAAATAAATTTAGCCTAGATCACATTCATCTATCATGCAAATTAACATACTTATATTCTATGCCCCAAAACTTGATCAATTAACCCAACTTGCAGTTTATGCCAATTTAGATTCAATATTCCCCTTTTACAATTCATGCCCAATCTAGATTAATATTCCAATTTACGGTTCATGTCAAAACTAGAGTTAATATTCTAGTTTACCGTTTATGTCCAAAACTTGGTTTACATGCCAATTACACACTTTGCAGCCAATTAAATTTTATCAACTTATGCTCAAGTCTAATATGCATGTAAATCATTCACTATTATAGCCAATTTAGATTATGCCAACATATTTATTATGCCAAATTAACTTAATTAAGCTACGCCCAATCTCCACATCATAATCGTACGTATAACATGATCTCACAAGTTTTCTATGTACTCATGAAATGGCACTAATCAAAAGGAATAGGGGATAAGCACAAGAATTGATATAAAAGATTAGGCATGCAAAAATAATGGCTCCAACAGGTTCGATGTACATAATAGTGAATAGGAATAAATTAGCCAAGTTACACACTAAATATGAGATCCACATAATCAAGGGAATAGGCATAGGTGATTTGGTCCCACATAATGCCAGTTCAAGGTACATCATGATTGGTTAATTGTAACAATGGGAATAGTCATAAGCAACTAACTATAATAGTCATAGGCAATTAACCACAATAGTCATGGGCGACTAATCACAATAATTTCTTAATCAATGTCATAGGCAATAGTCTCATAGTTATGATTCATAGTCGTAGGAAATAATTTCATAGGCGACAGTTCATGGCCATAGTCTTAGACAAAGGTCTCATATTCATAGTCATAGTCATAGGCAATAGCTTCATAGGCAACAGTTTCATAGTCATAGTCTTAGGCAAAAGTCTCACAGTCATAGTCGTAAATTAGATCCAAAGGCAAAGATAACTTTCGATTTGACATAAGCACGAATCAAAGATAATTAACTTGCAAATTGGTATAGTTCTATATTTTGATTCATTACATTCACGATTCCAATTACACGTTCAAATCTAAGTAATAACCGAACTTACAAAGAAGGAATTCTTGATTTCTGGAATCTGAATTCTGAAGTTGGTATGCTCGCCTTTGATGTAGATCGTTGTTCTTATAATTTAGATTTGATTCACTTCGTAGCTTTCTAATTTTCTTTTTAGTTGAAAGAGAATGGTGGCTGCCCTAGGTGTAGTATGGCGGTATGACGACTCTTAGAATGAATTAGTGTGATTTTTGGGTTGAGTGTTAGGTTGTTTATATAGAGTTTCAAATTCAATTAGAGCCGTCGGATGATCCTGGAGTTAATCACAACCATTCAGTCAGGATAGGGTGACACCTCATCCCTAATGACTCAGCAAGGAGTTAGAAAGGACTCAGCAACGAGTCACAGTACGGATCAGAACACACCAAAAAGCTGTGCAGGTTTTCAGCTCGACCTGGGCGCACTTGGCAGGTGCGCCAGTGCAATTTTTGTACTGGCGCACTTCCCAAGTGCGCTAGTGCAATTTATTATTATTATTATTATTATTATTAGTTCTTCTCTGCTTCTGGTTTTCTACCTAACTTCGTTCGTCCATATCTTCTTCATACGGTGTCCGATTTACGCAAACTCGGACTCTATCTCAAGCAGAATTCCGAGATGAACGAAATGGCGTAACCCGTTTCCCTTAATTCTCGCATTTGAAATTAATTATTCTTTGATTATATCTTATGTCCCGATTTAAAATTGCGGGGTGTTACATTCTCCCCTCCTTAAAGGATTTCATCCCCGAAATCTCTAAGTTAAGAAGAATGCATATCCTATCATCCAACATCTATGTACTCAACCATTCAATCACTAGTGTCCATTGTCCTTAAAAGATTTCTAATGCTTTCATGATCATATGCATAGTGTGTGTGTGTATGTCCTTATTTAATGCAAAACCAGGCGGTCTACTGATTCAGTTGACCTCCTTAATGCAAATCATATCAGTGTCATGCGTCCAATATGTATGCAATCCTAATGATACATATTATTTCTATATAAGTGCACAACCATTCACTCAAATGCAACGTCCACAGGATAACACATCAAGTTCAATCCATAAACAAATACATATATGCAAATGCAATACGGAAGTGACTGAGCTGATCTAGTGCCCTATGTGTGTATATGCATCCACGAGCAACCACTAGCAAACACTTGCAACCACTTGCATCCACCAAACATAACATGTCTCAAACACATGTTTACATCCATTGGCTTCTACCAAAGGATTGATGATAGGACCGAGAGGATATACTTAAAAGCTAAAGAATAGCATGCAAATAGATTTTACAGAAAAAGAGGAATCAAGGATATACCCTCAAAAAGGGTAAGATGCGCGTATCTAGTCTTCAATCTTCTAAGTCGCATCTTCTTGAGCTTTACTCCACTGTACCTTATCTAATTTAACTTCATGGTTATAAAGCTTCTTGACCTCCATTTCCAAAACCCACTAGTAAAGATAGGCCCTCGATCACTTACTATGCTATAGGGTATCCAATGTAGTCGAACTATCTTTCCAAGATAAACAGATATTAACCATGATATCAAGTGTATATCCTAAGATGATTAGAGGTCTCTCCTCTACTTAGCTTATCCATCATGCTGCAAGTTTGAGGGTTAAAATCTAATGGTTACTATGTGCTTATTACCTCTCTTAAGGTCAGTCTAACTTAGGGTGCCAGCCCCAACCATTTATTTCTCACGCAAACCATCCTAGTCCAACTCGACATCCCTCAAGTACAAACCCCAAAGGCCTAAACCAACATCAGACAAGCACCCAAGGGATACCTCCTCCGAATTTGGACGATCTATGTGAGATGATACAACCAAACAATTGAGCACTTTATCGACTCTGGCTATCCTCGCCAATCTTGCTCCAAAATTATCGTTGATCGCATAACTGGCTTTGCAGTGTCATCTAGATATATGCGGAAGTCTGTCTCAAGTTTTAGGGGGAAAACCCCTACCCTAATCAAAACACCTTGCGTGCTCATGGACTACTCCAACGGATCAAAAATCGTCGATAGGTAAATAAAGTGATTCTAGGTAGCTAAGACAAACTGATCCCTTAGGATCGTACGAAATCTCAAGGGTATTCCCGAGGCAAGTCGAAAGTCTAACTACCCTTGCTTCACAATTACTAGCTAACCAATCAATGCCTAGAATCAACCCATAGCCCAAAAACATAAGCATAAATATAGCTATTCTCAAATCCTCACAAGTCAAAGATAAATGGGCCGAACCAGCAATTGGATTTGAGACTATAATGGGATCCTCCACTACACAATAACTAGGGTGCAGAGACTCAACTATGGAAGCAGATATAAACGAATGCAAAGCGCAAAAATCAAAAAGAGTACTAGCAGGATGATCAAGAAGAAAAACTAAACTTTTCAACAGAAACCTTACTACCTCTCTCTCAGGTATGCTGGTGGTGAGAGCATGCACTTGCCTTCCGAAAAATCTTGTCTTTTGTTCTTGCCCTTGCCCTTAATAATACGACCCGTTATACCAAAATAAAGATACTTCCTCTTATTTTAGGTTTTACTATTCTTTCCTCCCCTCCTTTGTGAACCAAGTCCATATCCATGAGTTCTTCATCCTTGTATTGTGCTCCTTAGCCAAACTCCCTCATTCTCATCTTTGCCATCCTTATGTAACTTGTTGACAGGTCTCTCGAAAGCTGCCTCCATCGCATGGAAAACCTTGCAAATCTTGAAAGAAAATTAGCCGCGGGTGAAACTACTACGGCTATAGATGGAAGTTGGGTACTTGTTTTCCCTTTGACAAGTGTCGTAGTCTCGTCGAGCCTACGGAACCATGCCGCGATGAGGTTACCTCCCAGAAAGCCAGGAGCCCCGGAGACTCAGAAAAGAAGGAAACAAGGATTCAAAAAGAGTATCAAAAAATAGTGCATATGGCTTTGGGGAATATGCCTTTAAAACAAAACTTTTCTTTTGAAAAAGCTTCCTTTAAAACTGTTTTGAAAATAATTTTTCAAATCTTTTATCTGATCCGGTAACCTTCAGCTCTGATACCAAGTGAAACACCCTACCTCCATTAAGGTTACTCGCAAAGGGAATGCCTTAACTTTGGTGGAGCATTTTTAGTATAAGATGCAGAAAAATTACAAGACAGACAAATAAAGCAGCGGAAGATAAATAACATTTATTGATTAAAACAGCTTGTACAAAGATTGTTTTACAAAACCAATACTTATTACAAGAAAGCATCTGTCTTGTTTAATATACAAGAAGCACAAACTGACAATGATATTCCCCAATAAAGCATGAGTCAGCCATAGCAGTAGAAAATGGAGTTCAAAGCAATGCGCCAAAGAATCTTCAAGCTCGGAGAGAGTAACGGCGCCAAAATGAGCTGAACTTTTCCCACCCTGACTACCTAGGGCGGAAACGGAAGAAAAGAGGCGAAATCAAACTAGGTCAGACATAAAGTCTGGTAAGTCCAATGATTCTTAGTATTTAAACGAGGAAAAGGGGGTCATGACATGAATAAACTAAATATAAGACTAAACCATAGTAACAAGATAACATGGGATAAGCATGGGATATGGCAAGATAAACTGAATGTACCGATAAACTGAATGTACTGATAAACTGAATGCGCTTCTACTCCTTCTCTGCTTCGCAACTACCCTGTTTATACCGATTTCTATATCTCTGCACTACCTAACTGGTGTCCAAACTAGTAACCTATGATCATATGATAACGTGATCCCAATCCCCGTATTTGCGATTGCCTTCAGGAGTACATCTATTATGGGGATTCCATTTATTACCTAGATCTAATCTAGGGTTTACTATCGAGTGCTTCCTAGATTCAACCAGGGTTTACGCTACCCAGGGCCACTGGGGTTTATGCTACCTATTGAACGCCTCTCGAATTCAGGGTTTACGCGACCTAGGTCCAACTAGGGATTATGCTACCTACTTGTATTAATTTTCCATATGTCTGTGTCAGTCGACCCTCTCTTGCATGTATACTCTGTGCTGGCCCCACCATAAGGTGTATCAAGCCTTATGATAGCGACCCGACACGATTCAAGATGCACAGTGTATAACTACTGGTACTCAGTGCCTGCTTTTTTCCATTTCGGAGTACGTGCAAGCCCGTAAACCGTCGGAACCTACAATGACGTGCCTCCTGCCGCTATTTTGACCGCTTATAATCAGCCCAGTAATCATGCCCCACCCTGCCTAGCTCAGGGTACCGTGATACATCTATGTGGGTTACTGCTGAAATAGGTCCCCGTTACTAGGGTTTCTTACTGGTTAAGTTTGTGGGCCTATATATATACAATATTACCCACCTACACGTGATGTACTTAACCCTCCCACCGATCCATGCATATCTATTTAATAGTTAAGTTTGTGGGCCTATATGTACAAATATTACCCACCGATCCCGATATGTACTTAACCCTTCCACTAGTTCAAGCATGTTCATTTAATGGTTAAGTTTGTGGGCCTTTATTACTAATATTACCCACCAACCCGATATGTACTTAACCCTCCCACTGATTCAAGTTGATATATATTCTAGGTTAAGTGTTATCCATTCATTCAAGTTAACTTAAAATACCCACACATTATGTTATATATATATACATACATATATATATATATATATTGGTTAAGTGTTCCCCTTGTGTTACTTAACCCCTATCACATATCATGTTATATATATGTATATATTTTGGTTAAGTGTTCCTCTTGTGTTACTTAACACTATCACACATCATGTTATATATATATATATATATATATATATATATATATATATATATATATATATATATTGGTTAAGTGTGTCCTATTAACTTAACCTCACCCACTTGTCTAATTAACATGTTATGACAGTTAAGTGTTCTAATTTTACTTAACCTCACCCACTTGCCTAGTTAACGTGTTATGACGGTTAAGTGTTCTAAATTTACTTAACCTCACCATCTAGTCTAGTTAGCATGTTAAACACTTACTTAACCTTACCCACTTGTCTGGTTAACATGTTATGACGGTTAAGTGTTCTAAATTTACTTAACCTCACCATCTAGTCTAATTAGCATGTTGAATTGGCTAAGTGTTTTCTCGATTATTTAACCCCGCCCTTCTTGTCTTTGTTAACATGTTATTATGGTTAAGTGTTTCCCTAATTACTTAACCTCACCATTTCTAGCTTGATTTATTCATGAGCCTTAATTAATTAATTAATTAAAGCACCAACCACTCACATTAGACAAATATTGTTGTGGTTACTGGATGTGCTGGTCGGTTCCGGGAAGGTTTACACCACAACTCAGTCTAACCTCGGGCCTTTCTGGGCTTGATGCACTAACCACCCACATAAGACAGGTATTGTTGTCGTCACTAGATATGCCGGTCGGTTCCGGGCAGTTTTACACCACAACTCAGTCTAACCTCGGGTTAGGCATATTCGTCTTTTACTAAAATTACATATTTACTATTTATGTAAATTTTCGGTAAATCAATTTAGCCTAGATCACATTCATCTATCATGCAAATTAACATACTTATATTCTATGCCCCAAAACTTGATCAATTAACCCAACTTGCAGTGTATGCCAATTTAGATTTAATATTCCCCTTTTACAATTCATGCCCAATCTAGATTAATATTCCAATTTACGGTTCATGTCAAAACTAGATTTAATATTCTAGTTTACCGTTTATGTCCAAAACTTGGTTTACACGCCAATTACACACTTTGCAGCCAATTAAATTTTATCAACTTATGCCCAAGTCTAATATGCATGTAAATCATTCACTATTATAGCCAATTTAGATTATGCCAACATATTTATTATGCCAAATTAACTTAATTAAGCTACGCCCAATCCCCACATCATAATCGTAGGTATAACATGATCTCACAAGTTTTCTATGTACTCATGAAATGACACTAATCAAAAGGAATAAGGGATAAGCACAAGAATTGATATAAAAGATTAGGCATGAAAAAATAATGGCTCCAACAGGTTCGATGTACATAATAGTGAATAGGAATAAACTAGCCAAGTTACACACTAAATATGAGATCCACATAATCAAGGGAATATGCATAGGTGATTTGGTCCAACATAATGCCAGTTCAAGGTACAACATGATCGGTTAATTGTAACAATGGGAATAGTCATAAGCAACTAACTACAATAGTCATAGGCAATTAACCACAATAGTCATGGGCGACTAATCACAATAATTTCTTAATCAATGTCATAGGCAATAGTCTAATAGTTATGATTCATAGTCGTAGGCAATAATTTCATAGGCAACAGTTCATGGCCATAGTCTTAGACAAAGGTCTCATATTCATAGTCATGGTCATAGGCAATAGCTTCATAGGCAACAGTTTCATAGTCATAGTCTTAGGCAAAAGTCTCACAGTCATAGTCGTAAATCAGATCCAAAGGCATAGATAACTTTCGATTTGACATAAGCACGAATCAAAGATAATTAACTTGCAAATTGGTATAGTTCTATATTTTGATTCATTACATTCACGATTCCAATTACACGTTCAAATCTAAGTAATAACCGAACTTACAAAGAAGGAATTCTTGATTTCTGGAACCTGAATTCTGAAGTTGGTATGCTCGCCTTTGATGTAGATCGTTGTTCTTATAATTCAGATTTGATTCACTTCGTAGCTTTCTAGTTTTCCTTTTAGTTGAAAGAGAATGGTGGCTTCCTAGGTTGAGTATGGCGGTATGACGGCTCTTAGAATGAATTAGTGTGATTTCAGGGTTGAGTGTTAGGTTGTTTATATAGAGTTTCAGATTCAATTAGAGCCGTTGGATGATCCTGGAGTTAATCACAACCATTCAGTCAGGATAGGGTGATACCTCAGCCCTAATGACTCAGCAAGGAGTCAGAAAGGACTCAGTAATGAGTCATAGTACGGATCAGAACACACCAGAAAGCTGTGCAGGTTTTCAGCTCGACCTGGGTGCACTTGGCAGGTGCACCAGTGCAATTTTTGTACTGGCGCACTTCCCAAGTGCGCCAGTGCAATTTTTTTTCTTCTCTGCTTCTTGTTTTCTACCTAACTTCGTTCGTCCATATCTTCTTCATACGGTGTCTGATTTACGCAAACTCGGACTCTATCTCAAGCAGAATTCCGAGACGAACGAAATGACGTAACTCGTTTCCCTTAATTCTCGCATTTGAAATTAATTATTCTTTGATTATATCTTATGTCCCGATTTAAAATTGCGGGTTGTTACATCTTACAATCAAACCCAGTAAGCGTGTCCCATCCTCGATCTAACTCAAGCTCACAAAGTTACTTTATAGGTTACTGGTTTGAAAAGGGTCCCCATACTTGGCACAAGCCTTCCACCTATGCTTGGTCCCCACTAAGATTTCCCACTTAACCCCTTCTTATTCATGTCTTCTTACATGTTTCAATTTGGTTAAGTGTTTCTAATCGTATTTCACATGTCACCCACTTTACCCCCATGTCCCACCACATGTTTATCTTGGTTAAGTGTTACTTAATTCATTATAACCGTAACCTTGTAAGACCTCCCACATTAGACTACCGTTTGCGGTTGCTAGATTTGTCGGGCGGGTCCGGGTAGTCTTACACCGCAAACGAGTCTAACCTCGTGTCTTTACAATTGTTACGCATTTAATTTATGCCTTCGACCTCTCACATTAGACTACCGTTTTTGGTTGCTGGATTTGCCGAGGGGGTCTGGGCAGTCTTATACCACAAACGAGTCTAACCTCGTGTCTTAGGCGTTTATTATTACATATAATTATTTCACCCCAATATGAATTAATTATCCCTATTCAAATTTTCAGTAATTTCCAAATTAATCTATGTCCATAATTGTCACCTAAATTATGTCCATACTTTTGAGGTATATAAATTATACCAATTAGTGTCTCAAATTAATTATATGCCTTTAAAGCCATTTTATGCTAATTCACAACTTGCATAATTATATTTTCCCGATGTCCCCACGCTATTCATATATTTTAATATGAAATATGTTAGACTCGCAAATAGTCTAACTCATAAAAAGAAAAGAAACATCACAACTTACATAACACATAAAATAGATCTAACTTGCAAATAAGAATTATAACATAAGTTTGCATAGCCAATAACTTGCATAGGCAATGGACATATAGAACATAAATTTGCATAAACTACCATGGATCTAAATATAGATCTAAACATGAAATTGTGAACTTGCATATAATAATATGGGTTTCACCTAAACTTGCATATATGGATATGGGTTTCACCTAAACTTGCATATATGGATATGGGTTTCACCAACAGACGATAACAAAGTTAAGTAACATCACATGGTTCAACAGACATGTTCTCATAATCCAAATTATAACTCATCATAATTAATTTTTTAATTAATTTGTGAAAGAAATTGTACTCACAAAGATGGATTAGAGAAGAGAATAATTCGTTCGTCGTTTGTATTAGAATTCTGACTTGCAATTCCTAAGCTTTAAGAAGAAGAACTATTCTAGCAGCAGCATGGTGGCCAAGAGACTAATTTAGTTTAGGTTTAAGGATTGAGTCTATGCGTGCTTATATAGAAGTTTAAACCAACATAAGCCGTCGGATTATCATAGGAGCAAACACAACCGTCCAGACTAGATAGAGTTATCCAGAATTGCCACCTATGCCCTAGTGACTCAGCAACAGGTCAGGAAAGATTCAGCAACAAGTCAGAATCATCACAGTTCAGATCTACCCTGGGGGGTAGGTCAACCCCCAGGTTGACCCTAAGGTCGACCTGTATAGGGGAGGTCGACCCCCTGGTCGACCTAGCCTGGGGAGGGAAGAATCCCACCCAGCCCGCTTCCTCGTTTGAATTTTGAATTTTAATCTCTGAACTGTTTTAATTTATATAAATTTTTGAAACTACTGAGGGCCATAACTTCTTCATACGAAGTCCGATTTTCGAAAACTTGGACTCTATTCCAAGCAGAATTTCGAGATGAACGCAATGGCATAACCCGTTTCCCTTAATTTTCACTTTACCAATTAAGTATTCTTTAATTCGTTCTTTTAATAGTCACAGAAAATTCAGGGTGTTACAACGGTCGTTCCTCTAGCGAAGACGGCGGGTTGTAGATGATGGCGACTTCATTGGAGGACGACGACTACTCAAGCGATGATCTTGATGGTTGATTTTAGATGAATAATGGCAATGGAGGTTAAGGTCGATGGTGGTTCTGCTACAGGCAACGATGACGATTAACTATGTTGTTCTGAAGTGAACTAAGAAACAAATGCTATATGGATTTATCATTCTGATTCTATATGTATAATGTATAACTGAATGTTATATTTTGTTTTGCTGTTGTTGTTGCATCACTTGTGCAACTGCTGCATCATGTTGTTTCATGATGATTGTGCTCTTTTGTTCTGTATGCATTTGATTTTGATGTGATAAAATTACTTATATGTTTCAAAAAATGATAAATTGAGCATAAAATATAATGCATCAATTGTTTTTTTGCTTTCTCATTAAGTTGATTTATTTTGAATATTGCAGATATCATATATCAAATGGTAATGTACTTCATAACTAAAATGCTGTATTAAACTATCATTTTAAATATTCTAAACATACTAGTGCACTTTGTTAAAAATGATACACTAAATTATTTTTTTAATATCATACACATGATGGTGAACTTCATAATTAAAATGTTACATTAAACTATAGATTTGCATATTGTAAATATGATTATGGACTTGGTTATTAAAATGTTATATCAAAATATCATTTTAAAATTTTAAAACATTATAGTGAACTTCATAAGTAAAACACTACATTAAACTATTTTAATTATCATTCACCACATTCAATACGTTCTTATGCACTTTAAAAACAGAAATGAAATTTTTACTTATCATTCGACACATTTGATGTACTATAATGCAATTTAAAACTACAAATGATATTCTAAACTATCATTCAACACATTCCATTCAAATTGTTACTTTGTAATGCACTAATTTAATACTAAAAATGATAGACTGATTATTGTATGGTGCATTCGATACATTTAATGCAATCAAAAGTATAAATGATATTTTTGGCTATCATTCATTAAATTTCATTCATTCCTTTGCATTGTTTTAGTTTGTTCGCTTAAACAATATGTTTCCAGTATAGATTGATTTTCAAAAGTATCCAATTTGGCCTTACATCTGGATGTCTTTTACGTGTCATAGGTACCTGCTCGGTTAATCAATCCCTACTGGGTGTAGTTTCGTTGCTGAAGTAACTGATTAGCTCTTGCGTGCGGATGTATTTTACATGTGATGGGTACCCAATTAGGCCTTACGTCCGGATGTCTTTTACTGTCATAGTTACCTGCTCGGTTAAACAATCCCTATTGGGTGCAGATTCGTTGCTGAAGTACCCGATTAGGCCTTGCGTGTGGATGTATTTTACGTGTCATAGGTACCCGATTAGGTCTTGCGTACGGATGTCTTTTACGTATCATAGTTACCTGCTCGGTTAAACAATCCCTAATGGATGCAGATTCATTGCTGAAGTACTCGATTAGGCCTTGCTTGTGGATGTATTTTACATGTCATAGGTACCCGATTAGGCCTTGCGTCCGGATGTATTTTACGTGTCATAGCAACCCGTTCGGTTAATAAATCCCTATTGGGTGCAGTTTTGTTGCCTAAATATCCAATTAGGCCTTACGTATGGATGTATTTTACGTGTCATAGGTATCCGATTAGGCCTTATGTCCAGATGTCTTTTACGTGTCATAGGTACCCGCTCGGTTAATCATTCTCTACTAGGTGCAAATTCGTTGCTGAAGTACCCAATTAGGCCTTGCGTGTGGATGTATTTTATGTGTCATAGGTACCAGATTAGGCCTTGCGTCCGGATGTATTTTACGTGTCATAGTTACCTTCTCGGTTAAACAATCCCTATGGGATGCAAATTCGTTGCTGAAGTACCCGATTAGTCCTTGCGTGTGGATGTATTTATGTGTCATAGGTACCCAATTAGGCCTTGTGTCCGGATGTCCTTTACATATCATAGGCACTCGCTCGGTTAATCAATCCCAACTGGGTGCAGTTTTGTTGCTGAAGTACCCGATTCGGCCTTGTGTGTGGATGTATTTTACGTGTCATAGGTACCTGATTAGGCCTTGCATCCAAATGTCTTTTACGTGTCATAGGTACCCGCTCGGTTAATCAATTCCTATTGGGTGCAGATTCGTTGTTGAAGTCTCTGATTTATCCTTGCATGTGGATATATTTTACGTGTCATAGGCACCCAGTTAGGCCTTGCTTCCGGATGTCTTTTACGTGTAATAATTACCTGCTCGGTTAAACAATACCAACTGGGTGCAGGTTCGTTGCCGAAGTACCTGATTAGGCCTTGCGTCCGGATGCCTTTTACGTGTCATTGGTACCTGATTAGGCCTTGCGTCCGGATGTCTTTTGCATGTAATAGTTACCGGCTCAGTTAATCAATCCATACTGGATGCAGTTTCGTTGCTAAAGTACTTGATTAGGCCTTGTGTGCGGATGTATTTTACTTGTCATGATACTCGATTAGGCCTTGCGTCTGGATGTCTTTTACATGTCATAGTTACCTGCCCGGCTAAATAATACCTATGTAGATTGATTTTCAAAGGTATCCACTTAGGATTGAGTTTGGTCATCCTTTGCATCTCGTAAGTATCCGCTTAGGTTTAAGTCCGGTCGTCTTTTTTATTCCATAAGTACCTGCTTAGGTTTGAGTCCGACCGTCCTTTGCATCCCATAAGTAACCGCTTAGGTTTGAGTCCGACCGTCCTTTGCACCCCATATGTACCCGCTTAGGTTTGAATTCGAAAGTCTTTTGCATTTTTTAGTTTGTCTGGTTAAACAATATATCTGGGGTATAGATGTATTCCACATGCTATATTTGTCTGTCATTTTTTCTCAGTGCTATATTTGCATATCATCCTATAACTATTCATCTTGTTTTTTTTTGGCAAGGCGTATTCATCTTGTTTTTTCCTACATCTTCCAAATCCTGAATGTTGTGTACCTCTATCATTACACATTAATTAAATAAAGTAACATATTCAACTATAATTTTTTCATGATATGTTTGTCTATCATTTTTCTCAATGTTATATTTATCTATTATTCTATAGCTATTCATCTTGCTTTTGCCTATCATCTATCAAATACTGAATGTTATTTTTCTCTATCATTTATCATTGCAACATTATACATTAAGCAAACAAAGTAATATATTCAACTGTAACTATGTCATGCTATGTTTGTCTACCATTTTTTTTAGTGATATGTATGTCTTTCATTACTCAAATGCTATATTAAAAATAAGATTGGACTTCATTACTCAAATGTTATATTAAACTATCGTTTTGAACTTTCGATATATTGTAATGCAATTAAAAATATAAATTATATTATTACCTATCATTCTTTATATTTCATTCATTCTTAAAATATTTTTAACTATCATTCATTCATTGTAATGATAGTTTGATATAACCTTATATTTTTAAATCAAAACAGTACTGTATATAGAATATAAATAATGATGGTTGAATTTAGTATTGCATTTTTAAAGTGAACTAGCATTATAATAGTTGAACATGACTATATTAAAAAGAAGTAGAATGTATATATCATTATAGTATAAAAACGAATAGAGCATCATGTAGTATGCTAAATAATGGTTGAATATAGCATTATATTAAAAAAATAAACTAACATGTATAAAATATAATAAGTGGTAATTGAATTTAGCATTGTATTTTTTAAATTAAACTAGCATGTGTAGAATACGTTACATGACAGTTAAATATAGCGTTATATTTTTAAAGTGAATTACATGTATAAAATATGAAAAATGATAGTTGTATTATATTCGTAAAATGAACTAGCATGTATAAAATATGATATATGATAGTTGAATTAAACATTGTATTTTTTTAAAGTGAAATAGCATATGTACAATGTGCTAAATGATAGTTGAATATAACATTGTATTTTTAAAGTGATCTACCATGTATAAAATAAAAAAAATAAATGATAGTTGGATTTATCATTTGTATTTTTAAGGTGAGTTAGCAAATGTAGAGTTTGCAAAATAATGTTTGAATATAGCATTGTATTAGTAAAATGAACTAGCATGTATACAGTATAATAAATGTAGTTGAATTTAGCATTGTATTTTTTTAAAAGTGGACTAGAATGTGTAAAATATTTCAAATAATAGTTATATATAGCATTCGCATTTTTTGTCAAATACAAGAGCATGTGTTGCAAACGAAAAATGTTAAATGAATATAGCAGTATAATTGTTGAAATATTACAACATGCATTGTATATGAAGAGTGATAAATGTTGCATTTACCATTTCAGATTTTGAATTACAAATGCATGCATTTCATATGAAAAATGATAATTGATTATATTATTTGATTCTTTTACATAAATAGCATGCACTGAATACATAGAACGATATCTGAATATTGCATTTGAAAATTTTGAAATACATAAGGATGTATTGCATAAGAAGAATATGAAATGATAGAAGAATATAGCATAAGATTTTTTAAAACAAAAAAAATTTAACATCTACCGCTTGTTGAATGACTTGAACGGCGTTGGTTAGGGCTCCTGGATGACGATGATGGATATAGGTTGGATGGCGGTTGTAACGACCCGAATTTTGCCCTATCTGGATCGATCGTTAAATCGACCAAGACCGTTCAAAATGGCGGATGATTATAGTATAGGAACACAGAACAAGAGAACTTTTCATTGCTATTACAACAATATACATCAGAATTCAAGACATATCAGAGTACAAAATATATGCACATCGGAAAAATAATCACCAGAGAAGAAATTACAATGCAGCGGAAATAAAATTACATAAATACAATGATACAACACACATCAGAAAACCATCAACTAACACAGCCAAGGATCATAAATATATCCAGAATACAGCTCCAGCTATAATCTAGGATCCTATGAATAAAAAAACTGCAAAAATCAAAACTACTAGCTGCCCGTGTGGAAAATATGGGCACTCAGAGTTTAGGTGGATAACTATAAACTCCAGGTCAGTCTTGGGACTGGTGTGAGAACTTAAAAACAGTTATTAACTTTAACCTTCAAAGAAAATCAGGGTAAATCATGGGACAACGCCGTATGACACGAAATGGGTTTACTCCACATGAATACCAGTTTTAAAACAAAAATAATGCAATGCTTTTTGAAAAATGAAGCTATTGTAAGACTTGGGTCCCATCACACAATGCAAGCGCAAGCCGGAGGATAGAATTTTACCTTACAATGGAAAAACATGCTTGATACGAGGAAATAAAAGTCATATATTGTTATTATTGTCTAAGTGTCTAAAACAACTTCGAAAATAAATGTATCGATCTTAGACGACATAGTAACCCATCCTGCTATGTCGCTATATATGTTTACAACTAAAACCATAAAGTCTCGTATTGGGAATTGGATTCCATCATGAACCAAGGCAAGAGATCTCTCCTTACGGAATTCGGAACACTCTAGCATATATCCCAGGGACATAACGCGTTGTCCCTTGGAGCGGCAGAGCCGGTCCACCTATCCGCGGTAGATTAGGGTTACTCTTGAACATTATGTTCCCCGGTCCAATCAGACCTACTATCTGGTTAGTATGTCGACCATCTTGGCCTTGTGCGGCCACATCTGAGGTACCTCGCTTTCCAACATCCACATAAGTAAATTTCCTAGGCTCCATACCATGGCATCACTTCTAGCTAGAAGGAAACATATATCCTTTCTCTACGGTCCTTCATCCCATTTCTGGCTCAAACCGTGGTGTGAAGCTCGCGAATTAACACTACAACACAAAGCTAGGCCATATGTTAGTTGTGCTTCGATCATCATCCACAAAGCTTTGCTTTTTAACAGAAGCTTTGATCCATGCATCTCAGAATGCCACATAGTCAATCCATACCATACCATTGATTTCCACCAATATATAACCTCTAAGCTCGTACATCTCAGAGAAGGGTGTTAAGCTAAGAGAATAAATTCTCTGCCACTAAACAGATATATATTTAGCAAAGATCAATGAATACAACACACAATACAATGTCAGACATGCAATCCACTTGCAAGTCCGTTTTGGGTTTGAACGAAACTAGAGGCACCTTATTTCTCATCCCATATGTCTAATACAGGAGAGAGGCCCTCGCATTTCCGGTCGATCTCCAAGTACGTCTGGATGACCACCACTTATTATCCCGTCTTGGGTGTACCTCCTAAGCGAGACATCAGCAATAATCCAAACAATGTGAAGATCTCCGGCGTTCGACCACCGTCTTCATATCTTCGACTTTTAATCGTTGTAACATTCATACAGAATGGGTTAAACCCGGTCTTTCTGAATAACTCGCGCATATTATAATCAAGTGTAATATTAACACATCATATCCTCATTTCAATCCAGAATATTCTTTTAATCAAATATTCTTTACTCTGGGAAAGGTTCCCATTAATCTTATAAAAAATTATCTCATTTAAACTTATTGTTTAATCCATTCCTTGGAAATCATTTCAAAAGATCTTATAATATCTTTTCACAACTTAAACCAAATTAAGCTTCTACGTCTTGTTGGGATTTACAAGCATTACCGAGGTAATCATTCATTTTATTATCCTAACCTATTCATCCTATGGAGCAAAATTGGTAGTTTTCCATATCTAACACCCATTGTGCTATCCGTAAATTTAATTACCACTTTACATTTCAAATCTAATTAAATATTTATTAAAACTCCACTTAGTTTTAACCTCTAAAAATCATTATTTAATGATTATCGACCTTAGGAAATTAATCTTGTCTTTAACTGGGTTAAAGAACAAATATCATTTCAAACATTGTTCACGATAAACCCAAAATTAACTTCCATTTCACTGGAATCTTCACGAAGATCAAAATAGTATATAATCGATATAAATTTCCGTATCAGACTAATACTATAAATGGAAAAACAACAAAGCCTTATAAATTTCATAAATAGTAGAGGTCTTCCTCCACGGAGATTCATCTCGATTATACTAAATTGATTTCCACTCTATTTCAATTTAATTTATTAAATTGGAAAACTTTACTTTGAAAAAATTCCATTAAATCTTAATTATAAGATTTATAAATTCCAAATCATAACTTCACTGTTAATTGGGGTTAAAGAACCAATGTTATTTAAAGCATATTTCACAATGAATCCAAAATCAGCTTCCATTTAATTCCAATTATATTTATTAATCTGTAAACTTCACTAAATCTTAATTAAAAGATTTATTCTATTCTCAACTGGGTTTAAGAACAGTGTTATTGAAGACACCATTCACGACTAACCCAAAATCCTATATGATATTAAATACAAGGCTCTGAATAGACTTCATATCAACTTATATTCAACATCAAATTCTGAAACCAACAAATATCGTATTGGGAATAACGATATCTATATCTTCCGAATTCCTCAATGATATCTGTATAATCACGGAATCCAATATCGAAATATCCGAGGATAATTTCCATTCAACTCCCATCCAATTTACATATTGGAAATCTCTGATTATATTAAAACCACAATAATTTCTTTCAGTTCTTTACTCAAGTCGAAAAATAACTTATTAAGATAAAAATATCTTTTATTTCTACAAACTTGGAATATTTCATCCAAAATCTTTTCAAATCGTTTATTATGATTTAACATAATTTTTCCCTATTTTTAATCATTTAAAAATAGGTCCTTTCAGTTAAATGACTTTTAGGTCATTTAGCTGCATTGTCGTTGTTTTTATTCAAAATTGAATTGAACATTTCACAAAATCTAATAGTTATATTTAAAATCTCTTATTATCATTAGAAATATCTTTTCTGGTTCTGATTTCAGGAGAATCCGATGGTAGGATCTCCTGGTGCGTCAATTCGAAGTTACAGGTCGAACTTCGTGAAATGTCATTGCGCGACACATACTATTCAAACCCGAATGGATTTATAATTAAAATATAAACCAAACCGATTTCAAAATAAGTTAAAAAGTATATAAATTATCTTCAGCTACCGTTTGAAATTCCATTTCAATCTTTTCCTTTCAAAGCAAATATCTTCATATTAAGCCATTATATTATATATAATAGATTTAGTCGATCTCCATTCAAACTTATTTTATAAAACATTTATAATCTCGTCTAAAAACGATTTCAACTTCCACTTCAATTTTAAATCAAAACTGAACATTCCATATTATTATAATATTAAAATAATAATATTTTTAAAATATTAGATTTTGAAATCTAGTTTTCTCGACATTCATTATAAAATAAACAAGATCGATAAAAATCCATTCGAGTTAAAACGTCGTTTATTTACTTAACTCAACTTCATATTTTGAAATTACTATACATTTCAAAATAAACTTGAACAAACAATGATTATATGAAAATTAATTCAAATCAATTCGTTTCAGTTATGAATATTTGCCGGTATTTTAATATTTTTGTGTCCATCCAAGATCGGGCATCAAAATCAAACTTTGATTTTTCATTGAATATTATATTAAAATATTCGTTTTCGTATCGGATTGGAATGAGATTCAACCAATTACCATATTTTTATTTATTTGGACTTCATAAATCACATGTATTCAATTATAGCTCTAAACAATTATTAAACATCCAATTCACATCCAGAGTGCATCAACAACCGTATAAGCCTTAAATAAATAATTAATGCTTATATCGGTCTGTCAATCGATTGATCGACATACAAGCTAAACACAAGGGAGATGTGTGAATTAATTATCATCCCGAGACCCGTGTGGGGTTTTCACCATTAACTAGTGATTATTATTTGCACACTTGGGCGATGTGTAAAATTATCGTCCCAATCCCTTTGTGGGGTTTGCATCACAATCCATGTGAACTTATCTACATACTTGGGAGACGGGTGGGTAAATTGTTATCCCTAAATAATTTATAATATAAACGTTTCATTTTACCATGCATATATTCACAGTTTAACAATGATAACATTAAAACTGTAAACATCCATCAATCACAAAACAAACATTGTAATCACAGGCAATCAATATATATTCAGTTACGATTATAATAACATAACAAAACAATTGAGTGAGAGAGTTCTCACCTTAATTGGTTCTAAAATCATTAAATAACAATTGTTTTAATTAAATTAAACTGTGCGTTTAATTTAATCAAAATTTACAACTGCTTCCGAGTCTGTTCAGGTCTCATGGCGTAGTGCTCGTCGATGTGATTCCAACGCACTTTAGTTTGCTGAATTCTGACATCGTATGAGGAAGTTACGAAATTTATAAGTTATATCGAATTTAAATGTCATTAGCAATTAATTACATAATTAATTAACCTTAATTAACGTTTAAACGTTATCTTCCCCGATTCATCTCCAGCACCGTTCGAATTCATTCACACAAAAACAAATCGGCCGCCGCATCACCTAGGGTCAACCGGAACCCGATCACCAGCCACCAAATCGATCGCCTTAACGCCGCCTTCCCATGCTCGGTGCAGCGATGAACTCACACATGCCCACCTCCCACAATTTCTGTTCGAACGCCATGAGTTTGAGGTCGAAATTGGCCATCACGTTGATCGAAAACCCATCCCCACCGTACAGAATATAGATCTTAAGATGCTTGACAATTTTCTAGTTATAAGTTTTTGAAGATAGGTCGTGGACTGAGAGATTAATTAGAAAGAAAATTGGAAGATTCTGGCCATTGAAAGTGGAACGGCGGCACTGAATGAAAAATTAGAATTAGAGTTTAGTAAATGGTATTTATACCGTATATTTATTTATATTTTAATTCGTGAATTACTTCGCGATGAAGTTTAATGCTCATAACTCCAAACGAACCCCAACGACTTTCGCCCCTAACCAAATACCCATATTTCGGATCCAATAGGATATGTTTCGTAAGCTCATTTGATCGTTTCAGCCCGTTTTTCTCAAAATTAAAATATACGTCAATATAACGTTTAATATTGAATTTCAACATATGTTTTAATTTACCCCGGCTACATACTGACTCCAAAAATTAAGAAACTTGAAATCTAGCTATGTTTCACAAATACAACCTGATTTCGTCGAATTTGGATACCATTTGAAAAACGACATATTTTCTAGGGTGTGTTTGGCACAAGTCCCTATTAAGTTTCAAAATTAGGCTCACATCCGGTCCAAAACTTATTATAAATTACATCCTTATTTCTCAAAAATAAGTCAAAAAAATTAAAAAAAGATCATGTAAATTCATATTTAAATTAAACACATACGCATAAAAAAATCAGTTGAAAAAACCACCGAAAAACACGTTAAAAACCAAAAATACATAAAAACAACGAAACAACAGTTAATAGCATCAACAAATGCATATATTCGAAATTCTTGCACACATCTAGGCAACTATTTCAGTTATGCATCTGTTCTGACTTTTTTGCATATAAGCATGTAAGTAATACCAAATTCTTGCATACAAGTATGCAATAATTCGTAGGCATGCAAATCAGTTTATATTTATTTGCATACATGCATGCAAGTATTCAGAATAAAATGCACACATGTATGCAGCAATCCGTAGGCACAAATATTAGTTCATTTTTACTTGCATACATGCATGCAAGTATTCACGCAGATTTTCAGTGTAAACTGCTTTAGGAATACTTGCATACATGTGTGCATAGGGCTGACAATTAGAACCGAGAACCGAAAACACAAACCGACCCGACCCAACCCGAAAAGATCTGAACCCGAACCGAACCCGATGGGCCTCGGGTCGGGTCTAGGTGATGAAAAATTGTAACGACCCGCATTCTACACATCAGGGGATCATAGAATATTTATTTCTTTCACATATGAAGTCGTATGGTCATGTAACTTTGGGAGATGACTATTGGGGTCATTTCCCATGTTCATGATTTTTGCCAATTTTTAAATGACCGTTTTGCCCCTAGCTGATCTTGTTTTGACCACAGCTTTTGTTTGGACAGGATATTTGACCTAAAACCACTTCTATTAGATCCGGATTATGGTTTACCTTTCCGTAGAGTGGTCATATATGAAAAACGGACTTACCGTTTGGGAGATATGGTTGTAATAAGGTTTAGAAGGTGAAAACTACTTAACCGGGCCAAATGAGGTGATTAGTGAATGAGCCCATAACCCATTTCGGGATTAGGGTTATGGGGAGGCCAAAATGAGTTAGGTTTTCATTCTATTTCAGTTTTCTAGCTGCCATTTACCTCTTAAAAACCCTAACAATGGCCTCCACCTTCTAATTTCATCCCAAATCGCTCTCTAATCAAGGATTAAGCTTAGCATCATCAAATCAAGGAGAAATAGCATCATTTCAGAGTTAGAGCTGCTGTCAGACATTGGTATTCGCCTAAACCAGAGCAGTTTCAGTTCTGAAAGTTTTAATTATGGCAAAGGTGAGTGATTAGCATTGTTTTTACACTAATTACAGTTAATTAAGGTGATTAGTGTTAATTAACAAAATTATGCATATTAAAAATCTGGAAAAATGTTTAGAAATTATTAAATATTATTTTAGACCTCTGTTGGAAGTTTGGGTTAATTTGGTTAAGTTTTGCTAATCCTATCATTAGTTATTGTTAAACATGATTAAGGGAAAAATATGGGTTTTGGACATGTTTGATCCGTTTTAACATATCAAATTGTTGTTTTGGTGTTTGTGGTTGATTGTACATGTTGCTATGACTGTATGGTATGCTCTGTGATTGTTTAGAATAGTTAGAATGGTTGAAAACGCTGTCGTGTGGCGTAAAAACAGTCGATGGAAGTTGTAGGAAGAGTATGCAGGAGCGGGATCGGATTGGATTGCCCCTACCCGAACCGACCTGATCGTGTAGCCCACCCACGAACCGCTTCTCCAAGCTACTAGACTACGAACCATTCCTCCAAACTGCTGCACCACGAGCTAGATCATCGACCCCGAACCGCTTGGAGATCCCGATCCGACAAGGAGCTCGCGAACAGTTCACATCTGAAGCCCCGACCCGAACCAGAGCTTTGTCACGAACCGATCTGAATAGGGAGCCTCCCATGAGCGGACCTGATGAGCACGAGCTAGAGGAGAGTCACGAACCAAACCGCCAGGGGATGTGGACCACGACCTGGAGCTTGACCACGAGTGGAAGGAGACCGAACCAAATTGGGGAACACATGACTCACGAATCGATCCGAGACAAGGTGAAGAGAAAATACTGAACTGATCCGGAGGAGACCAAACCCCGAGATGCAAAGGTAGTCCAAATGGGAAGTAGAACTCAGGATCTAGTTGGGAACCAACGAGTTAACTTCATGAGTTGGGCTTTGCTGCGGGACGTGTGCTAAGGAGTTGTCGACGTCCATAGCTTTGGTTCACCACCGAGAGACGATTGTTAGGCTACGGATCAGTGCAGTGGGGTAGTTATTACTCTATGGGGAAAAGTTCTCGTAGCATGGCTATGAGCTAGTGCAATGGAGTCGTTATGACTTTATGAGGCGGAGTGGACATAGCAAGGACTAGTGGCTATGGATCAGTGCAGTGGAGTCGCCATGACTCCATGGGGCAGAGTGATCATAGCAAGGATATGGGTGATCAAAGCGGTGGATATCGTATGCTTTACGCACGGAGTGAGAGATGTGAGGATGGTTGCTATGCTCGAATGTTTGACATCATTATGACATGCACACCCCCACCCCCGTATCTTTACACCATATGTTAGTGTCACCTTAGAGTATTGTGCATCTTTTTGTGCTAACTCTTTGGTTGTAGGTTCAGGTACGGTTTAGTATACCTGTTATTGTTTTGTTTTGCTGCTTATCGCTCATACCAGACTTTTGTCTGACCCAGAGTTTTATGTCTCTTCTTATTACTCTGGGTGCTCTTAAACGGGCAGAATAGAGACAGGTTAGTTGGTTATGCACGAGTAGCTGATCCGGAGACGAGCAGGAGGCTCCCACGTAAGATATATATATATATATGTATATATGTATGTATGTGTTCTCCCTGTGTCGTTGCTGGTCACTACTTTGGGCATTAGTAGTGTACCTTTCTTATTTTTCTTTAGAGACAGTTTGAAAAGTTGTAATAATGACGATGTGGAACATAAGCTGTATTTTTTATTTTCCGCTGCTATCATGGTTTAGTTTTCAGCTTATGCACTATCTCGCCTGTTTTATGTCAATTATGTTATTATTATATTTTATTTTATGCGCTGTGAGACATTCTACAGGTTCCTTGCTAGTTCAAATTCCCTTCTTTTCCTTTCTTTGGCGACCGTCCCGTGCTGGTTGGACATCGACACAACGCACTTTCATTGGAAATGTCGGCTGGTGCGGGCCGTCACATTTGGTATCAGAGCTCTAACCTAGGGAAAGACACCAGGGAGAGATAGTACGTATATGAGAGCACGTATTTGTTATATTTTGGTTTTCAAAAGTTATATATATATATATGTATGTATATTTATACTATTAGTGTATTTAAGGATGAAGTCGCACTGCACTGGCACCACTGAAGAGATGGTTAGTCGTTTTCTCCTTACAGATTGAATGATGAGCCGATATACTAGGGGTACTGGTAGAGGAGCTAATAATGGGAATGCTCCTGATATGAGGACGATGTTCACTGACTTCATGAAAGAGATGCTTAGAAATGTGCAAGGAGCAGTACCCAATGCTGCAAATGGTGGTGGTGCAGCGATGCAGGCGCGTAGGGCCGATTTCGCCAAGCTATGCGAGGATTACACTAGTCTTGGTGGAAAGTCGTTCCACGGAATGGAATCGGCTACAAAAGTTCAGGAATGGCTTGATAGCTGTGAGCGCATCTTCGAAGACTTGGGTATCGAGGATGCGACGAAGAGAAAGCTAACATCCCGTCAGCTGCAAGGACGGGCGATGAATTGGTGGAATGCTATTAAAGCAGCTACTCCAAAGGATCAAGTTACATGGGATCAGTTTAAGGCCCGATTCCGTGAAAAGTTTATCCCAGCTGCTCAGAAGTAAGAGTTGTTTAGGAAGTTCTTGGAGCTTAAGCAGAATGGTAAGGCAGTCTAGGAGTATATTGCTGAGTTCGATACTTTATCAAAGTATGGATTGTCTCTTATTGACACTCCCGAGAAGAAGAATGAGAAGTTCATAGCGGGCTTATATCAGTACTTGGGGGAAAGGCATATAAACCATATCGATGAGACGTTTGAATCGATTGTGGGGAAAGCTTTGAGATCAGAGAGTCTATACCCTAAGTTGAAGACTGAGGTTGCATCTGCAGAAGAGCCAAAGTCGCAAGCAAGCGGTGGAGGCAAGAGTGGTTCTCAAAATAAGAGAAAGCAAAATCAGACCAAGGATGGCTAGAAGAAAAATAATAAGAAAGATGTGAAGTGCTTTAGCTGTGGCAAGAAGGGCCATTATGCTAAAGAATGTCGAGCGAAGCCAGCAGATAGGAAGTGCTTCAACAGCGGCCAAGTGGGACATCACAAGGATAAATGTCCGAAACCCCCTAAAGAGAAGCAGATTGTGAAAGCATATGCTCTTAATGATGTTCCTTCTTCGTCGAACGCCCCAACCGCGGCGGAGAAAGGAAAGAATGTCGTCATCGAAGGTATGCTTTCTGTTTATGATGTTCCTGTTCGAGTATTGTTTGATATCGGAGCTTCCCGTTCCTTCATATCTAGTGACCTGGTAGATAGGTTGTAATTAGAACCCGAAATAGTCGATAGACCTTTAGTAGTAACAAACCCGATTGGTGGTTCAACTAGCCTTAGCATGATTTGTCGTAATGTGGTCTTATCGAGTCATGGATGCATGTTTGTTTGTGATTGCTTTGTTTTGGGCTTTACTGGGTTTGGCATTATTTTGGGAGTCGATTCGCTCCAAAGGTACGGGGTGGTGGTAGATTGTGAGGGCTTTTTGGTGACAGTTAGAGCGGATGATGGGCGGAGGGTAGTGTTTGGTGGTCTACCTAGTGATTGGGTAATGGACAGTTTTCTAAATTCCCTCGACATCCCGCATGATGAGCTGTCAGATGTGCCCGCGACTGGCCAGTATCCGGACGTCTTCGAGGAAGTGACCGGACTTCCACCACACTGAGAGATTGAGTTCCGTATTGATTTAGTGAAAGATGTCATACCTATCGTGATGCCACTTCGTCGTGTGGCGCCAAGGGAGCAGCGAGAGCTCGGGGTGCAAGTAAACGATCTTTTGAAGAAGGGATTTATCAAAAGAAGTATTTCCGAGTGGGGAGCACCAGTTATGTTTGCTACCAAGGCAGATGGTTCCCTTCGATTGTGTGTGGACTACCGCGAGTTGAATAAGGTGACGAGGAAGAATAAGTATCATCTACCGCGGATAGATGATTTGTTTGATCAGTTGTGTGGCGCGAGAGTGTTCTCCCAGTTGGATCTCGTGACAGGGCTTCATCAGCTTAGGGTGGAAGCCGAGAGTATAGCTAAGACGACCTTTCGGACGCCGTCTGGATTCTATGAGTGGTTGGTCAAGCCATTCGGGTTAACTAATGCACCAGCATATTTTGTGGATCTTATGAATAGGGTATTCAGGGATCAATTGAATAAGTTTGTTCTTGTGTTCGTGGATGATATCTTAGTTTATTCGAGGACAGAGGAAGAACACAAGGAATATTTGAGGATAGTGATGGAGGTGTTGAGAAAACATTAATTGAAAGAAAAGTTCTCTAAATGTCACTTCTGGAGGAGGGAAGTGAGATTCTTGGGTCATGTTGTTTCAGAGTATGGTATTGCCGTGGACCCTGCAAAGGTGGCTACGGTACAAGATTGGTCTACGCCCAAGAATTCAACAGATGTAAGAAGTTTTTTGGGGTTGACTGGATATTATCGTAAGTTTATCCAAGACTTCTCCAAGATAGCGGCACTGTTGACTTAGTTAACCAAGAAAAATCAAACTTTTGTTTGGGACGAAAAGTGCGAGAATGCATTTAAGAGTCTAAAGGAAAAGTTGACATGTGCACCAGTGTTAGTCATTCCTAAAGGGAATGAAGAGATGACAGTATACACAGATGCCTGTGGTACCGGACTAGGTGTTGTATTGATGCAAGGAGGTAAGGTTGTAGCTTATGCTAGTCAGCAACTGAAACCGCATGAGAAAAGATATCCTACCCATGATTTGGAATTGGCAGCGATCGTGTTCGCATTGAAGATGTGGAGACATTATCTCTTGGGAGAAAGATTCGAGTTGTTTACCGATCATAAATCGTTAAAGTATCTTTTCTCTCAGAAGGATCTAAATCTCCGACAGCAGAGATGGTTAGAATTCTTGGCTTCCTATGATTTCGATATCGCATATACACCAGGAAAAGGCAATGCGGTAGCTGATGCATTGAGTGGAAGACACGCCAGTTTAGGGGCTATGTTTTTGGAATGGAAGCAACTGGAGTACATCGCTGGGTATGATTTCAGACCAAAGTGCGAATTGGATCCAGAAGTATTAGCAAGTTTGACGATCATACCCACTTTGATTGAGCAGATTGGTTCCAGTCAGACGGACGATCCTAACCTATTGGAAATCATCTCAAAGTTAGAGATAGGAATCGACGAAGAGATGAACAAGTATGGGCTTGATCGAGATGGATGTCTTAGAAAGAATGGTAGACTAGTTGTGCCCAATGTCAGTGGATTGAGAGATAAAGTGCTTAGAGAATGTCATCACTCAAAATTGACTATACATCTCAGTGGTAACAAAATGTATCGAGATATGAGGCAGACCTACTACTGGGAAGGGATGAAAAGAGACGTTGGGAAGTTTATATCCAAATGCATGAATTGCCGGCTAGTTAAAGCTGAGCAAAAGAAACCTAGTGGTTTGTTGCAACCATTAGAAATTCCATAATGGAAATGAGAACAAGTCTCAATGGATTTCATTGATGGGTTACCAAGGACTAGATCAGGCCATGATAGCGTTTGGGTGATTATGGACCGATTGACTAAAAGTGCAAGGTTTATACCGATCAAATCGAATAAAATAGCAGCTAAATTAGCAGAACTCTATATGAAGTGGGTAGTGAGATTTCATGGAATACCCAAAGGCATTGTGAGTGACCGAGATCCGTTGTTCACTAGTGGATTTTGGAAGAGCTTACAAGAGGCGTTAGGATCAGAATTACATCTCAGTACCGCGTATCATCCTCAAACCGACGGTCAGACAGAGAGGGTGAATCGAGTATTAGAAGATCTCTTGAGAGCTTGCATATTGGATTTTGGTGGATCATGGGATGACCATTTGCATCTAGTAGAGTTTGCATATAATAATAGTTATCAATCCAGTATTGGTATGGCTCCATATGAAGCTTTGTACGGAAGACCGTGCAACTCACCGTCATGTTGGTTAGAAACTGGTGAGAAGTTTGTGTTTAGCCCAGATGTGATAAGAGAAACCTCAGATAAAATCAAGGTTATCCGATAACGAATGAAGGCTGCCGAAGATAGGCAGAAGAGTTATGCTGATAAGAGGAGTAGAGATTTAAAATTCTCCATTGGCGACTTGGTGTTTGTCAAGATTTCTCCATTAAAGAGCGTGATACGATTTGGTAGAAGAGGCAAGTTAACACCAAGATTTGTTGGTCCAATCCCAATCCTCGAGCAAGTTGGGAATTTGGCATATAAAGTTGAATTACCAGAGAAGATGGCAGGAGTTCATAACGTATTTCATGTTTCCCAATTAAGGAAATTCGTGCACGACCCCGATGCAACTATTTCACCAGATCAGTTGGATGATATAGAAGTAGAACCCGAGGCGGCTGGGAACCGCAAGCCGATTCGTATTGTCGAGCACGATACGAAGCAACTTCGAAGGAAATCGGTGAATCTAGTCAAAGTTCAGTGGGGGCGAGAATGAGAATGACTGTACTTGGGAGACAAAGGAGAGCATTAGGAAGACGTATGCAGAACTCTTTGCCTGGTAAGATTTTAATCGCAATTTAGTTTTCCGCATGCTAGGATAGACTTGTTTGTTGTTTTGCATGTTTGATTGTTGTGAATGATTGGTAGGCATGCGGGATCCTTTACTTGTTTCTTAGTTAAGGAATTTCGGGGGCGAAATTTCTTAAGGGGAGAGAATGTAACGACTTGCATTCTACGCATCAGGGGATCGTAGAATATTTATTTCTTTCACATACGAAGTCGTATGGTCATGTAACTTTGGGGGATGACTATTGGGTCATTTCCCATGTTCATGATCTTTGCCAATTTTTAAATGACCGTTTTGCCCCTAGCTGATCTTGTTTCGGCCATAACTTTTGATTGGAAAGGAGTTTTGACCTGAAACCACTTCCATTAGATCCGGATGATGGTTTATCTTTCCGTAGAGTAGTCATATGTGAAAAACGGACTTACCGTTTGGGAGATATAGCAGAAATAAGGTTTAGAAGGTGAAAAACTGCTTAACCGGGCCAAATGAGATGATTAGTGAATGGGCCCATAACCCATTTTGGGATTAGGATTATGGGGAGGCTGAAATGAGTTAGGTTTTCATTCTATTTCAGTTTTTTAGCCGCCATTCACTTGTTAGAAACCCTAACAATGGCCTCCACCTTCTAATTTCATCCCAAATCGCTCTCTAATCAAAGATTAAGCTTAGCAACATCAAATCAAGAAGAAATAGCACCATTTCAGAGTTAGAGCTGCTGTTAGACATTGGTATTCACCCAAATCAGAGGAGTTTTAGTTCTGAAAGTTTTAATTGTGGCAAATGTGAGTGATTAGCATTGTGTTTACACTAATTACAGTTAATTAGGGTGATTAGAGTTAATTAACGAAATTATGCATGTTAAAATCTGGAAAAATGTTTAGAAATTCTTAAATATTACTTTAGACCTATGTTGGAAGTTTGGGTTAATTTGGTTAAGTTTTGCTAATTATATCATTAGTTATTGTTAAACATGATTAAGGAAAAAATATGGGTTTTGGGCATGTTTGATCCGTTTTAACATATCAAATTGTTGTTTGGTGTTTGTGGTTGATTATACATGTTGTTATGACTGTATGGTATGCTCTGTGATTGTTTAGAACAGTTAGAATGGTCGAAAATGCCGTCATGTGGCATAAAAGCAGTCGATGGAAGTTGTAGGAAGAGTATGCAAGAGTCGGATCAGATCGGATCGCCCCTACCCGAACCGACCTAATCGTGTAGCTCACCCACGAACCGCTTCTCCAAGCTGCTGCACCACGAACCATTCCTCCGAACTTCTGCACCACGAGCTAGATCATCGACCCCGATACGCTTGGAGATCCCGATCCGACCAGGAGCTCGCGAACGGTTCACATCTGAAGCCCCGACCCGAACCAGAGCTTTGTCACGAACAGATCCGAACAGGGAGCCTCCCATGAGCCGACTTGATGAGCACGAGCTGGAGGAGAGTCACGAACCGAACCGCCAGGGGACGTGGACCACGACCTGGAGCTTGACCACGAGCGGAAGGAGACCGAACCGAACTGGGGAACACATGACTCACGAATCGATCCGAGACAAGGTGAAGAGAAAATACCGAACCGATCCGGAGGAGACCAAAACCCGAGATGCAAAGGTAGTCCAAATGGGAAGTAGAACTCAGGATTTAGTTGGGAACCAACGAGTTAACTTCATGAGTTGGGCTTTGTTGCGGGACATGTGCTAAGGATTTGTCGACGTTCATAGCTTTGATTCACCACTGAGAGACGATTGTTAGGCTACAGATCAGTGCAGTGGGGTAGTTATTACTCCATGGGGCAGAGTGATCGTAGCATGGCTATGAGCCAATGCAATGGAGTCGTTATGACTTCATGAGGCAAAGTGGACATAGCAAGGACTAGTGGCTATGGATCAGTGCAGTGGAGACGCCATGACTCCATGGGGCAGAGTGATCATAGCAAGGATATGGATGATCAAAGCGGTGGATATCGTATGCTTTACGCACTGAGTGAGAGATGTGAGGATGGTTGTTATGCTTGATTGTTTGACATCACTATGACATGCACACCCCCACCCCCGTATCTTTACACCATATGTTAGTGTCACCTTAGAGTATTGTGCATCTTGTTGCGCTAACTCTTTTGTTGCAGGTCCAGATTCATATATGGTTTAGCATACCTGTTATTGTTCTGTTTTGCTGCTTATCGCTCATACCAGACTTTTGTCTGACCCAGAGTTTTATGTCTCTTCTTATTACTCTAGATGGTCTTAAACAGGCAAACTAGAGACAGGTTAGCTGGTTATGCACGAGTAGCTGATCCGAAGACGAGCATGAGGCTCCTACGTAAGATATATATATGCATTCTCCATGTGTCGCTGTTGGTCACTACTTTGGGCATTAGTAGTGTACCTTTCTTATTTTGCTTTAGAGACAGTTTGAAAAGTTGTAATAATGATGATGTGGAACATAAGCTGTATTTTGGATTTTCCGCTGCTATCATGGTTTAGTTTTCAGCTTATGCACTGTCTCGTCCGTTTTAGGTCAAGTATGTTATTATTATATTTCATTCCATGCGCTGTAAGACATTCTACAGGTTCCTTGCTAGTTCAAATTCCCTTCTTTTCCTTTTTTTGGCGACCGTCCCGTGCTGGTTGGACATCGGCACAACGCACTTTCATTGGAAATGTCAGCTGGTGCGGGACGGGCCGTCACAAAATACAAGTTAGACCCGATCAAACCCGACCCGCAATGACCTGACCCGAAAGACTCGATCAAAAAGCACTGAAATACATGTATTTTTATTGTTATTATTAACCCGAACCCGAACCGATCCGACCCGACCGACCAGAACCGAAGCTCGGGTCGGGTCTAGATTTTTGAAATGTATACTTCAGATCCATCAAAACCCGACCCACCTAGAATCGAGACCCGCCGGGTCTGGTCCGCGTCCATTGGGTTAGGGTACAGTGTGCAACTATTGCGTATTCTTGCACATATATATGCAAGTTTTTTTTCTTTTTTCCTTTGTCTTCGGGGAATATTTGCAGATTTTTGATTTTCTTTATATATATATATATATATATAGCAGCGCACTTTTTTTAAGAAAACATGTAAGTCCAGAAATAGGGACCCGCTTTGAATAAAAAATAAATGGGGAGGATGCCCTTTATATTATGAAAGTTTTTAGGGATGTGTGGCTTATTTTCTACCTTATTGAACATCTAAACTGAATCTCAACACGCGCTTATTTTTATCATGCTTACATACGAATTCTAATTGAGTAGAAATTTTAAACCTGACAATATTTTGACGTTCCAGATCCAACAAAATAAGTTTCGTCGAAAACGAAGGCCGTTTGCAAAATGGCTACTTTTAAGTGCTTATATAACATTATTATATTAATAAATTCCATAGCGACAATTTTAAATTTTAATTTGGACATAACTTATAATTTAGGTTAAGTTTGTCTCAGGTCTCTAATAAGTTTCAATATTAGGCTTACATCCAGTCAAACGTTTCATATAAATTGCATCCTATTTTTTGAAAAATCATCAAAAAACCACCAAGTGAATTTAAGAAAAATCACGAAAATTCATAATTAAATAAAACAATAAATCCTCATCAAATTCGTCCATTAAAAGCACCAAAAAAACGAAAGAAAAACAAAAAAAAAACAGCGAAACAGCAGTATACTGCATCAAAAAATGCACGTATTTTTAAATAGTTGCATACATTTATGCATATATTTCAGTGATGCATCAAACTGCACTATTTATGCATACATGTATGCAGTTAAACTGCAATATACACATCGTTTTATGCATATATTCAATTGTGGTCTGTTTTCTCAAGCATTCACAGTTTTCAGACATTGTTGCATACATTTATGCACTTATACAGAATAAATGCATATATTCACGCACATATTCAGAAGTCTTCTTCCTTTTTAACATTGTTGCATACATGTATGCACATATAGGGAATAGTTGCATACATGTATGCAACTATTTATAACACATGCAACTCAGTTCAACTTTATATGCAAACATGTATGCAAGTATTACAAATATATGCGTACATGTATGCATATATTCACCTAGATTTTCAATAGAAAACACTGGATGAATATATGTATACATCTATGCAATTTTTGGTAATAGCTGCATACATTTATTTAACTTTTTTTTTCAGATTGCTTCTGGGAATATTTGCGGTTTTTTTTAGTGCTCAGCACAGTTTTTTGTGGGAAAAGCACGTAAGTAGCAAAATAGGGACCCGCTTTACATTACAAAGTTGCGTTGGATGCCAATTACATTTTGAAAGATAAGAAGGACGTGTGTCCAATTTCCACTATAATTTATAACTCGAAATCTCAATTTCTTATATTCGTTAGAAAAATGTTATCAAATAGATCCTAACGTTTCTTATTTACAAAAATCCGGCTTATATTGAATTCTGTGTACTGATTTGAAGTTCAATACTAAATTTTCAAACTAACACGACGTTACGAGCTCGTTTTAATTAAAATTTTAAATTATACGCTCAAACTTTGTTTTTAAATAAATTCTAAATCGTTAATTCTCAAAATAAATCATTTTAAATTCTTAAAATCCATTAAAATCATTTAAAATTCAAGTTTTAAATTGATCAAAAATATGGGTTGTTACAGCGGCAGTTAAGGCACGTGGACTACAGTGACAGCTTGAAGCGGCTAGGGCATGAGGTCGGCGATGAAAGTGGAGTGGAGGTTAAGGCGAAGGCAATGGCTTGGGGAGGCGGTGGAAGGCGACAGTTAGGCTTGAGGCGGGGGTTGCTTGGGGTGACAACTACAAAGGGAATGACGGATGCGAAGGCGTTGGTGAAGACGATTGAGATGGCTTAGAAAAATTGAATTGTCCTTCCGCCTAATTTTTGAAACTTGCATCCTTGATTTAAAAATTAATATGAAGATTTTCCTTTAAACTAATTTCCTCTTATTAATACGTAGAAAAAAGTTTTTGAATTTGTAATAAAGATTTATTTTCTATACCGATTTCTAAGAAATTTTATTAATAATTGCATTGCAAGCGCAAACTTTTGGTCTGAACGTTAACTTCTCAAAATACCCCTATATGCTAGTACAACCATGCAACGATGAAAAACCAACAATTAGATTGCATAATTAAAAAAAAACTAGTTTTTTTTATTAATTTTAGTTGAACATCAAAAAATAACATGGTAGAAAATATTTAAAATTAGAAAGATCTAAAGAGACAAAAGTGAGAGAATTAAGTGGACCAGTGAAAATTAAGTAAATTAAATTAAAGATATTGAATAAGACATGTTATAGACGTGTTCCATGTTTGTTAAGCTTCGAAAAATTTGATTTTGACCAAGTGACAGTAAGCAAATCTCCTAAATGGTCGGTTTGATAATCTTTTAAATATTAAATTGTTATTTTGTGTGATTTTCTCTATAAATTAGAAGATAAAATCTCCTTACAACTGCTTTGGACATAATGAGTTAGATATCTTCTAATATCCTTTAAATATCGAATCTAATATTACGTATTCTTTAATAATTCAAACCGTTTTTCATCAAATAATAATAAATTTTAAAATTACATGCAATTTAGAAATAAATATTCAAACTAACACATATTCTCGACAAAAAAATATAACTAAATATTTATGCAAATCAGTTCATTTAATATGTTAAACATATATAGTTTGTAAAAGAAGAATTAAAGTGTAAAACATACGACATTATCACGTGTGAAGGGGATGCCTCAATGTTCTTGTTAATAGTTTTAATATATGAAAGAACCTTTTTGGTACTTGGAGGGTACATAAAAAATGTGCGATATTAAAGACACTATAATTATCAACTCTGTGTCCCTCTCTTTGTGTCTAATTTTATGTTTAAATAGCCGCCCCCTTATTTTAAGGTGATTGTTAAAGGGACTCCATATTTGGTTAAGGGGAGGATAATTTTAAGGGGGCTCCAACTTAATTTTTGTTTGTTAAGGGGGGTCTAGTTTATTTTATTTTCTTTTCAAAAAAGAGACCTAACTACCCCTAACACGTAACTTATGTTAAATCCTAGTTTAAACATGCAAATTACTAAATATCTCAATTACACAAATTCGATACAACATATTAGATCAAAATTTTTGTTTTTGCATTTATTTTAAATTATTCATACTAATTCCGATATGAAATTACTATTAATTACCTAATGTGATGCCTTCTAATCACCGACGAATTTTTTTATGTCTCCATTACATTAACTATATTCATTTTTTTATTATTACGTGCAATATTAAATTGTAAGCATTAATTAAGGGGATTGTTAAAGGGACTCCACATTTGGTTAAGGGGAGGATAATTTTAAGGGAACTCCATCTTATTTTTTTTTTGTTAAGGGGGGTCTGGTTTATTTAAAAAAGAAAAGAAAAAGAGACAGATCTACCCATGGCTTGTCACTTATGTTAAACTATAACTTACTAAATTCAACGCAAATGACAAACTTGGGAATTACTAAACATCTCAATTACGCAAATTAGATACAACATATTAGATTAAAATTTTCGTTTCTGCATTTATTTTAAATTAACCATACTAATTCTAATATGAAATTTCAATTAATTACCTAATCCGATGCCTTCTGATCACCCATAAAACTTTCTTGTGTCTCCATTACATTAAATATATCTATTTTTCATTTTTATGTGCATCATCAAATTATTAATACTAGTGTGTAACCCGTGCATTGCACACGATAATACTATCAAAAATAGTATTTATTTTTTTAATGTTAAAATGAGGATTTTGTTGTGTAATATATGATAAATTTTAACGTGAAATATATAAGCTATTAATTAAAATTATTATTATTATTATTTATGTTCAATAGTTTACATAAACAACTTGTGATAGTTATTTATGTTTATAATTTATGTTATATGATTGACGTGTTTATATATTTGATTTGTTTTTCATTTTTGTTAATATGAATATGGTTAACCTTGATGTGATTTATAAGACGAATCAATAAATAACGGTTTGCTAAAGTTATTTAAATATTTTTTTTATTATGTAATTAACTGTAAAATATGCTACTGAATGTAAACTATTAGAAAAGAATTGAGAGAGACTTAAATAATACAGAAAGTTTTAAATGTAGGTATTTGAAGCTAAAAAGCATAATTTTGTCATTTTAGCATTTAAAAGAAATATTAGTTAATTAAATTTGTTTAAATTGCTTAAATATAAGACTATGTAACTAATTTAAATATATGAATTTAAATGTAAAATGTTGGGAGATAATTGTGAATAAATAATTATGTAAACTTTGGAATGTCCATATCAATATGTAAAATGACAGAAAAAGTAAAGTAATGTGAGAGAAATAGTAAATAAGTGTAAAGTGATAAGCTAATTTAAAACTAAAATACCTAGATAGAATCAAGGAGAATAGAGAAAACTACTAGAATTAAGGAGGGAGCTTTAAAAGTTTCCGCTTTACTATTATTTAATAGATAGATTAATTAAGGTTTTGAGTTTCATGGTTTGTTTTAATGAGGATTATAGGGGGTTAATATCAGAATTTTAATTTATATGTTTAAGGGGTGGTTGATTTATTTTGTCCTCCTCATAACAATTATACAATAAATAAAAATTGGTCCTCCCCTTAACCAAATGTGGAGTCCCTTTAACAATCCCCTTAATTAAGGTTTAGGTTTTATGGTTTATATAAATAAAAATTATAGAGGGTTAATATCGGAATTTTAATTTATATGTTTAAGGGGAGACTAATTTATTTTGTCATCCCCATAACAATTATACAATAAATAAAAATTGGTCCTCCCCTTAACCAAATGTGGAGTCCCTTTAACAATACCCTATTTTAATTTAATTTATTTTACTCAATGAAATCTGGATGGGTATTAGGGGTGAGCAAACCTCGGTTCGATTCGGTTTTAGGGTAAAACCGAAACCGGAACCGAAAGACCTCGGTTTTAAAAATCGATAATCGAAACCGTAACCGAAGCATCGGTTTCGGTTTTTATCGGTTCGTTTTCAGTTTTAAAACCGATTTAAAGAAAAAAATATTATAAATTTAAACAAGCAGAAAAGAAATTAAAATAAATTGTTTCAACCGGGTGTATTGAGCCACATGATACAGAGTATAGACTAATAGAATATAAGTCATCCAAAGTAGTACAAAGCTAAGCTAGCTAGCTCTAAGCCGAAGACAAGAAAAAAAAAAAAAAGAGCAGGAGCACTCCAGTGAACCACACTACAGAAGACCAACAACAATTTAGAATTCTAGAAAATAGTCTACTAGTACCTCAACATTCATTTTCAATTCAAAACATCCAAGAATCTACAAAAACAAGAAATTGACATTTTATATTAGTTTACCCCTAATCCTGTATTCAGCTAAATCAAATAAGTGAAGCAGTACCTAGTGTGTATATACTATATAATACAAAACAACATACAACAAGCAATAATGTGCAACATTTTATAATTCAGTTCGGTTCGGTTTGGACCTAAATCCGAAACCGAAATATTAGTACGGTTCGATTTTATGATTTTCGATTTCGGTTTTTTTCAGTTTTGGTTTTATCGATTTCGGTTTTATTTCGGATTTTTACCCATTCTTGATGGGTATTGCCGTGAAAATAGGGCATGTCTAATTTCCACTTGTATTTATATTTCTTCTCTTTATGCTTTTCGACTCGAGGTAAGCTTTAAGGAAAGGAAAGGCGGTGCTAATTTATTTTCTTCTAAATTCTTTTATTACGCAATTTATATTTGTTTTGTCGGCTCTTTTCTTATAAGAGAAAGGCAAAGAAAAGTAATGAACAGAATCTAGCGAAATAAAAAAGTGCTTTTTCTATTTGAAGAAAATTCATTCTATTCTCTCCCAGACCTACTATTTAGGACTTTCATTAGTTCTGAAATCCAAATAGCATTGGAATCTGGAGATCTGTAAGGTGAATTTTTCATATTTTTTTTCTTTTCATTATATTTGAAGGGGAAAATAAATGGGGTTTATTCTGATTACTTTTTGTTTAAAGACACTAGCTTTATTCACATTGAATAAAGTTCAAATCTTTCACAAGTTGCATTAGATTTCTTAGTAAGTCTTGGTCTTTATTTTACTTGTATATTATATGAATGTTCATTAATAAAAAATGTTCAGGTTGATTGATTAAGAGACAGTGAGATTCTCCTGCTAATGGTTAGCATATTTATCTGTTATTTTCAAATTTTAACTTTGAGTTATTCAATTTCTTCTTAAAATTTAATATCATCATTGAGTATTTTATAACAATATTAGGGTGAAGAAGCTCCAGAATATGATACAGAGATCACAGAAAGTTATCCCATAGGCATTGAAACAAACACCTATGTGGGAACTAAAATTGTAAGTTAGATGTATGATATATGGTTTTATTGTTAGTTGAAACCCACAATATCTGTGAATTCCGTTAATGTAATTTTATTTTTCAGTACACAATCAGGGGATCTGATGGTGGAGAAATTGATATAGTAATTTGTGATAAACTAACAGGAAGAAGGTATTCTGTTATGAACTTTTTGTTTGTATTAACGTTGAAATTGATTTCTATTGTGTAAATCATTTTTTTCATTATCGTGGATTTGTAGGACTACGCCAATTGTATTGGGTAACAAACCCATGGCTTCAATGCATTCATCGGTTCATCTGGGTGACAAAATTTTGGTTTTGAAGGAGAAGACGTTTTCAAATGATTTCGCTTGGTTTCTTGAGGTTGGTACTCTCATACTTGCTTTAGTTTGTGTTAATGGCTGGAAATTTGTTGTAGTATAAATGATTTGAATCTAAATATCTGAAGACTTGAAATGGGAAAAAAAGAAGAAAAACTATGATGAAAATGGAATAAAAATATTTAAAGGTGATGTACAAAGAACCCATATCCATAGATCCAGAGAGATCACATGCTTTACCCTTTTTTTTGAAAAAAAAAAATTGTCATGTAAAATAACGTTTAAACCGTTATATACGTCTGTTTTGGACTCTGATATAGATTCTACCCTGATATTTCCTTTTCTTAATACAAAAACATAACATCTACTTATAGCTGGATACTCCGTATGTAAGAGAGCAAACAAAACTACTTGGTTCAGAAGTTGTAGCATGGAGTAAAGGAGTCTTAGGCAATGGCCCTGAACCAATTGTAATTAGTGGTCCATCTGGAGTTGGCAAGGGAACTCTAATATCAAAGTTGATGGATGAGTTTCCCTCAACTTTTGGGTTTTCTGTAAGTCATACAACTCGATCTCCGAGAGAGAAGGAGATTAATGGAGTCCACTACCATTTCGCTGAAAGATGGGTAATGGAAAAGGATATTTCAGAGGGGAAATTTCTTGAATCTGCATTGGTGCATGGAAATCTTTATGGCACTAGTATTGAGGCTGTCGATGCTGTAACTGATGGTGGAAAGGTAAATTTGTAGGGTAAATATTTTGTCCTAAAAAATTAGTTTTGAACTTAAGAATCAAATATAGACTAGTTTGTACTGACATTGAGATTGTGTCATTTGCTCCAAGAAGAATGAACGAAGAATTCTAATTAGCTTTAACTTGGGATTGTTTATGGACTATCATAGTTTTATGTTCATTGATTGTTTTTATAGTATAATAGCATTAAATAGTAAAAACTTTGATAAATGTTAAGTTCTGATTACTGTTTAACAAGGCAGGCTCTATATTGTTTGAACTCCCTCAAAACTATATCCTCGCCCTTTTCAATAAAACAGCATCAGGTCTAAATATTTTTTGTGGTATACATGTCATTCTTATCAAGTAGGTCGCTTATAAAAAAAATCAATTCTTTTTTACCTTTTCGATTCCAACCTATTTAAATTTATATTAAGTGATGGGCAATGTGGAGACTCACCCATATTTATTTGTTTTTATCATAAAATATTTACTGTAATAAATATTAAATAGTTTTATTTAGCGCTAGACGCTTTATGCTGTGCAGAAAAAATGGGTTTTGTGTCACTGTTGTAGATATATGATGAAAGATAAAATGATTGGAAAGAATCTTTGTAATTGATTGTTTTGTGTAGAGATGTATTCTGGACATCGACGTTCAAGGTGCCAGATCGGTGCGGGCTAGTTCACTAAAAGCTAAATTTGTTTTTATATGTCCACCGTCATTCGAAGAGCTTGAGAAGCGTCTTCGTTTTAGGTATATTCAACTTTGTATAGGGAATGCTTTCATAATATTTCTCCAATTGTCCAATTTACTAAGTCTGTTTCACAAAGGGGGACTGAGACTGAAGAACAAGTTCAAAAAAGGCTTAGAAATGCCAAAGCTGAGCTCGAACAAGGAACAACCTCCGGCATTTTTGATCATATTTTGGTGAATGATGATCTTGATTCATGCTATCGAAACCTGAAGGTAATTTTACAATTTTCTTCATACTCATATAAAAAGTTAAAAAAGTTTAGCATGTTCAGTGGAGGTAATGCCTGCTTTTCCATTTGTGCATGTTTGTGTACATACATATCTTATATGCTATTTTGAAATTAGAATATTTTATATGATCTCATTCCAGACATGCATTTGCTCTATTTTTTGTGACATGAGTTTTAAACTTGTATAGTTTCTGTTTTTATTTTTTATTTTGAACATGGTTAATTGTCGCTAATGTGACAGGGCCCCATGACCTCTAGTTGGACAATCAATTATATATATTGTTTTGAATTTGACATGGAGTTCAAGGAAATACTTGTATACGTTTTTGTACATATTTCAGTAGTGATGTCTTTTGGGAAATCACATTAATCATGATTTGCATTGGTCTATGTTCTTTCCCTACTCACATTTTTGAATTTCAGTAAAAATAAAATAAACTTATGAACCTAATGTTGATGCAGAAATTACTTAACTTGGAGGAGGCTGCTAATGCTTCTAGGCAAAATGGTATATTTCCTTCAAACTTACATGTACACCAAAAAAGAAGAAAAATGACCATTTTTTTCCTAGTTTATAGTTTTCTTTGAGTTTGAGACAATTATGGGGATACTTATTCGTATTTTGCAGTCGATTCATTTTCATGTCCTTCCCTTCACTCTGTAACCAAAGAGGATAAGAAGATCAAAATAAACTTCAGAAACGGCTACTCTAACATGTATGTGATGCACATTCTTTCTAATATCACATATTATTTAAACTGCATCACCATTTCCTTATCGCGAAAACGATGCTTGTTTGCATGAGCAGGGCGGTGATAGATGTTGCTGATACTAAAGGAGGAGCTCCCGGCCGAACAAGAGGAATTCAAATATCTACCATAGCACACCAATAGCACCCAAACTTCGGCAGTATTTTTTTACATGCATTACCATTATGCCTAACTAATTATCATTTTTTCTAGTGAGGGTTTACCGAGGGATATATTAAGACATCTGAATTGGTCAGTACTGCACCTATATTATATTTTCATTGAAGTTCTGATGAAGTTGTCTGGCTTTTCTTTATTCTGCCTTAACTTAATTTGTCCAAAATAGACCAGTGACTAAAAAACTGTGAAGTTGCTTCCATGTTTGGTAGCAAATGTTTGAATATCAATATTCTGTTTGTGCAAGCATATTATAATTCAGTGGATATGTGTGAAGAAAGCAAATGGTGCATGTGCATGTTGCTTGGATGCCTAACTTTATGCATCATTAAAGTATTGACTATACTAGGCAAGCAACTTTGTCTTACTTAGAGGAAGGAAACAACTAGGAAACTTCATGCTTGACAGTCTTTGTTCCTCAGCATTCTTGACCATTTGTTTGTTACAACTGCATTATTGTAACGTACAGTTTTTTTTTTTTTTTTTTTTTTTTTTTTTTTTTTTTTTTTTTTTTCATTTGTTCAAGTTATTTAGCAAAATGTTGAACCATTCCAAGTCCAAACCTTCCTGTCTGTGAGAGTGTCCACAATGTGGGACAAAGACGTCGTTCACTAAATTAATTTGACATCTTCTTTCAACTGGTCTTGGACTCTTTGTAGGTATAATATAGTTGTTTAGTTCAACTTGGAATCAATCAACTAAGAGAGTTTATTGTTCTACCATTACCTTATATATGTATATAATTCTTTTTGCACGTCTCTGTTTGTCGTTCAGATTTCTTAAGAATCAGAAAGTGCGTGGGGGTACGTTTTCGGTTTTTGTTCTTTCTTCGGTGTTAGATAGATTAATGAATGGTTAACTAATTTTATTTTTTTATCCTTTGAAGCCGTGTGTAAGACCAAAGAAAAAGAAAAGTTCTTTGGAAAATGCTACAAATCCCAAAAAACAAGAGTCTGGAAAGTCAGGAAAGCGTCTGTTGGATTCAAGGAGTGGGAAAAACAATAGTCATCAGATCTGTTTTCTGACATTTTGACAAATTAATTTTCAGATCTTTTAGTATTTTGGAAGTTCTTTCTCACTCTACACAAAAATGATGCGACCTCAGCGCAAAATCATCTCCAACTTCAATTGAATTTTTCTAAAAAAATTGATTAAGGTCTTTGTTAAGTTTTTAAAATACACAGAACATTATTGTCTAAAAACATTGTAAATTAGGTCTTTGGTTTTCCAAAAATAAACAGCAACGTAAGCAACTACTAAATTTCAAATTTAGTTCAATTTACAATCATTTTCGTATTCGTGTAAGAAAAGTAAAAAAAAAAAAAAAAAAAAAAAAAAAAATTAAAAAAAAAACAATAAAGATCATGCGTTTCAGCAAAATATGCAGGAATAATTGTAATTTTTCAGAAAAACAATGGACATCATCACAATTATAACAAAAAATTATATATTTTTATGCAATTTTTGTTAATTGCTTCAAAATTTCAAATTCGATGTTTACACTTATTCAACATCACGTTATTGTAGAAAAATTATCAAAAAATAATGTAAATTGCATATGACGGATTGAGTGAATTCTTGGGTTGAGCTGGATTTGAACTAATGTAAACAGTCGTCGACGAACTTACAGTCTGACTAATCGCTCGGGCATGGATCCAAGAAGTATATCAAATTTATAGAAAACCTATAGGCATGTCTGCAGTTTTTTGATATACCGAGATATGACTGCAATACAATATGAGGATAATTGCAGACATTTACGAAAAAAAAAATCTATTAATTTTATGCTGATATTTTGAATTTTTTTAAGTAATAGCACAAAAAATCACGGAAAATACATTGCTACAATAACAAAGACCAGTTTTACAAATAAACCTACAAAGGGATGCACCTTACATAATGTCCGATTTTAAAGACATGTCCCTAATATTTTGATCGCTCAGATCCAACAAATGAAGTGCGCCAAACTACTAAAGTACAAAAAGTAGAGGATTTTATGAAACACACATTGATTTTATGGTGCTCTATTCATACACCCATAATTTCTTAACATACACCAATGTTTTAATAAGAAAAACTATAACTATATTATCCATGTAGTTAATTGCATTTTCAGCCCTTTTCTCATAATGCATCAAATTAAAACTTCAAAATCAATAATATTTGATTAAATCTATATAAATTTATGAAGTTAATAAATCCTAAAATACTAATTAAGGCAATTTTTACAACTATATACTCTAATGCAAGTGCGTTCAATCATCTAAAATTAAAAGTGATTTAAAAACAAAACAATCAAATTATTTAAAATACTAGTGTTAAAAAATAAAGTTTTTTTTTTATTATCTTAGGTAAATATATTGCAATGAATTCCCAATTTTATGTAATTTAGTTTTAAGGTTAAAAAGGAATGGTGATGAAAATATAAAAGGATAGTTTTGTGAAAGAAATAATGTATAAAAAGAAAATGTGTATGCTATTTTATTTCATTTTACGGTGTGTGTTAAAGAATTATAGGTGTATGAGCCTAATTTTATTTATTATTATCATTATTATATGCTTATGTTATAACTGTGTACCAATTTTATTTAAATAACAAGTGAAAAAACATCTAAAAATTTTATGGAAAAAAGTAAGTGTGCTATCAGAAGTTTTACCACTCTCAGGCGTTCTCTCAGCATATATAAAGATCCATTCTCTATTTGAACTGGTGATAATTCGAATTAAAACATTCTTTCCATTTGCAAGCAAAATAAAATATATTTATTATTAAACTCATTTTCAGTCAAACAAGAACTAACACTCAAATAAGTTTATGCACAAAAGTTAGAAAGCAATAAAGAACATGCAAGTTTTATAGTAGTTCGACAAACTCTAGTCTACATCCACTTGAAATATTCTTTTATTATGCTCTAGATTACAAATACAATTTTTTGATTATATGAATGTGGAGAGAATAAGTTGTTATTGTCTCCAAGGAATGACAACACTTCCCTGTGGAGAGATGAAGAAGGTCCCCTTATGAGTGCCCTGGGTTTTATATTTCTAGTTGAAGAAACCATTGTATCGACCCATCACTTTGCAGGATGCCCACCAAAGTAGGATAACCAAGTCCTAGAATTAGGGCCCGGATCGCCCAACTCATTAGGGGTCGGTACTAACCCCACAAGAGGGGTCGGTACCGATCCAAAGGCTACACCCAAACATGGTGTGCAAACCCTAATATAAAACATAAAAGTCTTTCAACTTCATTAGTGGAGTGTTTTCCTTGGGATTTTGAACTTGAACAATATGAACTAGATATACCTCTGCAAACGGTGGACAGAACATTATCGATTGTAACACATACAACTCATAATCCATGATTATTTTCCATAACCTCATTTTGGCCTTGAGGAATATTAATAAGTCGAAAGAGATTATTCATTCGTACTAACCATTTCATAATAGCCAGTATAAAAGTATGTACCTTTAAGAATATAAGCAAATGTGTACACATGTCTTACCTTGTTCTTTTTGGCAAGGCACGTCTTACCTTGTTTATTCAACATATTAATAGTACTACACATAACATCTTCAATTTGAAGAATATCAACAATCAAAGAGTGTGCAAGTGGTTTATTAACATATAATTAGCAAAGTATAACTTTATATTAAAGATTTATAATCCTTGGTAAAAAAATACCCGTATTCAAAAAATATTTAGTTGAGTGATATTTTACCTGCAAATTAATGTATTTTTTTAAATACGCTCATGATTCAAGTGTCGGACACAACTTAAATCATGATATATGTATCATATGTATGTATTTATTCCTTAAATGTAATTTTGGTTTCTTATTGGCCTTCCTTTAATTCATACATCCATATATGAAAGTTTTATTATTGAATTACTTTTATATTTTAGTTTACTAATATAACAATCTTATATATCACATTACATCAATTAAATATTGCATAATTAATTTGTTTGGTTAGCATTATAGTATACGACCGGAATTTAGCCTCGAAGGCACCGACTTTCATGGGGTTTTTGGAGCAATTAGGGATGTCGAGTTATATGGGGTTCAGGGCGGTGGTAGACGACGTCGAGGCGGTCGAAGTGGTGTGTTCAGATGGTTTGTCGGTGGTCGGTAGGGCGGTGGGGGTTCAGAGCGGTGGTAGGTGACGTCGAGGCGGTCAGAATGGTGTGTTCAGATGGTCGGTCGGGGGTCGGTAAGGCGACGCGATTTTGGAAATGGGTGGCATGCTTGGGTGGCCTCGAACTGGAACGAGGAGCAAAACAAACGGGAATGGATCAAAGAATGTCGTCCATGATTTTTAATTTACCAAATGTAATTAGTTTAATGAAATCATTCAGGAATTATTGTTATAATTAAATGTGTACAACTTATAATGTTAATAGCTCACTCAAATGTTACCAGAATTCGACTAATCAAGATGTGTTGAACTCGCATCGACGAGCACTACGTCATGGAACAGAATTGGATGCGTTTCAATTTAGTTTAACTTAAACAAGTAACTACAAATCAACTCAAGGTGAGCTTATTCAGTTTGTCCCACTTCTATTTTATATAAATCGGGTTTAATATTTGTGTGTATTGGGTGTTTATTCTCGGATGATTACCGAATAATATATATATATTGACTGAACTGATTTAAATTAAACATTCGTTTAATTTAATTGTAACCAATCATTAATTTTTAAAGATCATAACCAATTGAGGTAACTTAACTTGTTGGTCACGTTTATAATATAAACGTGTTTAATTTAATGGATTATTTGAATTGTTATTATGGGTGTTAAATAAAATGGTTGATGCTAAATTATTGTTATTGATGATTTATAGATATCATCATTTAATTAAATTGAATGGTTTTATTTGAGATAACCTATTTGGATGCAGGGAATGACAGGTTGGAAGGATCCAGTTGGATTCCATACTAGTTGTTGTTAAAGTTTTGTAATGTAGGAATTGACAGGTTGGAGGAATTCAACAGGATTCCTCACTGATATTGATAATTTTTATCAATATGATTGGATGTGTTTGATTTAATGTGAAATTGACTGATATTTCACGGGTTTGGTACTTTAGTAGACACTTACCTCTTTAGCACCGTTGATAAAACAAAAAAATTTTGGAATCAATGTCAAAATTGACTCTGAATGTTTTTCAAAGTTATAGTTATATATATATTTGAAATACGACTTTTGTTTTAAAAATAAACGTCAAAGTTTATTTATGTTTTTATAATCATTTAAATTATAATTAATGGAAATTCCAAGATATTATTAAATAAATGGTTAAGTGGTATAAACTAAATTGGAGTGTTAAAAATGATTATGAGAAAAGGGCTTAAGTGTCGTGAATGGAATTTTAAAAAAATTCAAATATTGAAATAGACTAATGGAATTGAAAGTGTACGTGGATTAATTTAAAAGAGATTTTTCATAACTAATGAACATTTTCGCAAAAGTTGTTTATAAATACTCGAAATGTGATTACAAAGGGTTTCGTGAATGAAATTAGCAAATATATGGAATTAAAAATGGAATGTGAAAATAGACTTTGTAGTTCAATATGAAACCAATATTTAATATTGGATTCAAAGAATAGTATTTTAAATGGTTTAGTAAATGGAGGTCGACTAGAGTTGAAACTAATAACATTGGCTTGTAAATGATAAGAGAACTGTTTTGGAAAATTAGATAAGAAATTATTGCACTAGTTTGAGAATAAATAATAGCTTAGTAGATGATATTATAAAGAAAGTTAAGTGAGTTCTGAGAAGTAAACCTAAGTGGCTAAGTTATTGATAGACATAAATTTTAATAATAAAGATTATTGTGTTCGTATATAATAAGGAATTCATAGACTGTAACACTATTGTTACGAGAAAGATTTCTGAAGGAATATGATGTGGTTTTAAGAAATTGGAACCTGTTGTATGTTGATTCAGTCGAGTAATTTTCGAGGTGTCAATCTGATGTTGGTTTCGACCTTCAAGGTTGTATACTTAGAGATTTATTCACTTACCAATTTACATTGAGAAGTTAATAAAGTAGAAGTGAAATGATAATTGAATATTCTTATATTAAATAAGAAAAAGTGAAATGTTTTCCTAATATTGGAAGATTTAAAAGTTTTAATTAACAAATGGTTATTTAAAGAGGCTAAATGATGCTGAATATCTAATCAGTGATTTTGTTTCTATTTATTAATGGTTGTTTATTTGATAGTTAAATAACCGACTATCAAATCTGGCCTATACGATTGTTGGTACGGAAAGACCGAGATTGAATTTATATTCGGAAACCATTTTGAATAGGTGAAGACGAAATCCTGAAGATATCGGATGCTGGTTGAAGATGGAGTAATTGAAGATTATGGATATTCATAAAGCGGAAGGATTGCTTAAAATCTCCGACTTGCAACCAGAGATATATTGTGGTTTTGTCGTGATTGAAATCTATAGATTTTCATGGAATACTCGCTATTGATCCATAGGGTTATTCCTAGGATGTTGTAGGAGGGTGCCTTCGGTTCACCCTGTCCATGGATAACTTGGATAGACGAATTTATGACAGAGTATTTCCAAAGGGGTCATGTACGTTGATTTCTTCAAACGTACCAAGTTTGGTGGCGGAGAAGGCAACTTCTTTAGCTCAACACCCAGAGTATTTTTTTATGGAAATCAATTAGTGATTTCTAGAGGATCTGACGATGTGACATTCAAAGTGAATGAAAATGTGTTGTTCTGGAGGATAAGTATAACCTCAATCCTCATCAACCGGGAAATGGTATAAAATCGGGTAGGTCTCTTGGCTATGTGGATCCCTCGCATTAGGGTATATCATTACTTGATCTAGGGAAATCAAATACCTTGGGTTGTCCCTTTATTTTTGTATGCTTTCGACAGTTGGCTAGCACCCAACCGTAGTGATGTTATATTCGGGACATTCAAGCGAAGTGAGTGGTCGGTCATGTTTAGTCGGGTTGCAAAATATTCTTGTTGAACCCTAGTGTATTCATCTCCGGAGGTACACTGATCAGAAGGTGGTCTCATACCTTGCCATAGTTGGAATCCATTCTCCAATAAGAGTCTCAGTTTTTATTATATATTATGTATGTAGAGCTTGAGATGCAAGCGTTTTGCTAGATGGTTATTTATTTGATATAGACTCTATTATAATATCAGAATAGATATGACTGCAAAATGTTTTGGGTTATCATAAGGTAAAAACTGTTCGTGTTTACGTGTGGAGTGGTCTTACGATTATCTTTTCTTTCGAAAAGATTTTTACTTTAAAATCGGTTGGATGATACCAATAAACTTAATGAGTTTTCTCACGCTGGTTCACCAGACTGATCCATGGCGTTAGCAATGCTCGGGTCAAAGCAAGTTTTACAGCTCCAAGATAGAATGTTGTGAAGTCCGAAGGTAAGATGGAGAAGTCCAGACGTATGTTTCGTATCTAATATTTTCAACTATGTGTTGTATCTAAGAACGAACTGTTATAACTGTCCAGATGTATTTGATGTTCATTGTACTCTGATGATTGTAAGTATTATTTCAATCTCTTAGTAAAGATTTATCTCTATATTATAATTTATTCCACTGCGAGGTGAGACTCTGTGTTGTGTTGGTTAGTTTGGTTCTTCTTCTTTTCTTATATTCTAATATTTCTTTCTTATCTATTTCTCTTCCTCTAAATTCTTTCTATTGACTATTTGGTGTTTTCGATACTTGAGTTTTGGCAATTAATATGGGATTAAGTATCGTTGTAGAAATTCGAGCTTTGAAATCCATCGGGTCGTTACAGTGGTAACATAGCTAATGGTTTAGTAATAATCTTAGCGTTGTGGCATAACTCGATAGGGATGGGGTTACTAATACCTTAGATTGAGTTTGAGGGTATATATATGAGAGCGTGTATTTGTAATTGAATATAAAATTATTTCAGATTGTTTTGTAAAGAGGGTAAATGAAATAATTTTTCCCAAACTATATTTTATATAGAAGAGGAATAACTTTCTCAAGTTATAGTAGTGTTGTTTTGTTGATTGATTTGGATAGAATTCAAATTGGATTATGAATTTGAATAAATTAATATAACCAGAATAAATTTCACACATAGAATTTGTGAATGAGAATATTAATGTGAAATTGAATGAATCAGAATTAAGATAATTTAAATGAAATTGTAGAGGAAAATGGAATATTTTTGGAATGAAATCAAAAAATGAAAGTGAAATAATTGAAAGGCTAATTAGTTAATTGAATATAAAAGGAAACTTAACTTGGTTAAGTAAATAAATGGGTAAATTAATTTTGTTTATTTGATGTTAGATTGATTGGATAGAAATTCATCAACGAGTTAGTAAAGAGGAATGAATTCCAGTATAATGATTTTGATAGAATCGCTTATGAAATGAAACTAAATGATTTGAACCTATATGTGTTATTTACGTTGCATATTGAGTTAAGTGCAGATAGGAAGAAGGAAGATCTGTTAGTTGCTTTGCTTTGTAATTGGAGTTTGGTTGCTTGACAAATAGGTAAGCCTTAATATTGATGTATGGGTGATTGATTTTATACCCCTGAGTTGGGTAGCCGCTTGGCTTTTATTTTCTTTTGATAAATGTGAGGCACGAAGTGGCGTTTGTAGTTGTTCCGATGGAGCCGTGCAGAGGAGATAATGGCAAATTTTTCGAAATTTTTTAAGACTTAGAATTTTTTTGATGATAATTTCAAAATAATTATTTTGAAAGTAACTGGGTTTGGGGCATTCTTCTTACTTTGTAATTTCGGGGATGAAATTCTTTTAAAAGGGGGAAAATGCAACGACCCGGATTTTTCAGTCATTTGAATTTGTTTTAAGTATTATATTTGAAATATTAATGGATTTATATATATATAATTCATCATAAAATCGAAGTTAAAATGTATGAATTAATATTTAATTTTAAAACGAACTTACAGCAACGTGGTAGTTCGCAATATTGAGTTTTGAACTTCAATTGAAAATATAGAATCCGATATGAGTTGGAATTCTTTGAAACAAGAATCGTTCGAATCTATTTGATTATAATTTTCTAATAAAAGAGAAAATTCGAGATTTCGTATTATAGGTTGTTAGTTATGTCAAAATCAAATTTTTAGAAAGTCGCTATGAAATCGTTTATAAACCATAACGTTTATTTAAATAATTTAAAAGGGATTTTTAAATATTTTGGATATCGTTAACTCGAAAATGTAAGTGTTGAGTTATATTTCCATATTGGCTGAATTTTAAATGTTATACATTCTATTTGGATATTTATGATAATATGAATTTATTATTATTATTTAACTGAATTATTTGGAATTTTATTTATATTATATAAGACTAAAGAATAGCCATTTTGCAAATGGTTTGGTTTTCGATGAAATGAGTTTCATTGGATCCGTAATGCTAAATTATTGTATGAACTCAAATTTCATGGCAATCCGATGTCGTATGTGACAACGGTAGCCATAGACGCTCAATCGTTTTGTGTAGTGCGTAATTAAATTAATTAATTTAAATGAACTAGTATTTGTGTATAACTTGAGCAAATGATCGAATTAGGCTATGAGACTAATTTCATTGAATTCGTATCGACGTTTAGAGTTAGGTATAACAGCCTGCATTTTACGTATCGGAAGATCGTAAAATATTTTTATTAATTCCCTGAGGGTTGGATCATTCTCATATTTTATTATGTTGCTTATGGGGATGTGAGATATGTCCATAATTTTTACCAATTTCATGTGTGACCATTTTACCCCTGTCAGACTTGTACAGGGCATAACTTTTGACTCATGTCAAATCAGGTGTTAGGACCTGTGTCATTGGAAAGGAAATGGTGATTCCCTTTCCGTAGAGTGGTCACATTAAAGTTTCGGTCCGGCGGTTTGGGAGGAATCGCTATTTTAAGGTTTTGCAGTTGGCTGTTCAGGTTTTGAGAGCCGTAATGGGCTGATTTGTAGAGGCCTATTGGTGGTTTGGTGAAAGTCTATAAAGAGGGGGTAAGAGGCATGGAGAATAGTTTTTCTCCAATCTCTCAATTGGAAGAGCTAGAAGTCCTCCATTCCTCCATTGCCTACACCTTTCCACCATTAAAGCTTAGAGAATTGAAGATCTACAACATTTGAGGCTAGATCTACGCAAATCCAAGAGAGAGAACATCGAATTGAAGAGTTTGGATCAAATTCTTCGCTGTCTGGATTCATATTTCATTGGTTTTAGCTTGTTTTAGAGAATTGGTGAGTGATATGCGTCTCTCACACGGATTCAATCAAGTATATGAGTGTTGATCTTGTTTTTCATCAAATTCAAGTCGTTTTCCTTAGATCTACATCATGGTAAGCTTATTTTCATATGAATCGCTATAAGATCTAATTTAGCAACTTTAAACCGGTAATTTCTATGCTATTTTATATATTTATGCAAGTTAGATCCATAATTTAGTTCATGTGTTCATTTATCATAATTTTGGTGAAGTTCGCATAATTTTGATGAAAATCATCATATTCATTTGTTATTGATTTCATAACATGCTTATGGTTGAATTGTATGAGTTGATTTCGTCAATATTGTCGATTGGCGAAGTTTTGGTCAAAATTGGACTTGGATTGGGGCTGTACAGGCGATGGGTCGAGCGCGTAGTATAGTGAAGTACAACGTAGAAAAAAAATATGGGGTCGGTCGAGCAGGATATAGGGTTGGTCGAGCAGGAAAAAAAGGTGGTTCTATCGGTCATGCGTCAAGAATGGTCGGTCGTGCATCCAAGGAAGAAGGGTGGTCGGTCGCACACTATGGGCTCGGTCAGTCGAGCAATGATTGGGTCAAGCATGGGTGCATGGGCTCGAGCAGAAGGGTCTGGTCTGGTTGGGTCGAGCAGCCTGAGTGGATCTGGTTGATGAAGCTTGGGGTCGAGCAAGAGTATTCGGGTCGAGCAAGAAGTGTTTCGGTTGCACCAAGGGGTCGGTTGCACAGAGGCATTTCTAAAAAGAAAAAAAATCGGGTACAACCTAGATTTTAATAAAAAGGCCTAAAAGAAAATTTCTGGGGCAATTCCCCGATCCCTAGCCGCAGCGCAGTGATGTAATTTGACTCCGTAATGTTGTGACTTCGAAGTGAATTCAAGTGTGAATACTCGAAATGTTGAAGGTGTTCGTTGATCAGTGTAGAATAGCGAATGAGGTGGCAATTCAAAGGTCGTGAGTTGGGAAATAATGGTTGATCGAGAAAGTTGCTTAAGCTATGAAAAGTCATCAGCTTGGATAACTAGAGATACTGAAGGATGAGGAATTATCGTTGTCGTAGGTTCTAGCGGGCTCAAAGCATGGGTATGATAGGGGCACCTAAAAGATCGGATGTAGGTCGAATACCCTGGGTATCGTTGAAAGGCCTAGGTACGTATCGTTGAAAGACTTAAGGGGTTTTTGCTAGAGCCGTGGTTAGCATTATCCCTTGACAGGTGGCAGTATGATATGACCAGTCATATCATTAACGATGATTTCGAAGTAGGATTGGCAGTGATAGCCAGAGTCCGTCATAGATGATTGGTTTCTTTGTTTATACCGTCTCATGTAGATTGTCCAACACCAAAGGAGATGCTTCTTATGTGCTTGTCTGATATTGGTTTAGGCCTCTGGGGATTGTGCTTAAGGAATGTTGAATTCGATTAGGATGGTTTACGTGAGATCTATAATCTGGATGCTATGAGTGTTATTGTTGATTGCTTCTGTTTGCCATGATTGAATGGTCGTTCTGATTACCATGGATGAATTGTTGTTTCTTTGATCTTATGGGTTGTAAAGGCTATAACTGTCCGATGTGGGGAAGATGGGGGTTGAGTTCTCTGATGTTGTGGGTAAATTAGTTTGTTTATTTACCCATTCTCATATACTTTATTGATGAAGTTAGTTAGCTGTTTTATCGCTTACTAAGACTGTTGTCTGACTCAAGGTTTTATGTTTCTCTCTTATTACCTTTGGCTGTTCATCCAATTTTGGATGGGCAGACTAGGTGGTCGGTGACAGGTAATAGCTTAGTAAAGACGATGTAGCCGTTCGGAGGCGAGCAGGAGGCTAGTGTACTATCTCTCTTACTATATAGTATTTGGGTTTCCGCTGTTTGTTATTCTACTCTGAGTACTGTAGTGAAGCAAATTTGTACAGACATATGTTGCAATCCTGGTGTATGTATATACTTTCTAGTTGTTTTGAAAATTTGAGGTTTCTGCCCAAATATGCTTCACTAATATCACCGGTTGTATATGTTCTATTATATTTTATTCTTGCACTGTGAGATTTACGAAAGGTTCATCTTGTGTTTACGTACTCTGATGATCATCCATAGTTGTCTGGCACACCTTTCAGCGCACTTTTCCTCTTGTTTAGTGCAGGGGTTGTGGGCGGTCGTCACATTAGGATATGCATGTAGTTCATTATTTTTGGAGATCGAGTATTTTGGTGTCCAAAATAACGTCGGTTTGGGTATAAAATATCATTTTGGGAAAACAGTCTCGGAATACGACGAAACATGTGTTGTTGAATTCGTAGTAGTTAGTTATTATAGGATTTCGATTTTTGTATCGATCGGACTTACCATTTGATCGTGCGAATGGTAAACGCCTAGATTTTTATTTAATTGTTTTATCGAGTTAATATGGAATTTAAGAATAACCAATTTTCTAACAACTCCGATTTTAACGAAACTAATTTTATTAAATCCGTAGTGATTGATTATTGTAAGATCTCAAATTCCAAGTTAATTGGATTTATTTTGTGATCGTGCGCAATTTAAATGTGTGTCGATTCACATTGTGAATTATAAAGGAAATTTTACAATCGATCTCGAAATTCGACGAAACTCATTCCATCGTGTCTGGAATATTGTTTTATGCTAGGATTTAAATTTTCATCCCGATCAGAGGTCGTATGTGGGTGTTTTCGTTGAGTATAACAATTTGATTTTTGTTTGATGATAACAAACACACACACACACATATATATATATATATATTACATAAATGTGTTTGCAACTGTACTATTCTATATTTCATATCACATACAAAAATAAATATTTATTGAATAGAATACTATTACATAGAATTGAATATTCAAACAGTATTTTTTATTCAAATAAATATTTTATTTCTACATTTGAAATAGTACATATTTTTGACTCCACTATTTATAATTCACTTAATATGTTTTGATATTTCTAACATGACACTCTTGAATATAACTGTACTATTAAAAGAATTCAAACGAAATACACAAACTGAATTAATCAACACAAATATATTGTATTTCAATCAATTTGTTTATTACAAATAATAGTACAATTTTATTCATGTCTACAATCAATTTCATATACAGAAGTTCCTCACTACATTTCACTCAGGGTCGCTCTGTTTACATATAATGACTCATACATGTACATATACAGACACACACACTGAATCCTCATGTGCTTCAGTCCAATCCGAGCCACCTCCATACATGTTACAGAAACACACACAGTAAACTGGAACAAAAATAGATTTAAATACAAGCAAATATTAACTTATTTTAAATTTTATTTGCCTCAGAATTTTGGTTTGTTTCTTATCGTTTTTCCCATAGCCAAAACAAATTCAAGTATGGCACGATACTATACAAGATTATACATAATCAAGTATAGCAAGAAAGCCAAAAACTTGAATGCACCAAACTCGAACATTTTTAAACTAGATCAAGAAATATCTGTTCTTTTCAGTTTGTTTTTTACAGGGAGCAAATACTAATACGCATACATGAATTCATATATACATGGTCAGCCAAAGCATGAATGGACAAGTATAATATAGAAACACAAAGCAAGCCCAATTATCCAAGTTGGAGTACAAATGATACATGCTTATACAAATTCAGGCAACAGTTCAACGTTAACAAAGACAGTAACTTTTATGGTGCAAGAATGACACACATAGTATCCATTCAAATGTTCAAGTGGAATTTATGTTAACATCTGTTTATAGCAGTATAAGGAGGTGAATTCACAAATAGATCAGAATGGATAGGGCATATAACACATGGCTGAGGCAAAATCCAAACTAGTAACACGAATGAAGTGATTCATGTGCACAGATTCAGGTGTGATCAAGCTCAAGTATAACATGACAAGTTACCAGGTCAGAGCAGCTCTAACAAGAGACAGAGCTATACAGCAGTTTTAACAAGGGGTGAACTAGCTAATAACATCGAGCAGTATAAATATAGTGGACAAGGCAATGAACACAGACCAAACAAGAGGCACCAATACAAGTCAAATCTGGGCTATATGGACAAATAAGAAATGCACAGAAATGCACATGAACAAGGAATGGTCAAATATAAGCATGGAGTCAATTCAGGTTAACATTGCTCATGAACCATGCAAACCAGTACGACGACACGCAAAACAGGATACAACTTAAACCCAAAATCACATACACAAGTTTTTACAAGGATGAAAGAATGCAATATGTTCAAGTGCACAAGCATAGGCACAAAACTATGGCCAGAAATGATAATTTAACAAAATACACCCGCTCCTAACTATTTTTTATTTTAGTGTTTTTAATTTTGTAATCGTATTTGAAGTTTTCTAGTTTGTTAAAACTAGGGAGATGAGTTACTGGCTTGTAATTCTAAGAAATCTGATCTCGGGGATAGAGATCAGTGCAGGGTTTTAGCGTAGGGTTGGAACAGTTGGGAGCGGGTGTCGCGAGTTTGTAGGGGTTGTAAGCATAGAGATTATTTTAGTTCCTAGCAGAAACCTTGGGGAATGCAGAAGTAGGCAAGGTTTTGCCGAAGCTGGATATATCTGTGTGTTATTTACTTTTCTGCATTTACTCTGATTATTATCTATGTTGCTATTTTTTATTACTCAACACAAAACTGCAATAAACTTATTCACCCCCCTCTCTAGGGTTAATTTAGATCCTATAGTTTTAGCTTGTTACTTCGTGCCAAAGTTTTAAAATAATATAATATTAAACCTTTGCTTATATATATCCCCAAACAACCTCAATTTTCGGTCAAAAACCTAATTCATGGTCAACACGTTCTGAAAACCACCTCCAACCATATTCGATGGCCAAAATTGTACACAACTTCCACCCCTTAAATCATCTAATCCTTACATCAATCGAAGAAATATTTAACAATAAACATGTCAGGCTCATTGAGATCTAGAGATCGTGTAGTGTTGATTGTGATTGGGGTTTCGAGATGGCTGGAATTTAGCCTCAAAGGCACCGATTTTCATGGGGTTTTTGGAGCAATTGGGGATGTTGAGTTGTATGGGGTTCAGGGCGGTGGTAGGCGATGTCGAGGCGATTATAGTGTTGTATTCAGATGGTTGGTCAAGGGTCGGTAGGGCGACGCGATTTGGAAATGGGTGGCATTCGTATGTGGCCTCGAACTGGAATGAGGACTAAAACAAACGGGAACGAAGCAAAGAATGTTGGCCCTGATTTCTAATTTACCAAATGTAATTAGTTTAATGAAATCATTAAGGAATTATTATTATAATTAATTGCGTATAAGTTATAATGTTAATAAATCTCTCAAATGTTATCAAAATTCGATTAATCGAGATGCGTTAAACTTGCATCGAAGATCACTACGTCATGGAACAGAATTGGATGCATTTCTAATCAACTAGAATTTTCATTTAAATTAAACGCTTGTTTAATTTAACTGAAACGAGCCATTTTAACAACAAATTAATTCAAGGTGAGCTTACTAACTCAGTTTGGTCCACTTCTATTTTATATAGGTCAGGTTGAATATTTGTGTATTATAGTTGTTTATTGTTGGATGATTACTGAATAATATTAATATATATTGATTGAACTGATTTAAATTAAACATTCATTTAATTTAATTCGAACTAATCATTAATTTTTAACGATTATAACCATTTGAGGTAACTTGCCTTGTTGGACGCGTTTATAATATAAACGTGTTTAATTTAATAGTTTGTTTGAATAGTTATTATGGGTGTTAAATAAAATGGTTGATGTTAAACTACTGGTATTGACTATTTATAGAAATCATCATTTAATTGAATTGAATGATTTTATTTGATGTAACCTATTTGGATGCATGGAATGACAGGTTGTAGGAATCCAACTGGATTCTTCACCAGTAGTTGTTAAAATTTATATATTGTAATATATGTTGAAAAATATGAATTTGTAATGCAGGAATTGACAGGTTGGAGGAATTCAACAGGATTCCTCACTGATATTGATAACGTTTATCAATATGATTGGATGTGTTTGATTTAATGTGAAATTGATTGATATTTCATGGGTTTGGTACTTTAGTAGACATTTACCTCTTTAGTACAGTTGATAAAACAAAAGATTTTTGGAATCGATGTTAAATCGACTCTGAACGTTTTTCAAAGTTATAGTTATATATGTTTTTGAAATACGACTTTTGTTTTAAAAATAAATGTCGAAGTTTATTTATGTTTTTATAATCATTTAAATTATAATTAATGGAAATTCCAAGATATTATTAAATAAATGGTTAACTAGTATAAACTAAATTGGAGTGTTAAAAATGATTACGAGAAAGGGCTTAGTGTCATATATGGAATTTTAAATTTTTTTAAAACATTGAAATGGGCTAATGGAATTGAAAGTGTATGTGGTTAACATAAAAGAGATTTTTCGTAACTAATGAATGTTTTTGCAAAAGTTGTTTATAAATACTCGAAATGTGATTATAAAGGGTTTCGTGAATGAAATTAGCAAATATATGGAATCAAAAATGAAATGTGAATATAGACTGTTTTGACGACCCCAAATCCCGTTCAGACGGAGACAAGGGTTATCTTTGGAATATAACACAGAAACAGATAATAGCAGAACAGAATAATTAAATACACCAGATAATGAACAATAGAATATACTGGATAAAAGTAATCATCAGAGTTACACAGTATACAGGATCTTACTTAGTACAAATACAGTTCAGCTATACATAAATGTCTACAACGGAAACAAACAAAATATGTACAATAGGAGCTGAACAGCATAAAAAGAGATAAATAATAGAATCCATCTTCAGCTCCAGCTATCCAGAAAGAACCAGCTAAACCTGAATACAAGGCTGCCCGTGTAGAAAAAGGGGCACCCGAGTTTGAAAGTGAAACAAACTACGAGTCAGTCATGGGACTGGTATGAGAAATCTACTCAACACATATATAATTTGGCTATCACAGGACCACGCCACTTTCGTGGAACGGGTTTACTCCATTGGATTGCCAGTGCTTTAAAACAAATCTTTCTTTTAAAACATCGCAATGCTTTTTATGAAAATGAAGCCATTATAAGACTCAGTTCCCATCACACAATGCAACGCAAACCGGAGGATAGAGTTTTTACCTTATAATGGCCAAGATATGCTTGATACGAATAAAACAAAAGCATTTGATATTATTACTAGTGTTTATATGTTAAAAAAACAATTTCAAATCATAACTATCAATCATAGACGACATGAGCGTCCCATGCCACTATGTCGCCAAATATATATACAATCGAAACCGCACAGTCACGTATTTGGAAATTGGATTTCCGTCATGAACCAAGGCAAAAGATAGTCCTTACCGACTTCGAGACAATCTAGCCCATGTCTCAGGAACAGCCGCAACGACCCCTTGGAGCGACAGGGTCGGTCCACACGGAGTGGATTATAGTGCCTGAACAATACGTTTCTCCGCCCTTTGGGGCGTAAATGAGCCAACGAATCACTCCATCGGACCCGGATCGTCCGATCAAACCGAGGCGCCTCGCAACAGCAACAACCACACAGGTGAAAAGTATATAAATGTCAGGGCTGGGAGGTCACTGACACCACCCTAGCTAGAAAGAAACGCATGCCCTCCCTGAGGTCCTTCTCCCGTTTCTGGTTCATACCGGGGTGTGAGGCTCGCGAATTCACATTATACACAAAGCTACGCAACACAGGCAGGGCTTTGATCATCACCACAAGACTTTGCTTTTCAACAGAAGCCCTGATCACTACATCTTAGCATGCCACACAGGCAATTCATGCCATGCGACTGATGTCCATCGACATACAACCTCTGAGCTCGTGCGTTTCAGAGAAGGGCGTTAAGCAAAAGAATAAATTCTCCGCCGCCAAACAGATGTATATTTAATAGAGATCAATCAACACAGAATAAAATCCAATGTCAGACACACAGTCCATTTACAAGTCCGTTCTGGGTCTGAACAAAACCGGAGGCACTAAATACCTCGCAAACCCATCGATCACCACGTACGTCTGGACGATCACCACTCATTATCCATATTTCGGGATGCCTCCCAATCAGGACCTCGGTTACCATCCAAACGAGGTGAAGATCTCCGGTCTTCGACCACCGTCTTCATCTTCGATTAATTATCATCGATTCAGTTATTCAGAATGAGATAAACCCAGTCTTTCTGAGCAACTCGCGTATATAATAAACAAGTGCAATACTAACATATACACGCATCATTTCAATTTATTAGTCACTAACCGTCAATCAGTAAGAGAACGATTTTCCAAATATTAACCCCGAAGGCCGAAACCAACATCAGATCAACACCCAGGAAACCAATCATCTTAGCCAACCTTCAGTTAATTTCTAAATCTTATCCATATCATTTATAATATTTTATAACGATTTATCGCTATTTTTATTTATTTTAAAATAGCTAATTTACTCAAAACGACGCTTCGGGCCATAACGCGGCCGTGGCGCTGTTTTTCTTCAGATTTGATTTACACATATCTGAAAATCTAACCGTTGGATCTTCACAAAATTTACATCATTAGAAAGGTCTTTTCAAAACGAATCCAACGGTTCCAGTTTCGGGAAAATCCGACGGTCGGATCTCCCGGTATAATCGTTTGAAGTTTCGATTTCAAAATACGAACTACATCGTCGTTATTCGATTAAATATAAATATATTTATATATATATATATATAAATATAATCGTTTCTGGCGCTGTTTTTCTTCAGATTTGAATTAAACATTCCAGACAATCCAACCGTTGGATTTTTACAAAGTTGGTGCCGTTGGAAAGATATTTCCAAGGCGAACCCAACGGTTGCGGTTTCGGGAAAATCCAATGGTCGGATTTCCCGCACTAGTTGTTTGAAATCATGGTTTCAAAACATGAACTGCACGGCCACGTTTCGTTTTAATTTTATTTATATTTATATATTTATATAAATATAGTTCATTCAACAATTTCAATATCGTTTTCACTTCAAATATTTCACTAACGCCTTTAAATTTTGGAAAATTTCGCCATAACCTCCTTTGTACGGGAGGGGCTGGGAAAATTCCCAAATAGCCACACGGGCGTCTCATGTCAAAAAGAAAAAGAAAAAGCCAAGCGGCTAGCCAACAGGCTCATAAAATCATCACCCAAACAAAACAGTAAATGTGTACCTATTTGTCGGGCACAAAATTTTATTCCTCTTCTCTAGCCACTTTGCTATAACCTGTTCCATAAATATGCATGTACATATATACAGTTCTTATCACTTATCATTTTCCATTCGACTTCATATTTGATTCCATTTGGTTTAAAAACACCATTCATTCTAATGTTGCATGCATAGGCAAAAATCATATCATTAGCTAATTAATGAATATCTCGACTCATGCATATTTATTTGAACGAGTTGCTATTTTTAACACTTCACATTTCAACAATTCATGTATATAATAAAAATGTGATTTTTATTGTAAAACAATTCATTTCAAAACACCATTATTTTATATAGTTTATATAGGTGATGAAAATAGGATTTTTATTATAAAACAATTTATTTTAAAACGAGATTATTTTACATAGTCCATATAGTTGATAAAAGGTGATTTTTATTATGAAACAATTTATTTCAAAATATGAATACCATTCAACACATGAATTTCAATTCAACGAATGAATATCGATTCAACACATGAAGGTTTTCTATAGTTTATATATATAGTTAAAATGTGATTTTTATATTTAAAACACGAATACCATTCAACACATGAATTTAAATTCAACGAATGAATATCGATTCAACACGTGAAGGTTTTCTATTCAATGAATAAATATAGTTTCAGCAAATGAAAATAATTCAAACACATGAATATTATTCAAAATTTCGGCAGCATAACGGCAGGGTAGTTAAAACCGGGACCGTCCCTAGTACGGCTCCTCGCTCTACCTTAAAACCTCGCGGTTTTTGACAATGGGGATCATGCATCTAGTTCGCACGCAGGCGACATGTATATATTTATTTCATTTCCACAAACTAATCCTATGTGGTTTCAACCAAATATTTCTCAACCACAAACGGGTATTTTTCAACCACAATCAATCAATATCAACCACAAACAATCCCAAACAACCATTTGCTATCAATCAATTTTCACACCAATCACAACCAATAAATATCGTCCATGGTTTGTGGACGAGGGGCGTATATATATATATATATTTATATATAGAAATTCACTTCTATTTCAACACATATATAATTTTTACAACGCATATACAACTTATACATCGAACGTACAACTTATACAACGCTTATACAAGAGGTGTACAACACTTATATAACTCATACATCGACTGTATAATTTATACATTGTCGTTTTCCATATCGTTTATAAATTAGAAATCTCACATTGGGTTCCACTCCACCAAAAATAGCAGATGGCTCAGAAAAATATGCGGTCTCTTCTAAAATGCAGAAGATGTCCACACGAGTCCACTGTCTCTTGTTTCACTGAATTTCGATAAGAAACGAGAAAATTATGATTTTTATACTAAAATCATCATTAGCAACACTTAGAAGTGTTATAAATCAGTTTTATAAAGAAAGGCCGTTACCCTCTTTAATTCTTCGAAACTAGGTCTTGCAAATTCGCTCAAACCGTGAAGTAATCCAACGATCCGCCTTCACCACCGCGTAGAGCTTGGAGAGGCGCCTCCAGAGGGACCCACCGCTCTGAACTCGAAGCTGGCACGGTGGCGGAACCTGGGCGCGAGCGGACGGACTTCGGGGGGTCGATTCCTCACAAACACTCAACGATAAAATTCAAGAGGGGTATGGATTTAGAGATGAGAGAATTCTCTATGAAATCATCAAAGGAAGGGGCGGATTTCGCTGAGTGTTTTGGAAGAAAAGGAGGAGAGAAGCGAGGAACGAGAGCCGCCGTCGGTTTCTGATGTCGGGGAGAGAGAAGACGGGGGGAGGGGTCTGACATGGATAAATAGTTTTTTTTATTTATAAAGTTTTAAAATCCGAAAATACCTCTTGCCTCCTGCGAACCCCAATCCAAACCCAACGACTGTCGTCCCTAGCGTTTTACCCCATCCCGAACACAATGGGATATGTTTCGAAGGCCCATTCGACTGTTTCAGCCAGTTTTCCCTCAAATTAAAATATAAAACATTCAATATTTAATTTGAACGTACATTTCAATTTGCCAGGGCCACAAACTGATCCAAAAAATTCCAGAAAAATAAATCTAGCTGTGTTTTGACGATACGGTCCCAACAAAACTAGTTCCGTCGAATTCTGAGACCGTTTGCAAAAAGACCCATTTCTGGTCGATCCAATTTAACTGCAATTGGCCAAAACACGTTTTCCTTTGCCACGCTCACGTATTAGCTTCAAAAATTATGAAATTTGAAACGTATCAATAACTTCACATCCCGGATCCAACAAAAGTGGTTTCGTCGAATTCCGAGGTCGTATGCAAAATGGCCAATTTCACGGGCTATATAAATTCTATAGCGACCTTTCTGAAAATTCATTCGGCCATAACTTTTGCTTTCCGCTATGAAAATTCGATTCTTCAGAATCGTTAGAAAGGTATTCACTAACAGATTTAAATATTTTTGGTTTCGCTAAAATCCGTTTTGTTTTGCACCCGGTACAGTCCGACAAAGTTTGAATTCAATTTTTGAAACTGCAGCGCCATTTCAGGCCTTGTTTATAATTATAATTAATTATATTCGTTTTCAATTATCGATTCAAACTCAGTTTTCATTGCTAGTATTTAAAATATTTATTAAATATTTTAAATACTTAAAATCCATTATTTTAGCCATTTTAAAAATTTTAAATTGGTTTAGATTTTCTGGGTCGTTACAATCTCCCCCAATTAAAACTTTTCGTCCCCGAAAAGGAACAAAGTCGAAAGTGGTTTGATTAATCAACTCTACGTTCGATCTGGCTTCAATTCTCCAACTTTTCAGTTTCTGAGAAATTTCAAATTCTTCTATTACGGATCCTATCTGTAATTTGTTGCCCATCCTAGAACACTACTGGTTCTATTTCTGACGAGTTCGTTCAAATGTTATATTCCAGAACTAAGCTTAACCAAAGCTCTGATACCACGTTTTGACGACCCCAAATCCCGTTCAGACGGAGACAAGGGTTATCTTTGGAATATAACACAGAAACAGATAATAGCAGAACAGAATAATTAAATACACCAGATAATGAACAATAGAATATACTGGATAAAAGTAGTCATCAGAGTTACACAGTATACAGGATCTTACTTAGTACAAATACAGTTCAGCTATACATAAATGTCTACAACGGAAACAAATAAAATATGTACAATAGGAGCTGAACAGCATAAAAAGAGATAAATAATAGAATCCATCTTCAGCTCCAGCTATCCAGAAAGAACCAGCTAAACCTGAATACTAGGCTGCCCGTGTAGAAAAAGGGGCACCCGAGTTTGAAAGTGAAACAAACTACGAGTCAGTCATGGGACTGGTATGAGAAATCTACTCAACACATATATAATTTGGCTATCACAGGACCACGCCACTTTCGTGGAACGGGTTTACTCCATTGGATTGCCAGTGCTTTAAAACAAATCTTTCTTTTAAAACATCGCAATGCTTTTTATGAAAATGAAGCCATTATAAGACTCAGTTCCCATCACACAATGCAACGCAAACCGGAGGATAGAGTTTTTACCTTATAATGGCCAAGATATGCTTGATACGAATAAAACAAAAGCATTTGATATTATTACTAGTGTTTATATGTTATAAAAAACAATTTCAAATCATAACTATCAATCATAGACGACATGAGCGTCCCATGCCACTATGTCGCCAAATATATATACAATCGAAACCGCACAGTCACGTATTTGGAAATTGGATTTCCGTCACGAACCAAGGCAAAAGATTGTCCTTACCGACTTCGAGACAATCTAGCCCATGTCTCAGGAACAGCCGCAACGGCCCCTTGGAGCGACAGGGTCGGTCCACACGTAGTGGATTATAGTGCCTGAACAATACGTTTCTCCGCCCTTTGGGGCGTAAATGAGCCAACGAATCACTCCATCGGACCCGGATCGTCCAATCAAACCGAGGCGCCTCGCAACTGCAACAACCACACAGGTGAAAAGTATATAAATGTCAGGGCTGGGAGGTCACTGACACCACCCTAGCTAGAAAGAAACGCATGCCCTCCCTGAGGTCCTTCTCCTGTTTCTGGTTCATACCGGGGTGTGAGGCTCGCGAATTCACATTATACACAAAGCTACGCCACACAGGCAGGGCTTTGATCATCACCACAAGACTTTGCTTTTCAACAGAAGCCCTGATCACTACATCTTAGCATGCCACATGGGCAATTCATGCCATGCGACTGATGTCCATCGATATACAACCTCTGAGCTCGTGCGTTTCAGAGAAGGGCGTTAAGCAAAAGAATAAATTCTCCGCCGCCAAACAGATGTATATTTAATAGAGATCAATCAACACAGAATAAAATCCAATGTCGGACACACAGTCCATTTACAAGTCCGTTATGGGTCTGAACGAAACCAGAGGCACTAAATACCTCGCAAACCCATCGATCACCACGTACGTCTGGACGATCACCACTCATTATCCATATTTCGGGATGCCTCCCAATCAGGACCTCGGTTACCATCCAAACGAGGTGAAGATCTCTGGTCTTCGACCACTGTCTTCATCTTCGATTAATTATCGTCGATTCAGTTATTCAGAATGGGATAAACCCGGTCTTTCTGAGCAACTCGCGTATATAATAAACAAGTGCAACACTAACATATACACGCATCATTTCAATTTATTAGTCACTAACCGTCAATCAGTAAGAGAACGATTTCCCAAATATTAACCCCGAAGGCCGAAACCAACATCAGATCAACACCCAGGAAAGCAATCATCTTAGCCAACCTTCAGTTAATTTCTAAATCTCATCCATATTGTTTATAATATTTTATAACGATTTATCACTATTTTTATTTATTTTAAAATAGCTAATTTACTCAAAACGACGCTTCGGGCCATAACGCGGCCGTGGCGCTGTTTTTCTTCAGATTTGATTTACACATATCTGAAAATCAAACCGTTGGATCTTCACAAAATTTACATCATTAGAAAGGTCTTTTCAAAACGAATCCAACGGTTCCAGTTTCGGGAAAATCCGACGGTCGGATCTCCTGGTATAATCGTTTGAAGTTTCGATTTCAAAATACGAACTACAACGTCGTTTTTCGATTAAATATAATTATATATATATATATATATATATATAAATATAATCGTTTCTGGCGCTGTTTTTCTTCAGATTTGAATTAAACATTCCAGACAATCCAACCGTTGGATTTTTACAAAGTTGGTGCCGTTGGAAAGATATTTCCAAGGCGAACCCAACGGTTGCGGTTTCGGGAAAATCCAATGGTCGGATTTCCCGCACTAGTTATTTGAAATCACGGTTTCAAAACACGAACTGCACGACCACGTTTCGTTTTAATTTTATTTATATTTATATATTTATATAAATATAGTTCATTCAACAATTTCAATATCATTTTTACTTCAAATATTTCACTAACGCCTTTAAATTTTGGAAAATTTCGCCATAACCTCCTTTGTACGGGAGGGGCTGGGAAAATTCCCAAATAGCCACACGGGCGTCTCATGTCAAAGAGAAAAAGATAAAGCCAAGCGGTTAGCCAACAGGCTCATAAAATCATCACCCAAACAAAACAGTAAATGTGTACCTATTTGTCGGGCACCAAATTTTATTCCTCTTCTCTAGCCACTTTGCTATAACCTGTTCAATAAATATGCATGTACATATATACAGTTCTTATCACTTATCATTTTCCATTCGACTTCATATTTGATTCCATTTGGTTTAAAAACACCATTCATTCTAATGTTGCATGCATAGGCAAAAATCATATCATTAGCTAATTAATGAATATCTCGACTCATGCATATTTATTTGAACGAGTTGCTATTTTTAACACTTCACATTTCAACAATTCATGTATATAATAAAAATGTGATTTTTATTGTAAAACAATTCATTTCAAAACACCATTATTTAATGTAGTTTATATAGGTGATGAAAATAGGATTTTTATTATAAAACAATTTATTTTAAAACGAGATTATTTTACATAGTCCATATAGTTGATAAAAGGTGATTTTTATTATGAAACAATTTATTTCAAAATATGAATACCATTCAACACATGAATTTCAATACAACGAATGAATATCGATTCAACACATGAAGGTTTTCTATAGTTTATATATATAGATAAAAATGTGATTTTTATATTTAAAACACGAATACCATTCAACACATGAATTTAAATTCAACGAATGAATATCGATTCAACACGTGAAGGTTTTCTATTCAATGAATAAATATAGTTTCAGCAAATGAAAATAATTCAAACACATGAATATTATTCAAAATTTCGGCAGCATAATGGCAGGGTAGTTAAAACCGGGACCGTCCCTAGTACGGCTCCTCGCTCTACCTTAAAACCTCGCGGTTTTTGACAATGGGGATCATGCATCTAGTTCGCACGCAGGCGGCATGTATATATTTATTTCATTTCCACAAACTAATCCTATGTGGTTTCAACCAAATATTTCTCAACCACAAACGGGTATTTTTCAACCACAATCAATCAATATCAACCACAAACAATCCCAAACAACCATTCGCTATCAATCAATTTTCACACCAATCACAACCAATAAATATCGTCCATGGTTTGTGGACGAGGGGCGTATATATATATATATATAGCAATTCACTTCTATTTCAACACATATATAATTTTTACAACGCATATACAACTTATACATCGAACGTACAACTTATACAACGCTTATACAAGAGGTGTACAACGCTTATATAACTCATACATCGACTGTATAATTTATACATCGTCGTTTTCCATATCGTTTATAAATTAGAAATCTCACATTGGGTTCCACTCCACCAAAAATAGCAGAAGGCTCAGAAAAATATGCGGTCTCTTCTAAAATGCAGAAGACGTCCACACGAGTCCACTGTCTCTTGTTTCACTGAATTTCGATAAGAAACGAGAAAGTTATGATTTTTATACTAAAATCATCATTAGCAACACTTAGAAGTGTTATAAATCAGTTTTATAAAGAAAGGCCGTTACCCTCTTTAATTCTTCGAAACTAGGTCTTGCAAATTCGCTCAAACCGTGAAGTAATCCAACGATCCGCCTTCACCACCGCGTAGAGCTTGGAGAGGCGCCTCCAGAGGGACCCACCGCTCTGAACTCGAAGCTGGCACGGTGGCGGAACCTGGGCGCGAGCGGACGGACTTCGGGGGGTCGATTCCTCACAAACACTCAACGATAAAATTCAAGAGGGGTATGGATTTAGAGATGAGAGAATTCTCTATGAAATCATCAAAGGAAGGGGCGGATTTCGCTGAGTGTTTTGGAAGAAAAGGAGGAAAGAAGCGAGGAACGAGAGCCGCCGTCGGTTTCTGATGTCGGGGAGAGAGAAGACGGGGGGGGGGGGGGTCTGACGTGGACAAATAGGTTTTTTTTTATTTATTTATAAAGTTTTAAAATCCGAAAATACCCCTTGCCTCCTGCGAACCCCAATCCAAACCCAACGACTGTCGTCCCTAGCGTTTTAACCCAATCCCGAACACAATGGGATATGTTTCGAAGGCCCATTCGACTGTTTCAGCCAGTTTTCCCTCAAATTAAAATATAAAACATTCAATATTTAATTTGAACGTACATTTCAATTTGCCAAGGCCACAAACTGATTCGAAAAATTCCAGAAAAATAAATCTAGCTATGTTTTTACGTACGGTCCCAACAAAACTAGTTTCGTCGAATTCTGAGACCGTTTGCAAAAAGGCCCATTTCTGGTCGATCCAATTTAACTACAATTGGCCAAAACACGTTTTCCTTTGCCACGCTCACATATTAGCTTCAAAAATTATGAAATTTGAAACCTAGCAATAACTTGACATCCCGGATCCAACAAAAGTGGTTTCGTCGAATTTCGAGGTCGTATGCAAAATGGCCAATTTCACGGGCTATATAAATTCCATAGCGACCTTTTTGAAAATTCATTCGGCCATAACTTTTGCTTTCCGCTATGAAAATTCGATTCTTCAGATTCTTTAGAAAGGTATTCACTAAAATATTTAAATATTTTTGGTTTCACTAAAATCCGTTTTGTTTTGCACCCGGTACAGTCCGACAAAGTTTGAATTCAATTTTTGAAACTACAGCGCCATTTCAGGCCTTGTTTATAATTATAATTAATTATATTCGTTTTCAATTATCGATTCAAACTCAGTTTTCATTGCTATTATTTAAAATATTTATTTTAAATATTTAAAATCCATTATTTTAGCCAATTTAAAAATTTTAAATTGGTTTAGATTTTATGGGTCGTTACAACTTGTAAGTTTAATATGAAGCCAATGTTTAATATTGGATTCAACGCCTAGTGTTTTCAATGGTTTAGTAAATGGAGATCGACTAGAGTTGAAACTAATAATATTGGCTTATAAATGTTAAGAGAATTGTTTTGGAAAATCAGATAAGAAATTATTGCACTAGTTTGAGAATAAATAATTGTTTAGTAAATGATATTATAAAGGAAGTTAATTGAGTTCTGAGAAGTAAACCAAAATGGCTAAGTTATTAATAAACATAAATTTTAATAATAAAGATTATTGTGTTCGTATATAATAAGGAATTCATGGACCGTAACACTATTTTATGAGGAATGAAATAATAATTTGAAATGAAATAATAATTCACTTACCAATTAACAATGAGAAGTTAATAATGTAGAAGTGAAGTAATAATTGAATATTCTTATATTGAATAAGGAAAAGTGAAATGTTTTCCTAATATTGGTAATTAATGAATGGTTAATTAAAGAGGTTACACGATGCTGAATATTGAATCGGTGAATTTGTTTTCTGATTATGAATGGTTGTTTATTTCATAGTTATATAACCGACAATCAAATCTGGCCTATAAGATTGTTGATACGGAAAGATCGGGATCGAATTTATATTTGAAAACCATTTTGAACCATCGAAAACGTAAGCATGAATATATTAGATGCTAGTTGAAGATGGAGCAATCGAAGACCATGGATCTTCATAAAGCGGAAGGATTACTAAAAGTCTCTGACTTGCAACCAGAGATATATTGTGGTTATGTCATTGTTGAAATTTCTACGAATTTGCAAGGATTACTCGCTACTGATCCATAGGGTGACTCCAAGGATGTGGTAGGAGGGTGCATTTGGTTCATTCTATTCCTAGATGACTTGTATTGACTGATGTCTGACAGAGTATTTCCAACGGGGTCACGTACGTTGATTTCTTCAAATGTACCAAGTTTGGTGGAGGAGAAGGAAACTTCTTTAGCTCAACTCCTGGAGTATTTTTGTGGTAATCAATTGGTGATTTCTGGAGGATATGACAATGTGACATTCAAAGTGAATGGAAATGTGTTGTTTTGGAGGGTAAGTATAACCTTAAGCCTTATTAACCTGGAAATGCTATAAAATCGGGAAGGACGCATGGCTATGTAGGTCGCTTCCATTAGGGTATATCATTACCTGATCTAGAGAAATCAAATGCCTCAGGTTGTCTATTTATTTTTGTATGCTTTCGACGGTTGGCTGACCCCCAACCGTGGCGATGATTTATTCAGAACACTCAAGCGAAGTGAGTGGTCGGTCATATTTAGCCGGGTTGCAAGATATTCTTGTTGAATCCCTGTGTATTCATCTCTAAAGTTACACTGATTGGAAGGTGGTCTCATACCTTTCCATAGTTGGAATCCATTCCCCAATAAGAGCAACAGTTTTTGATTATATACTATGTATGTAGAGCATGAGATGCAAGCGTTCTGCTAGATGGTTATTTATTTGATATAGACACTATTATAATATAAAAATAGATATGGTTGCAAAATGTTTTGGATTATCCTAAGGTAAAAACTGTCTTTGTTGATGTGTGGACTGGTTTATGATCACTACAAGAAATTTACCCATTTACAATGTTGAAAAACACCATGACAGCTTTTAACAGTTTTTTGATATACGTTGTCTACCGACAAGTTGTTATAGGTCATGTAAATGTCACAACACATACCAAAACGCTGTAGAAAATTGACATACTACAGCGTTTCAAATGGTGTTGTTCTTACGTTTGTACAACATTTTATATCATTTCAAAAATGTTGTCATCTTCCATTTTCTATTGCGTTTTGCCACATATCATAGCGTTTCTGGAAGTATACATTTTCTTTATTCTATAGCATTTTTGTACATCTGCCACAGCATCTACATATTGTAGTATCAAAATATTCATGCATATACATATCACCAGCATGTAAATATATATCAACCAACTTATATCAACAACATGTTCGAACCAAATACAAAAGCTATCGTATAAACATATAACTGTTAATCATTTACATAAATTATATAACACAATATTCATACATAAAGACATAGTTAATAAACCAAGTTTACATAATTTCCATAAACAAAAGTAATACCATAAACTAAATTTACACAATATCCGTCGAACAAAGTCACGATATCTATAAATAAAACAAAATATCCATAAAACAAGTTTGCGCCAAATACTAACAAAAAGAACAATTAAAAGTTACAGCTTTCTCCATACTCAGCTGCCAGCGGTCTTATTGTTGAGGGATTTTCAGAAGCGCCTAACGATATTCCGATTATATCTAAATGCACAACAATGCCCATGTTAGCATTTGGTTATGCTTTCACATTAACAAGAAAACATTTCTCGACAAAAAGAAAGAAGAATACAAGAAGGAGCAAGTAGAAGATAACAACAGAGGATATGCACAAGATTGAAGAAAGATAGGTCAAAGGCATGCATACCTGACACAAGTATGTTAGACATCTGAAAATTATATCAAACGTATGAAATAAGACCCGAGAAACTATCTGAAGTGCACCCAGATGTCTGATATTACATCCCAAACATTTGAATTTTTCCTCGGACTGAAAGATGAAGTCTGAAGAAACACTCAGACGTCTGATACCAACCTCCCCGACTTAAAATCTTTTCGTCCTCGATGGAGCTGAAAGTTATTTAACTAACAAACTCAACTTTCATTCTTCAACTTTTCAATTTCTAAAAATTTTCTAACATTTCAAAATTTTGGCTAACACCCTAAATTTTTGAAATTTTTTGCCATAACCCCCTTTGTATGGGGAGACCTTTAAAACCGCAACTAGCCACGTAGGGCCCTCATCATCCAAAAAGAAAAAGAAAAAGACAAGCGCTTAGCCAATCGACTCATAAAATCATCCAAACCCAAGAAATATAATTAACATGTACCTATTTGTCGGGCATACAATTTTATTCCTCTTTTTAGCCTCCTTGTTATGACATGTTCATTATATACACAAGTACATATGTGCAATTGCAATCAATTTTCAAGTCAGTTCAATATTTGATTCAATTTGGCTTAATGGTTCAAAATTTTAATTAATCAAACCAATAATCAAACAACACAACAAGCATTCAATTAGTTGATTATCGTTTCAAACACATAACTTTTATACATATATACAAAACTCGTATTTTTGATGCCAATTCACAAACAATAAATTGTATCTAGTTTTGGTTCTCACACCAGTCAATTGGAAGTATATAGAAATCCCATTTTCGAAGCTCGAACATAAACACAGATGATGCTAGCAATCATCAGAATCATCTCCGGGCTACTAGAGTGTGATTTTATATCTATCCAGTATATTTGAGACTTGAATATACGTTCATGACACGTATATGCGAAATCTTTATATACTCGATTGTCCAAATTTAATATAAAATAAAATACTCAAATACGTATAATAAGGTTTAAATTTTCAAAACTAAATTTGGTTTCATTTTTATTTTAAAAATAACACTCTTCCAACTCATTCTAGGATACTACTGATCTCATCTCTAACGAGTCATTCTCATTGGATATCGCTAACCCAATATCTGATGAATTCTTTCGTTTGGTTCTAGTGTACCTTGTTCTCGAGCTCTGTAAACCAAAGCTCTGATACCCCGATGAAACGACCCAAACTCGACCTTTCGGGAAAGCCCGGATTGAGTTGAGAACACGACAAATCAGAACACAAACAATAGAATATTTCATTGTTTATTACAACAATTACATCAGAGTACAAGAATATAACAGAGTATGAATAAATATTATACATTGTAAAATATCAGAGATTTAAATTACTAAGCAGCGGAAAAATGATACATAACACAACTGTAAGAAATACACAGATATAGAGCGTTCTGAATATAGATCCAGCTGTAAATCCAGGATCCTGGAAAAAGAAATATCTACAAAAACCAAAACTACTAGCCGCCCGTGTGGAAAATAGGGGCACCTAGAGTTTAGATTAAAACAATAAACTCTAAATCAGTCATGTGACTGGTGTGAGAACAAAACAGTTATTAATTTGATTTTATAGTTAAGTAAATCAAGGGACCACACCGTATAACACGGAACGGGTTTACTCCCAAGAATACCAGTGCATAAAACAAACAGCGCAATGCTAATTAAAGAAAAGGAAGCTATTATAAGACTCAGGTCCTATCACACAATGCAACGCAAGCCGGAGGATAGAGTTTTACCATATAATAGCCAAATAATGCTTGATACGTGAAATTTCATCTTTTATTATTACTATAAGTGAAGAAATCAACTTCAAATATAAATGTATCAATCATAGGCGGCATGAGTACCATCTATGATGTCGCCATACTAGGCTCTACAATCAAAACCAAAATGTCACGTATTGGAAATTGGATTTCCGTCATGAGTCGAGGCAAGGGATGTACTCCTAACCGCTTCGAGACACTCTAGCAAATGTCTCAGGAATACACACTCTGGGCAACCCTTAGATCCTGCAGTGTCGGTCCTCTCTTACGTTTGAGGATTGGGTATTTCTGAACACACGTTTCCCGGTCCTATCGGACCTATCCATCGGCTACGAAGTAACCGATATATCTGATGTGCCTCGCTATCCATCATCCACATAGGTAAAAAATATAAATGTATGGGCTCCATACCATGACACCACCCATAGCTAGAAAGAAACATCATGTTATCACTACGTCCCATATCCCGTTTTAGACTCATACCGAGGTGTGAGGCTCGCGAATTAACGCTATACACAAAGCTATGCCCTTTAATGCCATGCTTTGATCATCAACCACAAGACTCTTCTTTTCAACAGAAGCCTTGATCACTGCATCTCTACATGCCACACAGGCAAACCACGCCATGCACCTGATGTCTATCGATATATAACCTCTGAGCTCATACGTCTCAGAGAAGGGCGTTAAGAAAGAGAATAAATTCTCCGCCTCCAAACAGATATTTAATTAATAGAAATCAGTCAACACAGAATGAAATCCAATGTCAGACACACATCCATTTATAAGTTCGTTCTAGGTCTGAACAAAACCGGAGGCACCTGATTCCTCGTCCCATGTGTCCAATACAAGAGAGAGGTCCTCGCATATCCGGTCGATCTCCAAGTACGTCTGTACGATCACCACTTATTACCTTGTCTTGGGTGTACATCCTAATCAAGACATCAGTAATCATCCAACGATGTGAAGACCTCCGGTCTTCAACTACCGTCTTCATCGTTGACCTATCGTTGAATAAATTATTCAGAATGGGTATAAACCCGGCCTTTTCGAATAGCTCACGTATTTTATAATCAAGTGCTATAAAAACACAACATACGCCTCATTCCAATTCTGAATATTCTTTTATTCAAATATTCATATCTTTAGGGAAAGGTTCCCATTGATTTCATCAAAGATAAATTCTTTTAAATTTATTCTTTAATCTTCATATGGATATCATTTTAAAAGATTTCATTATCTTTTCAATTCTAAACCCAATTAAGGTTTATCCAACTAGTCGGGATTAGCGCACCTTACCGAAGTAATCATTTGTTTAATTTCCCAATCTCAACCTATTCATCCCATGGAGAAAAACTGGTAATACTCTATATCTAACACCACGGTGTTATTGGTAAATTTAATTACCATTTCCTGTTCAAATCTAATTAAAGATTTAACTATCATTTGGAGCAAAACCGGTGATACTCCATTCTCGATCATTTCCCAAATTTGATAATTTAAATTATCATATCCTCATTTCAATCTAATTAAAGATTCACTAAAACTCCACTTAGTTTTAATCTTCCCAAAAATCAATATTAATGATTATTTAACTTTGGGAAATCAAACATGTCGCATTGACAATCTACACCGTACCATTGATTTCTGCCTATATATAACCTCTAAGCTCGTACGTCTTAGAGAAGGGTGTTAAGAAAGAGAATAAATTCTCTGCCACCAAACAGATATATATTTAGCAGAGATCAACGAATACGGTATAAAGTAATCAATGTCAGACATGTAACCCTGTCTTTAACTAGGTCTAATGTCATTTAAAACACAATTCACGATAAACCCAAAATCACATTCCATTAACCATGGAATCTTCATGGAAAACAGATCAATATATCATCAATATCAATTTCCGTATCCGACTAATAATATAAATAGAATAACGACAAAGCCTTTTAAATTCCACACATATTAATAGTCTTCCTCCACAGAAGCTCACTTCGATTATTATTAAATCGAATTCCATTTAATTCCAATTTAATATATTAAATTGGAAAAACTTTACTTTGGAAATTTCCATTAAATCTTAATAAAAGATTAATAAATTCCAAATCATGTCTTCACTGTTAATTGGGCTAAAGAACAAGTGTTATTTAAAACACCATTCACGATAAACCAAAAAATCCAATTTCAATTAAATATTAATTAATTGGTAATTTTTTTTTTGAAAACTAACGGGTACTTCTATTACAATAAAAGAGAGTTACAAAGGTTTTGAGCTGGGACAAATAACTACAACAAGAAACGAATACTACACAAAAACAAAAGAAAACCAGCTCAAAACATATAAACATAAGCCTAAGAAACAAGCTACAAAATGTAGCATACACTAACCTACCAACCAAAAACTTCAGTCTCACTACATATTCCTAAAAGTACCACATTACTGCATACTAAAAACCAAGAGCAACGAACCAATCAGAAGGCCAGCGCAAAAAAACCCAAAGAGCTAATCCATGCAGTACAACAGTATAGCCATCATTGCATATCTTCAATAACTATGATCCAACAACTCCTGAAAGAAGAAAATTCAAAGGCGCCAACAAAAACACTCTGATACAAAATTTTCAACGAAGCACCCCAAGACTAAAAGCAATCAACAGGAATTCTCCACTAACTAGTTAGCAAAGGTCTCCACTAACAACAGAAAGCCATGCATCAACATCCTTAAATAATTAATTCATAGATCATTTTTTTGAAACTCCACCACTAGTGATCCCATCTGGGGAGTTTCCATCTTTTTTTTTCTTTAGTTTTGATCTTGTTTGGTATTGAGAAACTGTAATAACCCGGAAATCTGGGCCAATTTAAAATTTTTATTTTGGCAGTTTTAGCGGATTTTGATTATTTAAAATGAATTATTTTAAATAAAAACGATGAAGAATTTATTTTGAATGGAATTCAAACGTTTATTTTATTTAGATCGTCGTTAGAATATAAAAATTTATTTATATATATAAAAGGAATTGAAAATGGCGCGGTAGTTCGATAATTCGATTTTTATATATTGAATAGCGAAGTAAAAATTCGATTTTTATATATTGAATAACATAGTAAAAATTCGATTTTTATATATTGAATAACATAGTAAAAATTCGACTTTTATATATTGAATAACATAGTAAAAATTCGATTTTTATATATTGAATAACATAGTAAAAATTCGATTTTTATAGATTGAATAACAAAGTAAAAATTCGATTTTTATAGATTGAATAGCAAAGTAAAAATTCGATTTTTATATATTGAATAGCAAAGTAAAAATTCGATTTTTATATATTGAATAGCAAAGTAAAAATTCGATTTTTATATATTGAATAGCAAAGTAAAAATTCGATTTTTATATATTGAATAGCAAAGTAAAAATTTGATTTTTATATATTGAATAACATAGTAAAAATTCGATTTTTATATATTGAATAGCAAAGTAAAAATTTGAATTTTATATATGTAGTGAATACGGATGACGAAAGTGATGAAAGAAGAAACGGCGGAGATTTTCTACATATAAAGAGTCGAGGCGTTTGGATTAGCTAGTCGGTGAGAACTTTTCGCCTTTTAATTTTATTTCTAGTTGAAATATATACTAGGATGTAGACGGTGTTTAGTAGCACCCGACACCCGTCGTCCACAGACCATGGACGGCTTGTATGCTTCTTTGTTTGATTTTGATGTGTAGTTGATTGTGTGATGTGATGTGAAATGAAATAAAATATTTATATAGTTAAAAATATTTTATAGTTAAAAATAGAATTTTTAACGTATATATGAAAGGAAATTAAAATAAACAAATCGGACGATTTGTTTATATACACACATTTGACTGATATTGATTAGGACGATAAATTTTACACATCGCCCAACTGCACAAATAAAATCTGTGTTTGATTGTTTGAAAACCCCACACGGGTATTAGGATGATATATGACATACACTAATCCCAATAATTAGTTGTATGTCGATCGATTGATTGACAGACTGTTATGAGCGTTAAATATTTATATTTGATGCTTATACAGTGTAGAATGCACTTTGGATGATGGTTGATTATTCATCGTTGTTATTATATACATGTGTTGTAGAAAATCCATATAATTAACATTATATGGTAATTGATTGGGCTTCATTCCAGTTTTGAATAGAAATATTTGAAAAAGAAATATTTGAAATGGAATATTTGAAAATAGAAATATATAAAGCCGTGTTGATTAGATTGACGCCATTTTGACGTGAACGATATTTATATCGATTTTATTCATTTTATAATGAATATCGAAAGTGATTTCAAAATCTGATATTTTGAAAAGAATTGAAATTCGAACTGAAACTGAATAGAAATGAATTCGAATTAAATTGAAATGAATTGAAATTCGAATTAAATTGAAATGAATTGAAATTCGAATTAAATTGAAATGAATTGAAATTTGAATTAAATTGAAATTGAATCGAATTGAAAACGAACTGAAATTGAATTAAAAATCGATTTGAATTGAAATCAATTTGAAATGAATTTAAATCGAATTTATAAGGAACAATTCAATTTTGATTTGAATTTGAAAAAGAAGTTGAAATCGTTTTGAAAACGAATTTAAAATGATTTATATAATATGTTTTAAAAGGGAATCGACGAAGTATATATTATATATATTATATATATAATATAATGGCCTAAATAGAACGAGCCGCGCCGCGGCAGTTCGCGAATTTCAACCATTGACTTCGAATGTATATTACGGGAGATCCGACCGTCGGATTCTCCTAAAACCGGAACCGTTGGGTTCATATCGAAAAGAGCTTTCTAACGAATATTAGAAATTAGAAATCTAATGATTGGATTTGGAATTATGTCCAAACCAAATTTGAAAAAGGTCGCTGTAAGTGCAGTTCGATGGCCATTGATGGAAATCGACTGTACGGGCCTTGATAAAATTATTAAAAATATCAATAATTTATGTAAAATCATAAGAAATGATTTGTGAAGAATTGGGATGAAAAACTCCATATTTGAAAAGATAAAAATAGATTTTTTTATCGAAATGAACTATTTTTGAACTAGAATTATAATTCTATTTATTTTTAAATAAATAAATTGAATTTAAAAGGGTTTTAAAAGTAACCAGAATTTCCAGTAATTGAATTGGAATGGATTTGAATCGAAATTGTCTTCGGAATATTTCGATGTTGGATTTCGTGATTATACAGATGTTGTTATGGAAATTTGAAAGATATTTATATATCGCTATTTCCAATACGATATTTGTTGGTCGTAGAATTTGATATTGAATATAAGCCGATATATTTTCTATTCAGAGCCTTGTATTTAATATCAAATGTGATTTGGGTTTGTCGTGAATGGTGTCTTCATTAACACTGTTCTTAAGCCCAGTTGAGAAAAGATTAAATCTTTTTATTTAGATTTAATGAAGTGTACCAATTAAATAGTTTTTAATTGGAATTGAATTGGTATTGATTTTTGGGTTTATCGTGAACAGTGTTTTAAATAACACTTGTTCTTTAACCCGATAATTAATGGAATGTGATTTTGGGTTTATCGTGAACCGTGTTTTAAAATGACACTGATTCTTTAACCGTGTTAAAGATTAAAACTAAGTGGAGTTTTAATGAATCTTTAATTAGATTGAAAAGATCGAGAATGGAGTATCACCAGTTTTACTCCAGGCGATAGTTAAATCTTTAATTAGATTTGAACGTGAGATGGTAATTGAATTTACCGATAACACCGTGGTGTTAAATATAAAGTACTACCAGTTTTACTTCATGGGATAGATAGGTTGGGATTGGGAAATAAAATAAATGATTACTTCGGTGTGGTTCGCTAATCCCGACTAGTTTGAATTGATATTCAAAAGAAGATTAAAGAATAAATTTAAAGAATTTATCTTTGATAAAATTAATGGGAACCTTTCTCAAAGTATAAGAATATTGGAATAAAAGAATATTCTGGATTGGAATGAGGCGTATGTTGTGTTAGTGTAACACTTGTTTATTATATACGCGAGCTATTCAGAAAGACCGGGTTTATACCATTCTGAATAACAAATTCGACGTGGTGTCGAAGATGAAGACGGTGGTTGAAGACCGGAGGTCTTCACGTTGTTTGGGTGATTACTGATGATCTTGATTGGGCCGTACACCCAAGAGGAGGGAATCAGTTAGTGATCGTCCAGACGTACTTGGAGATCGATGGATGTGCGGGGTACTAGGTGCCTTCGGTTTCGTTCAGACCCAGAACGAACTTGTAAATGGACTGTGTATCTGACATTGGATTTTATTCTGTGTGGTTGATTTCTATTAAATATATATCTATTTGGCGGCGGAGAATTTATTCTCTTGCTTAACGCCCTTCTTTGAGACGTACGAGCTCAGAAGTTATATATTGATGGATATCAAACGCATGGAGTGAATTGCCTGTGTGGCATGCCTAAGTGGCAATTGATCAAGGCTTCTGTTGAAAAGCAAAGTCTTGTGGGTGATGATCAAAGCACGGCCTGTGTGGCATAGCTTTGTGTAACGTTGATTAGCGAGCCTCACACCCCGGTTGTGAACCAAAAACGGGAGAAGGATCCGGGGGGGCATGCGTTTCTTTCTAGCTAGAAGTGGCGTCAGTGGTTTTACACGCCCTGACGAGTTTGACTTATGTGGTTGTTGCTGTTGCGAGGCGCCTCAGATATATCGGTCGATCCGGGACCGATGGGGTCATTGGACTCATTTACGCCCCAAAGGGCGGGGAAACGCAGTGTTCAGGCATTTTAATCCACATCGGTGGACCAGCCCTGTGGCTCCGAGGTGTAGTTGCGGCTGTAGCCTGAGGCTCGGGCTAGAGAGTCTCGAATTCAGTAGAGGACTATCTTTTGCCTCGGTTTCACAGATGGAAATCCAACTTCCAAATATGTGACATTTGCAGTTTTGATTGTAGAGCCTAGTACAGCGACATGATATATGGTACCCATGCCGTCTATGATTGATATTTATGATTGAAATTGTTTTAAACACTATACACTTATTATAGTATCAAATGATTTGTTTTGAACGTATCAAGCATGCTTTGGCTATTATAAGGGAAAACCCTATCCTCCGGTTTGTGTTGCATTGTGTGATGGAACCGGGGTCTTATAATAGCTTCATTTTTCTTTATTTAGCATTGCGTTGTTGTTTTATGCACTGGTATTCTTGGGAGGAAACCCGTTCCGTGTCATACGGCGTGGTCACTTGATTTACCTAACTTTAAAAATAAAGATTAACAACTGATTTAGTTCTCACACCAGTCCCATGACTGTCCTGGAGTTTATTGTTTTAACCTAAACTCTGGGTGCCCCTATTTTCCGCACGGGCAGCTAGTAGTTTTGGTTTTGCAGATTTATATTCATAGGATCCTGGTTTACAACTGGAATGATATCCGGAAAGCTTTGTATCCATATATCTCCTTTAGTTGTGTATTGTATTATTTTCCGCTGCTATGTATGTAATTTAAATCTCTGATATTTTTCTGTTTAATATTTATTCATACTCTGTATAGTCTTGTATTCTGATGGAATTGTTGTAATTAACAATGAAATGTTCTTCCGTCTGCGTTCTGTTGTGGCTTATTCTCGACTCAATCCGGGATTTCCCGTAAGGGGGATTTCGGGTCGTTTCAGTGTGGTATCAGAGCTTTGGTTTACAAAGCTCAGAGAACAAGGCACATTAGAACCGTACGAAAGAATTCATCAGAAATTGGATTAGTAATATCCAATGGGAATGACTCGTTAGAGATGGGATCAGTAGTATCCTAGAACGAGTGTGAAGAGTATATTTTTAAAATGAAAACAAGTTTTGTTTTGAAAATTCAAATCAATTATTCGTATTTGAATATTTATTTTAAATGAATTTGGACAATCCAATATATAAAGATTTTGTATATATGTCTTGCAAACGTGTATTCGAAGTTTTAATGTATTGGATTGTTATAGAATCGCACTGTAGTGCCCGGGGATAATTCTGGTAACGGGGCACCATCGCCAGTATTTATTTTCGAGTTTCGAAAGTGAGATTTCTATATATTTCCAATTGACTGGTGTGAGAACCGAAACTAGATAGGGCTTATTGTTGTGATTTGGCATCAAAAATCTGATTTTTTGACTATGTATCAAAGTTATGAATTTGAAAAGATAATCAACTAATTGATTGATGGTTGTGTTGTTTGGTTATGGCTTGATTAATTAAACTTTTAACCGTTTAGCCAAATTGTATCAAATAGTAAATTGTATTGAAAATTTGTCGCATTTGCTTGTATATACATGTACTTACATTGAACTAGTCATAGTAAGGAGGCTAGAGCAGAGAATAAAATTTGTTTGCCCGACAAATAGGTACATGTTTATCATAATTTACTGTTTTGTTTGGGTGATGATGATTTTATGAGCCGATTGGCTAGCCGCTTGGCTTTTTCTTTTTCTTTTTGAGATCTGAAGGCCTGTATGGCAATTTCGGGATTTTCCCGTGCTCCCGGTGCAGGTGAGGTTATGGCGAAATTTTTCGAAAATTTAGGGTGTTAGCCAAATTTTGAAAAGTTCTTAGAAACTGAAAAGTTGAAGAACTTAAGCCATAATAAAAATAATGAAAGTTGAGTTGATTTGTTAAACAACTTTCGGCTTTGTTCCTTTTCGGGGACGAAAAGTTTTAAGTGGGGGAGATTGTAATAACCCGGAAATCTGGGCCAATTTAAATTTTCTATTTTGGCAATTTTAGCTTATTTTGATTATTTAAAATGAATTAGTTTAAATAAAAACGACGAAGAATTTATTTTGAATGGAATTCAAACGTTTATTTTATTTAGATCGTCGTTAGAATATAAAAATTTAATTATATATATAAAAGGAATTGAAAATGGCACGGTAGTTCGATAATTTGATTTTTATATATTGAATAGCGAAGTAATTCGATTTTTATATATTGAATAACATAGTAAAAATTCGATTTTTATATATTGAATAACATAGTAAAAATTCGATTTTTATATATTGAATAACATAGTAAAAATTCGATTTTTATATATTGAATAACATAGTAAAAATTCGATTTTTATAGATTGAATAACAAAGTAAAAATTCGATTTTTATAGATTGAATAGCAAGGTAAAAATTCAATTTTTATATATTGAATAACAAGGTAAAAATTCGATTTTTATATATTGAATAGCAAAGTAAAAATTCGATTTTTATATATTGAATAGCAAAGTAAAAATTCGATTTTTATATATTGAATAACATAGTAAAAATTCGATTTTTATATATTGAATAACATAGTAAAAATTCGATTTTTATATATTAAATAGCAAAGTAAAAATTTGATTTTTATATATGTAGTGAATACGGATGACGAAAGTGATGAAAGAAGAAACGGCGGAGATTTTCTACATATAAAGAGTCGAGGCGTTTGGATTAGCTAGTCGGTGAGAACTTCTCGCCTTTTAATTTTATTTCTAGTTGAAATATATACTAGAATGTAGACGGTGTTTAGTAGCACCCGACACCCGTCGTCCACAGACCATGGACGGCTTGTATGCTTGTTTGTTTGATTTTGATGTGTAGTTGATTGTGTGATGTGAAATGAAATAAAATATTTATATAGTTAAAAATATTTTATAGTTAAAAATAGAATTTTTAACGTATATATGAAAGGAAATAAAAATAAACAAATCGGACGATTTGTTTATATACACACATTTGACTGATATTGATTGGGACGATAAATTTTACACATCGCCCAACTGCACAAATAAAATCTGTGTTTGATTGTTTGAAAACCCCACACGGGTATTGGGATGATATATGACATACACTAATCCCAATAATTAGTTGTATGTCGATCGATTGATTGACAGACTGTTATGAGCGTTAAATATTTATATTTGATGCTTATACAGTGTAGAATGCACTTTGGATGATGGTTGATTATTCATCGTTGTTATTATATACATGTGTTGTAGAAAATCCATATAATTAACATTATATGGTAATTGATTGGGCTTCATTCCAGTTTTGAATAGAAATATTTGAAAAAGAAATATTTGAAATGGAATAATTGAAAATAGAAATATATAAAGCAGCGTTGATTAGATTGACGCCATTTTGACGTGAACGATATTTATATCGATTTTATTCATTTTATAATGAATATCGAAAGTGATTTCAAAATCTGATATTTTGAAAAGAATTGAAATTTGAACTGAAACTGAATAGAAATGAATTCGAATTAAATTGAAATGAATTGAAATTTGAATTAAATTGAAATGAATTGAAATCCAAATTAAATTGAAATGAATTGAAATTCGAATTAAATTGAAATTGAATTGAATTGAAAACGAACTGAAATTGAATTAAAAATCGATTTAAATTGAAATCAATTTGAAATGAATTTAAATCGAATTTATAAGGAATAATTCAATTTTGATTTGAATTTGAAAAAGAAGTTGAAATCGTTTTGAAAACGAATTTAAAACGATTTATTTAATACGTTTTAAAAGGGAATCGACGATGTATATATTATATATATAATATAATGGCCTGAATAGAACGCGCCGCGCCGCGGTAGTTCGCGAATTTCGACCATTGACTTCGAACGGATATTACGGGAGATCTGACCGTCGGATTCTCCTAAAACCGGAACCGTTGGGTTCATATCAAAAAGAGTTTTCTAACGAATATTAGAAATTAGAAATCTAATGATTGGATTTGGAATTATGTCCAAATCAAATTTGAAAAAGGTCGCTGTAAGTGCAGTTCGATGGCCATTGATGGAAATCGACTGTACGGGCCTTGATAAAATTATTAAAAATATCAATAATTTGTGTAAAATCATAAGAAATGATTTGTGAAGAATTGGGATGAAAAACTCCATATTTGAAAAGATAAAAATAGATTTTTTTTATCGAAATGAACTAGTTTTGAACTAGAATTATAATTCTATTTATTTTTAAATAAATAAATTGAATTTAAAAGGGTTTTAAAAGTAACCAGAATTTCCAGTAATTGAATTGGAATGGATTTGAATCGAAATTGTCTTCGGAATATTTCGATGTTGGATTTCGTGATTATACAGATGTTGTTATGGAAATTTGAAAGATATTTATATATCGCTATTTCCAATACGATATTTGTTGGTCGTAGAATTTGATATTGAATATAAGTCGATATATTTTCTATTCAGAGCCTTGTATTTAATATCAAATGTGATTTGGGTTTGTCGTGAATGGTGTCTTCATTAACACTGTTCTTAAGCCCAGTTGAGAAAAGATTAAATCTTTTTATTTAGATTTAATGAAGTGTACCAATTAAATAATTTTTAATTGGAATTGAATTGGTATTGATTTTTGGGTTTATCGTGAACAGTGTTTTAAATAACACTTGTTCTTTAACCCGATAATTAATGGAATGTGATTTTGGGTTTATCGTGAACCGTGTTTTAAAATGACACTGATTCTTTAACCCAGTTAAAGATTAAAACTAAGTGGAGTTTTAATGAATCTTTAATTAGATTGAAAAGATCGAGAATGAAGTATCACCAGTTTTACTCCAGGCGATAGTTAAATCTTTAATTAGATTTGAACGTGAGACGGTAATTGAATTTACCGATAACACCGTGGTGTTAAATATAAAGTATTACCAGTTTTACTTCATGGGATAGATAGGTTGGGATTGGGAAATAAAATAAATGATTACTTCGGTGTGGTTCGCTAATCCCGACTAGTTTGAATTGATATTCAAAAGAAGATTAAAGAATAAATTTAAAGAATTTATCTTTGATAAAATTAATGGGAACCTTTCTCAAAGTATAAGAATATTGGAATAAAAGAATATTCTGGATTGGAATGAGGCGTATGTTGTGTTAGTGTAACACTTGTTTATTATATACGCGAGCTATTCGGAAAGACCGGGTTTATCCCATTCTGAATAACAAATTCGACGTGGTGTCGAAGATGAAGACGGTGGTTGAAGACCGGAGGTCTTCACGTTGTTTGGGTGATTACTGATGATCTTGATTGGGTCGTACACCCAAGAGGAGGGAATCAGTTAGTGATCGTCCAGACGTACTAGGAGATCGATGGATGTGCGGGGTACTAGGTGCCTTCGGTTTCGTTCAAACCCAGAACGAACTTGTAAATGGACTGTGTGTCTGACATTGGATTTTATTCTGTGTGGTTGATTTCTATTAAATATATATCTGTTTGGCGGCGGAGAATTTATTCTCTTGCTTAACGCCCTTCTCTGAGACGTACGAGCTCAGAGGTTATATATTGATGGATATCAAACGCATGGAGTGAATTGCCTGTGTGGCATGCCTAAGTGGCAATTTATCAAGGCTTCTGTTGAAAAGCAAAGTCTGGTGGGTGATGATCAAAGCACGGCCTGTGTGGCATAGCTTTGTGCAACGTTGATTCGCGAGCCTCACACCCCGGCTGTGAACCAAAAACGGGAGAAGGATCCAGGGAGGGCATGCGTTTCTTTCTAGCTAGAAGTGGCTTCAGTGGTTTTACACGCCCTGACGAGTTTGACTTATGTGGTTGTTGCTGTTGCGAGGCGCCTCGGATATATCGGTCGATCCGGGACCGATGGGGTCATTGGACTCATTTACACCCCAAAGGGCGGGGAAACGCAGTGTTCAGGCATTTTAATCCACATCGGTGGACCGGCCCTGTGGCTCCTAGGTGCAGTTGCGGCTGTAGCCTGAGGCTCGGGCTAGAGAGTCTCGAATTCGGTAGAGGACTATCTTTTGCCTCGGTTCACAGATGGAAATCCAACTTCCAAATACGTGACATTTGCGGTTTTGATTGTAGAGCCTAGTACGGCGACATGATATATGGTACCCATGCCGTCTATGATTGATATTTATGATTGAAATTGTTTTAAACACTATACACTTATTATAGTATCAAATGATTTGTTTTGAACGTATCAAGCATGCTTTGGCTATTACAAGGGAAAACCCTATCCTCCGGTTTGTGTTGCATTGTGTGATGGGACCTGGGTCTTATAATAGCTTCATTTTTCGTTATTTAGCATTGCGCTGTTGTTTTATGCACTGGTATTCTTGGGAGGAAACCCGTTCCGTGTCATACGGCGTGGTCCCTTGATTTACCTAACTTTAAAAATAAAGATTAATAACTGTTTTAGTTCTCACACCAGTCCCATGACTGACCTGGAGTTTATTGTTTTAACCTAAACTCTGTGTGCCCCTATTTTCCGCACGGGCAGCTAGTAGTTTTGGTTTTGTAGATTTATATTCACAGGATCCTGGTTTATAGCTGGAATGATATCCGGAAACCTTTGTATCCGTATATCTCTTCACTTGTGTATTGTATTATTTTCCGCTGTTATGTATGTAATTTAAATCTATGATATTTTTCTGTGTAATATTTATTCATACTCTGTATATTCTTGTATTCTGATGGAATTGTTGTAATTAACAATGAAATGTTCTTCCGTCTGCGTTCTGTTGTGGCTTGTTCTCCACTCAATCCGGGATTTCCCGTAAGGGGGATTTCGGGTCGTTTCAGAAACTAACTTAGCCCATTCGGGGTTATCCTCTACTAAAGGTTCTTTACAGTATACAAAGCTGCTGCTCCCTTTAATCTTTCCAGACTTTGATTTGTTTCTTGTTCTTTTCTTGAAGCTGTATGTTGACCAATCTGATTCATCTAACATTGAATCTTTACTACAATTATCATCACTAACATTCCCTCCATATGAATCTTCTCTCTCCATTAAATCGACATTTTCCATGCTGTTATCTTCTACATCCATAGTATGATTTTTAGTATCTTTAACTCTCTTGATTGGCTGCTCATTAGTGTCCTTCTTGTATCTTTTTCCATCTGTCTTCTCAGCTGAAATAGAATTCATCCTTATATCTAAATTCTGAACTGATTTCGAGTTACCATCTGAATGTTTTTTATTTCCTGGCTTGAAAGATTAACTTGTTCTAGATAATACTCTTTGCCTTGCTCAACATTGTCATCATCAACCTTCTTATTATACTACTTATTATTACCAACTGTCATACTCATGTGAACATCATTACTATCTAAATTCTGATTTACAGTATCACCCTTCACCATTTTATCAATTCCATCTGCTTTTTCATCAATCTCCATGCCTAAAACAGTTTTTGACTGACTTTTGGGAATCCAAATTGTATTTGCTCTACATATAGCATTAGAATGTCCGAAAACATTACAATTAGAACATGAACATGGTACCCATTCATATTCAACCTTTTGCCAAATTAAATCCCTATTGTAATACCGAATTGGAATCATCTCAAGGAATTTAAAATCTATATTAATCTCTATAAGGACAGTGTTGCTGAAGACACCATTGACAACAAACCCAAAATTCCATTTGATATTAAATACAAGGCTCTGAATAGAAATTATATCGGCTTATATTCAATATCATATTCTGAAAGCAACCAATATCGTATTGGAAATAACGATATAAATATATCCTCCAAGTTTCCATAATAATATCTATATAATCACAGAATCCAATATCGAAATATTTTGAAGATTATTTCCATTCCAATTTGTTCGTTGGAAATTTTTGGTTATATTAAAACCATTCACAAATCCAATTTATTTTATTTAAAAATTATTGGATTTCAAATCTAGTTAATAACTAGTTCATTTTGATAAAAATATATTTTTATCTTTACAAACGTGGAATTTTTCATCCAGATTCTCTCCAAATCATTTATTATGATTTTACACAAATTATTAATATTTTTAATAATTTTATTAAGGCCCTTTCAGCCGATTTCCAAAAACGGTCATCAAACTGCACTTACAGCGACCTTTTCCAAATTTTATTTGGACATAATTCCATATCTAACCATTAGATTTCAAATCTCTTACATTTGTTGGAAAGCTCTTTTCGATACGAACCCAACGGTTCCGGTTTTAGAAGAATTCGACGGTCGGATCTCTCGTAATGTCAACTCGAAGTCAATGATCGAAATTCGCAAACGGTCGCGGCGCGGCGCGTTCTATTCAGGCCATTTAATATATATAATATATATATTATATATATATTCCGTCGATTTCCTTTTGAAACATATTTTATAAATCGTTTTAAATTCGTTTTAAAAACGATTTCAACTTCATATTCAATTTTAAATCAAAATTGAATATTCTATATCATTAATATATAAATAATAATATTTTCAAAACATTAGATTTTGAAATCACTTCCTTTTCAATATTCATTATAAAAATCAATAAAATCGATATAAATATCGTTCGCATTGAAATGGTGCAAATCTAATCAACACGGCTTCATAATATTTCAATACGTTCATGTCCATCCAAAATCGGACATCAAAATCATACTTTGATCTTTGATTGAATATTATTTTAAAATATTTGTTATTTTCCAAAATTGGAACTGAGACCCAATCAATTACCATATAATATTATTTATATGGATTCCGTACAACACATGTTTATAAAAACAATGATAAACAATCATCTATCATCCAGAGTGCATTCTACACTGCATAAGCATTAAATATAAATAATTAACGCTTACAACAGTCTGTCAACCAATCGATTGACATATGTAACACCCCGTATTTACTATGAATGTTAAAGTAACGAATTAAATAATACTTAATTTTAAAAGTGGAAATATGCATATATATTATATATATAGATATATTTAAGAGAAAAATTAAATAATGACAATAAATATTTCATGTAATAAGTTAATTAAGTGCAATACATGAAATGGGAAGAAACGCACGCGAAAAATTAAAAAGAAAAATTTGAAGAGCTTCAGGAATTTGGTCACGAAATTAGCGTCATTGCGTTTGTGGCGATTTTCTAGTCAATTTAGACCTATAGTTTGTAGAAAACCGATTTAAAATGAAGAAGATATCTTTAAATTAAATATTGCAGCAAAACATGAAAAAGAGGAATGAGAAAAGAATAATGTTTAGCATTGTCCTAAGGTTTGTAAGCAAAAGACTTAGTAGCTCATTTGGTTAGAACATGTGACTTGCATACAAGAGGTACGGAGTTTGATCCCCGCCAGCGCCATATTTTTGTTTTAGGGGAATGGCTAAAAAGTGGCTTAGTGTGAACGTAGTTCAAAAAGTGGTTTAGTGTGAAAATGGTTAATTGGGAAGATAGATAAAAAGAATAAATAAATAAATATATATAGAAAATATATATATATATATATATATATATATATATATATGACGTGTACGCATCATATGGCGCACGTGGCGCATTTTTGTTGGTCAAGGATTGTTTTTTTTGAACGTGGCCTTCTCTGATTGGCCAATGATTGATTTCTGAGGTATTAGGGCATATGTCTCATGCTACGGTTGGCTGGATGACACATCTCTTTAGTTTGATGGCTCTGATTTCTCCTAGACTAATCTAAAGGCTAGAATTAAACCTAGACTTCTATATAATCACCCCAAACCTCAACCCTAGAACTCATTCTATGAAGTCGTCATGTTGTTCGTCTACAAACTGGCCTAGCCTCCATTCATCTACCCCAAACTAGAGAATCAAATTCAAACTAGGAATCAATTAGAAGAAGTAGAGAATCAAACGTCTACATCAAAGGATAGCTTTTCAAATTCAGAAATCAGATCCTAGAAATCAAGATCCATCCTTTTTTCTGTAAGTACAGTTATTGTTTAGATGTGAACACCTAATAAGAAATCATGACTGTAATAACTGGATCTAGGACTATGCCTAATTCTATTCGTGCCTATCCTTTTGTCAATTCTGAATTGCTTATGCCTATTGGACTGTTGTGACAGACATAGTAAAGCCTATCATGCCTATTGGACTGTTGTGACTGACATAGTAAAACCTATTATGCCTATAACACTATTGGGGACTGATACCATTGAACCTATCATGTTGTATTAAATTTGTGGTTCTTTTATGTATGTAAGTTACATGCTAAGTTATGTTCATACATGTTATATGTTAGATCAAGCTAGTACCCATGTTTGAGATCTATATAAGTTCATGTTTTATACAATCAAACTTATGCTAGTTCGCATGTTAATTGGATCTAAATTAAATGCAAGATCACGCCTATATGCTTAATTAAGTCTATGTCGTTCTATCCCAAATTTATACTACGCATGTTGATCTATATTGTTTATGATTGTTGAAATGTTACATGTCACTTTCTTTTCCCTTTTGTTTATAAGTTAGGCTAATTTGCGAGCCTAACGTTCTATGTGAATTATGCGAATGAATAACGGGGGAGACATCAGGGAAAAATATTAAACTACATGTTATTGGCATAAATTGGCTCATAATCATGTAAATGATTAGTAGCATGAAATGGTAGAATTTGTATACCAAGAATTATGGACATAATTTAAAGGGTAAATGGGGGCATGACTTGAATTGACAACACTTGTGGATAATTTACATATGAACATAAATTGTAAATATGTAAAGTGGCTAAAAGATGAATGCCTAACCCGAGGTTAGATTGAGTTGCGGTGTAAAACTGCCCAGAACCGCCCGGCACATCCAGTAACCGCAACAACACAGGTCTAATGTGAGAGGTTAGCGCATTTAGCCCAAAACCCGAGGTTAGAATGAGTTTGCGATAGAAGTCTGCCTGGAACCGCCCGACACATCCAGCAACCGCAAACAACAATTCTAATGTGAGAGGTTGGGGAATTAATAAATTAATTAATGCCAATAAACAGACATGCTAAGAATGGTAAGGTTAAGTAACATATGAATAGGCAACACTTAACCAATACAACATGTTAATTAGACAAGAAGGTGGGGTTAAGTAAATTTAGAACACTTAACCGTCATAACATGTTAATTAGCCAAGAAGGTGGGGTTAAGTAAATTTAGAACACTTAACCGTTATAACATGTTAATTAGACAAGAAGGTGGGGTTAAGTAAATTTAGAACACTTAACCGTTATAACATGTTAATTAGACAAGAAGGTGGGGTTAAGTAAATTTAGAACACTTAACCGTTATAACATGTTAATTAGACAAGAAGGTGGGGTTAAGTAAATTTAGAACACTTAACTGTTATAACATGATGAATGAGTGGGGTTAAGTTAAGGGGAAACACTTAACCAATATAACATGATGAATGAACAGGGTTAAGTTAATAGGAAACACTTAACCAATACAACATGATGTGTGGGGAGGTTAAGTTAACATGAATGGACAACACTTAACCAATATTACATGAACAAAGTGGATAGGGTTAAGGCAAGCTTAACCAATAATACAGATTGACTTGATAAGCAGGAGGGTTAAGTAAACTTCGGGTAGGTGGGTAATATTAGTATATATAGGCCCACAAACTTAACCGTTAAATAAACATGTTTGAATCAGTGGGAGGGTTAAGTACATCTTGTGTAGGTGGGTAATATTTGTATACATAGGCCCACAAACTTAACCAGTAGGAAACCCTAGTAACGTGGACCCATTTCAGCAGTAACCCACATAGATGTATCACGGTACCCTGAACTAGGCAGGGTAGGGCACGATTACTGGGTTGATTATAAGCAGTCAAAATAGCGGCAGGGGGTGCAGCAGTGTAGTTCCGACGGAGTATGGGCGTGCATATGCTCCAGAGTGGAAAAGCAGACACTGGGCATCAGTAGTATACACTGTGCATCTTGAATCGTGTCGGGTTGCTATCATAGGGATTGATACATCTTATGGTGGGACCAGTACAGGGTATCTACACGCAAGAGAGGGCCGATTGACACAGACAAAAGGAAAATCAATACAAGTAGGGAGCCGATCGATAGGGTAGTAAGGGTACATCTAATATCTTCATGGCAATTAGGCTGATTCAGGTAAGATTCTCATACTAGATGTACACCTGAAGGCTACCACAATTGCGGGGTTTGGATCACCTTATTATATAATACAGGATACTGGTTAGTTGGTGCAGAGAAAATAGGAAATCAGAGAAAGAACCGAAGCGCATTCTGCTTATCTTGCCTTATCATATCTTATGCTAATCTTATGTTAACTTGTTATCCCTGTTATCACGGTATTGTCTTAGATTCAGTTTATTCGTGTCATGTTACTATTACCTGTTTACATACTGAAAATCACTGGACTTACCAGACTTATATCTGACCTAGTTTTGTTTCACCTCTCTTCTTCCGTCCCCCCCAAGTAGACAGGGAGGGAATAGCTCAGCTTAGCTTAGATCGTTTCACTTTCCAAGCTTGAAGATTCTTTGATGTATTGCTTTGGACTCTCTTTTCCACTGCTATGGCTGGCTCATGCTTTATTTGGGGAATATCATTGTCATTTTATGCTTCTTTATTTTGTTAAACTAGATAGATACTTTGTTGTACTGGGTATTGGTGTTTTGGTGTTGGAAAACAATCTTTGTACAAGCTGTTCTACCAAGCTGCTGTTTTATCAATGAAGTAAAGTTATATTTTTTTCCGCTGCTTTATTTGTCTGTCTTATAATTTATCTGCATCTTTTACCTGTAACGCTTCACTAAAGTTAATGCATTCTCTTAGCTACTATGCATTACCACCAGTCTGGCTCTGCAAACGGTGAATCCACCCTGGCATTCCTTGCGTGCCTTGTCACATACCATATACGAGCCCACTACGACTTTGTTTTGTACTGTTTTATACGGAGTGCCCTCTGATCAACCTCCAGTTTACGGAGGAATTACGGTACTGTATATACTATGGGAATATATAAATGGTGTAAGGGTAATCATGGTAATCCCGCTTACGCTATTTTGATATTTTACTTTACTGATAGACACTATTGTATATAGCGTATTATATTATATAGTATTAGTTTGATGGATTCTTAGAGGATGGTGATCCCAAACATCCTTTAAGTTACTGATTGCATTTCATCGAACATTTCATTTGAGTTGATTTACTTTCATGAGAATGTCAGTCCTGATCCGAGTTGTTTTGTTTTGCATTATTGCTCGGGTCAGATTGAGGATTCCAGTTCGAGATTCATCTTTGGAGTTTGGAGCTTATATTGGATTTTTGCATATCTACCTGTTGATCAGTTGCTCCTGTCATTCTGTCATTCTATTCAGATTATTATCAATTATTTATTGTGTTAGACTTCCGCTGTGTTATTCATGTAAACTCCGATGTAAAAATTTATTTAGTAGCTTCATGAAATACTATTGTATTTTAAATTTTCTGCTGCGAGATATTATATTGCTCTGTATCTATGTCTGTGATCTGTGATTCTGTGATTTATTCTATTTACCTCAGAAGCTAATAACAATCTAATGTTTTGGACGTTTCGAGTTGATATGTTTTATCGATTCGGCACGGTCAAAATGATGGGTTGTTACAGTTGGTGTCAGAGCTTTGTTTTTTTTTAAAGTTTTAGCTTATGGCGTATAAACTCATTACAGATAGGGTTGTAATACCCTAGAATGAGTGGAATCAGTCGTAGAATCCTTCTTAAGAGAGCATATATTGAAAGTATAAATGATTTTAAAATGTTTTAAAACAAATATTTTCGAATATAAAATTTTGTTTAATATTTAAATCTCTTCTGAAATTTCCTTTCCATTTGAATCCATCTTCCTTCGTGGATCCCCTTTGATTCGGTTCTTTCAATCGTTCAGCTTTCAATTCGAATTCTACAACCTATCCTTGTCCCTAACAAGGTAAGGAGTAGAGGGAGAGCATAAGTCTTCTAGCAAGTCCATTCCTATATAAATGTTGGTTTGAAATAGTTATTATAATTCTCTTGATATAACATTGAAATTCTGATATATATTTTGGATGATGTAATTTGGAGATAATATTTTTCTTTGGTAATACCAGTATTTTGAAAAGATTTGATATTTATACTTTTAGAGTTTATATTTCATAAATTCTATACTTTGAATAAGATTTAAAGATATAGATTTTATAAGAAAACGATTTTATCTTGGTTGAAGTCTACAATGTTATTGTTTACAAATATAAGTATATATAGGATTTTATAGATTTAAATGGATTTCTAAAAGATTTTATTTATGATGTATATATATGTTAAACTTATGGAATTTAACCTGTTTTATAAGTTTTAAATATACATAACATGGATTTGAAAATATTTAGAGATAGTATAGAAAATTTTTGTTATGTACTTGATTTAATAAGAATATCGTTTGTATATTTATTAAGGATTTAAGTTAAATTTTAATAAATAAATGAGTGGGGGAGAGATAAAAAAAATTCCCTACTTGAAATTTTAATGATTTGATATATATTATTTATAATATATGATCTGGAGTTTGGCATATATTCTATTTAAATATAGAAAAATGTTTTGAGTATTGACTTGACGTTAAAATTGGCCTATCGAATACTTAGTGATTTGAGCATACGTCTGATCAACGTATATGTTAAATCCTATACGTACTTGATAGAAATAGAGTCACACTCTAGTTGCTTAAAAATGATTCTGTGATGACCGCGGCATCATCGATATCTATTTTCAGGTTTCGAAAGCGGGATAAATATATATCGCCAATCGAGGCGTCAAGCGAATACTTGAAATTATTTTAACTTTTGATTTGTATATATATTTCAAATTATGTATATATATGTATGATGATAGATATGAATCATTGGTTTACATACATTAAATTATTTAATTACTATTTTCCTGCCTCGTTCCTTTTCGGGGACGAAAAGTTTTAAGTGAGGGAGATTGTACCAACCCCCTATTTTTAATGATTTAAATTCCGATTTAAATCAATAATTTTATTTCGAAAATATTCTATCCGTTTTCCTACCTCACGCCAACCCCTCCTCCATGAACTACCAACTCCGCCTCCCACAACAGCCACCGAGCTCCGCCCTTAGCTGGAAGTCGCCCCTCACCTGACCCGCAAGCCACAACTCCGACCAGCCGTGAGCTCACCCAAGCATGACCTCAACCACCCCCTTCTCCTCTACTTGCGCTGAATCCATGAAAAAGGAAAAGACCGTGCTCTACCTGAGACATCCCCTTTCCGCTCCATAACCTCTCTAACCCCTTGCTCTCCACGAAATCCATTTCCAGACCATCCTCCGACCTTTTCCCTGGTTGTGTGCGTGTTTTGTGTTATTGTGTGCGTGTGTGTGTGAGTCTGCGTTGAATTTATGTGTGAATATCTCAGTGAATATTTGGTGTATGTGTGTGTTCTTTGTATGTGTGGAGTTACGTGTATTTATGTGTGTTCTGTGTTGCCTGGTGTGTGTTATTTTGGTATAGAGTTTGTTTGTGCGTCGTGTGGTGTATTTTTGCTGGTGCATGTATTTTAAGTGTCTATGTGTGCGTGTATATGTGAGTGTGTTTGGTATTTTGTTGGAGTTTTATATGTACATATATTATATATATATTATGTGTATATTTATATAAGGGTATATATTGTGTATGTGTGTGTGAGTTATATATTTTTGTGTTACATATGGATATACAGTAATGGTTTTGAGTGCGTTTATATAATTTATAAAAATATATTTTTGGTGTCCGTTAAATTATATATATGTTATAATATACCGTTTGTATTCGCATATAGAAATATTTATATAATATTTTGTAAAAGAGGTGTTGTGTCTATTGAGTCGAGTGTATATGTGTGGTGTTGAGTTCGAAAATCCACTCCAATATCCAATAACTGTACTCAACCATTGAGAAATTCCTTGACCCCTTCCTATTAAAATAAAAATATTGAGCGGTTACTGAGTTGAACCCATTCAGGATCGTGCCTGGATATTGTCTTTTCAATTCTGTGTCAATCCATTTGCCGTCTCCAATCTGTGCCACGAAAGGTGAGTTATCTCACACCAGACTTACATTTTTCATGGATGCTAGATCAATAATGAACTGTTATATGAAATATATAGGATTGCTGATAGAAATTGTTTGATTTGATATATATATATATATATATACACACACACATTTCATATCACTATACCACAAAGCTTATTATGTCACTCCCCTCTCCTCTAAATTTGATACGGTCTATAGCCGTATTAAATTAGAGAGGGCTTTGAGATGTACCTACTTATTTAGAAAAGGCTCCTGGCCTAATTAAAACTTGGCTCGATATTTGACCGTATCAATTTCCTTCAATTGTCAGTGTAAAAATTTCCCATGCAGATGTGCTCCCTCCTTTTTTTTCATTTCCCTCTACGCGATCTATTTCCCCCTTTTTTTCTAATTTCCCTTACCCGTGCCCTCATGCGATCGAAAAACTTTGGAAATCAAAAAAAAATCTGGTCTAATCAAATTCGAACGCTCAAATCTGGTAAATTTTTATTTGATTCAATGATTATTTCTTTTCATACCATGTTTTAGGGTTACGTCTCGAAGCTAAATATCCTGATTTTTGATTCGATGATTTTAGGGTTAAGATTTTCTCAATTTGACGTCAAACTGCTGGCCATAGAAAGCAAAAACTTTGGTTGAAATACAGCTTCTCAATTTAGCGGTAAAATTAAGGTTTTCTTTATTTGATTTTTATTGTGGGTTCCTTTTACGTTGAATTCAAAGACATGTTCGGAGTATTAGATTCCGAAATGGAATTGATGATAACTTTGTGCAATAAGAATATAGATTTTGTTGAACAAGAAGGGGATATGGGACATTTTATTTATCCGTCAACCAAAATTGAATGGGCTACTATCATTCAAAATCTAAGAATTGTTGAAGGATGATTGAATTATGTTCCCTACATTCTCATCGTATTGCTTCTTGTATTCTCCTTGTTATTTTTAGGCTTTTGGCAACTGAAAGTACTAAAATATTGTACGATGATGAGAACTTATTTCTTAATGAGTGTTGCATCAGTGAAATGTTTAAAAGTTCAGAGATGTTTCAGAAATGAAGCAACTTTTCAATCACTGGACTTATATTATACGTTATATATTACTTGGGATTTGTACGACCATGTATATCACTTAAGTATCCAGTTTAAATAAAACAAAACAAAACATGCACATTAAATTCGCTAATCTTAAGGTCATATCCAACAGTAAAGGATTTCAGCAGAACATTCAGCCAATCTTAAATGGTTTGACGGGGGTTCTAGAAGCAGATGGTTAATTTGTGCGTGCTTAGTTTTAAATGAAATAAAGCATGATGCAATATGAGTATTCTCTACGCCAAGTAAAATGTTAGTTTGTATAAAAGCAGAAACTTGCTTCAATCCTAACCTAGTTTTTTTTACTTGTAACAGGTCATGAATTATTGGCAGACTTAGTTATAAAAGGATTAAAGGTGAAATTTCCCCTCGCATTGGTTTAATGCTTGCTTATGTCATAATGGATAAAGATATTTATTATTCATAACTTTGCACCATTCATTGACAGTGATAAAAATGTTAACACTCTTTCACACATATTTCTTTTTTCTTTTTTAAGTGAGGTATGTTTCATGTGACCCTATGTAATATTTAAACTTTTAACGAACCAAAAGTAGATTTACATCAACCTTTATGTGTCTTTATTATGATTTTTTTGAGAAAATGATAGCAAAAATTTCATCAACATTTATGTGTCTTTTTTATGATTTTTTTTTAAAGAAAATGATAGCAAAAATTACATGAATAGTTACATGTCTTTATTATTGGTTGTGATTTACTTCTTTTATGCCTTGTTGAATTGGCCCATTTTTACACTCAAATTTATATTGGATGGTTTTTTTTCCTTCTTCCATTATCATGTTAATATATATCTGCTGCTAGATGTGTGAGTTCAACCTTTTTATGTGCATTTTTATCGTTGGTGCTTTAAGCTAGTATAATCTTCTAGGTTTTGATATGGTAGTAACTTCCAAATAGTTTTGGTTTGTTTGCATTAAGCTAGTATATTATACTCTGCTTAATATTCTTTTCCTCTCTGTTTTTATAAAGAGTAATTGCTCAATACCTTTTATAGTTATAGGTTTGGCCTTTATGCAATTCAATAAGAGAATTCAAAAGACAACAATTAATAAAAATTTGCACCATGTTGTAGCTATTGTGTTTCTAAAATCAAAACTGACCTAACAAATGTTAACAGTATAAAGATTCATGCATTACATGTGATCCTTTAGTTTATGCAACCCGAGCTTCAAATGATTTCAATTCATATGTGGTTAAAATTGTTATGAATAAGTTGGCTTGAATTATTTCATAAAATGAGGAATGGAGGATGCAATCCAGATGAGCGTTCATTAGTTGGCTTGATATCTTGCTTTTGGGATTTAAAGTTCATTTCAGTTAGTTAAAGGGGTTCATGTGTGTGTTTAGAAACATAGGGTTGAGTAAATACGCATGTTACTAATGTGCTTGTGAGCATGTACACAAGCATGATGCTATAATTTAGTGCATCACGTCTTGTTTTGTTTTTATATATACTTCTACAGTTTGTATCGTTTTGAGTTCAGCTGAATAATAAATAAATAAATATGGTTGTATTCGTGTTTTTGTTTACAGACCCATCTTGTTTTTCAGTTGTTTTTTTTAATACGATCTTGCCTTGCATGTAAGATTGCATGTTTTGAACCGACATTTACGATATGTTTAAGCATACACAAATTAAGTGATAATGTTTTATTCTATAAACATGGCACTTATAGATGGACGAGAAACGCTTTTATTCAATCTTGGATCATGCGAAACCGAGCTTCACGGCTCAGTTGAAACTGAGCGTAAGGCTCAGCTGAAATTGAGTCTTTCGGCTCAGCGAAACTAAGCCGTAAGGCTCAGTTGAAACTGAGCTTTACGGCTCAGTTGAACCTGAGCGTAAGGCTCAGTTTTGCTGAGCCGCAATGCTCAGATGAAACTGAGCCTTTTGGCTCAGCGAAACTGAGCCGTAAGGCTCAGTTGAAACTGAGCGTAAGGCTCAATTTCGCTGAGCCATAATGCTCAGTTGAAACTGAGCCGTAAGGCTCGGTTATTTCTAATTAATGATTAGTTAATCATTACGTGTTTGTTTTAATTCTTATTATGAATATGTTATTTACTCCACATTATAACTTACCGATATATTAATGCATTATTTAACTATTTATGGAAATATTAGCACCAATGATTTGATGTAAAGCACTTGCCAGCTTCACATATCTTTTACCTTTTACCAATGCACATTTTTATCCATAACCATGTTTGATGGGGCTTTAGCTATAAAATGTGCTTTTCGAATGCTCTGTGCATAATAATTTTGTCTTCCTTGTTTCCCATTTACTGATTATTAATGCAGTAACTGCTGTTCTGCTTCGAGACATTCAATATTTTGATTTGTAAACAGTATAAAGATTCATGCATTACCTGTGATCATTTGTGTACTGTAATAGTGTAACTAAGCGCTAAAGGATATAACTTGTGGTTACATTAGTAATACACAGATTTTTACGCTGTACATATCAGAAAACTTTTTCCTGTTTCACAGCTTTAGCCATTTCCACGTTCGAATGGCTGTCAATACAAAACATGTGCTTTCACGGTTTGCTTTCTGCTTATTATTTTTTAACTTTTTACTCGCACTATCACTGCTGTTTCCGGCTGCATAATTAGCTTTAATTCACTACACGCGTTTGTTCTAACATACTTGAAGCTTTAAATTTCCTGTTTGATGCACACAAGTTTGTTGCCTACAACTTGCTTGACTAACCAGTATCCGCTTACATTTTTGTACTTGAAGATCGGTTGAAAAGGTTTAACCTATGCATCCATGCACCAGCATTTTGTAGTAATACGTGTTTTATTTGCTGATCACAGGTTCACCATTGCAATTGTATTAAGATTTTCCCTGTTCCAGACCCAACTCAATTACCAGACTCTGCCTGACAGGTGTCTACTGCTCTCAATAACATTATTTACCATATTGTATATTGTATTTTAAACACATTTTTATACCGGTTATATACAGCTAGGCTGTTACGAAACATAAGTAGTGTGAGTTAAAAAATTGGAATTGTGACGATATTTTAGTACCACATACAATTTGGTTAACACGACTGAATTCTAGTTTAATAATCTACGGATAATTCCAACAGGTTTTCCCACATCCATATATTTGAATAAAAAGCTGTAGACGATGCCTAAGAGAAATAAATTAGGTAAAATCAAAACTGTTTTTTTACTTCAACTCAACACTATGAGTAGTGAAAGCAATTTAGTTTGTTAGTATCTCATATTCATTTAGCTTATCTAAACATTAATTATGACAGTGTTTGTTGAACATATGTATATATGTTTTGTGTAGATAGTAACATGGTCAAAATCTAAATCAGGCGAAAAACAGTATGCTAAAATTCGTCTCACTAAAAGTGTGAACTAATGGGGCTTTTTGGATGCAACAAGTATAATGCAACCTTAAAGATGTACATTAATCACAGTGCAACCATATTTGAAACCATGTATCACTGGAGTAGTATAAATATCACTAGGTAAGGTTATAGGATATCATTTTTGAGATCAACTAATATAATCACAGTGCAACCATAGTTGAAACTGAGCCTTACGGCTCAGTTGAAACTGAGCCGAAAGGCTCAGTTTCGCTGAACTGCTATGCTAAAAGGTTTTTGTGTTAAGTTTCTTAAGTATATGTCATATAGCTAGAATAGAATTGGTTTCGTTTACTGCTAGCCATGTTTGGGAATACCAAATCATTTGTTAAACGAGTCATTGTTTGGTAGTTATAGCATTTACCGGCAAGACCTTAACATATGAGAATGAGACTGATTCAACTGCAGCTTTTCTCCTCACCCATTTAAAACTCTTAAAAATCGTGTAACATTTTTATTCAAACTAAAAATCATAAGGTCAGTTTGGCTACTTAGGTGATCTGAATTGGGGAACTCACTGGTTTCTTTATTTTTATATTGCTATTATGTATGCGATGGGTGTGCTTTATGGCATTCGTGTCACTTGGTCGTCCTGATTATCTTCAGGATTCAGATATTCAATCTATTCGGTTTCAGGTACCTTTCTACCCTTGTTTTTCATGTAACTTGTTTATGTTGATCTATCACTGCGTATATACCCACATACATATGAATTATATTAGCAATAACATGGATGTTGTTGAGTTTAATGGTTGAAAACTGTTAATGTTCCTTGGATGTTGTTGTTGAGTTTAATGGTTTCACTGAGCCGTAATGCTCAGTTTCAGCTGAGCCTTTCGGCTCAGCGAAACTGAGCCGTAAGGCTCAGTTGAAACTGAGCCTTACGCTCAATTTTGGTTTTTTTCCTGATCTTAGAATCTAATTAATGCTCTAAAAGAAACATTATAATATTTGCATAAATTACAGTGAGCATGCTGTGTTTCAATTATAGAAAGAAAGCTTTTGATATTTTTGATATGGTTGTTTTAAATTTACTAATGTAAAAACTAGATTTTAGTTATATATGTAAGAAGTAGAATGTGAATAACTGATTCTTACAGAGGACATTTTTATTGTCATAACATAGATTCGCATTTTTTTGGTTAAATGACAATATATGCATTTTAAGGAAGTATCTAATAGTAGGAATTCAACATTGTATCCCAATCAAGTCAAGAAACACACAATTATGAAAGTGATCATTATTTTTTCTTGACTGCAGTTAGATCTCTTTGAAAACATGGGTTTTAAAGTAGACACTTCCAGCCCATTGTATAAGAGCTTTCGTCTTAAGGGGTTAGGTCATTCATATAATCAAGGAGAGAAGGTTGACAGTTCCAAATTTGAGACAGACCCTAGCTCACGTACAAATTCAAACAATTGCAGTACTAATCTAAAAAGTGTGTACCGATGTAAAAAATGTCGACGAATTGTGGCAGTGGAAGAGAATGTTGTTAGCCACACACCCAGCGAAGGGAAATGCTTTTCGCGGCAAAGGAAAAAGAACAGAAACTCGGACAAGGATGAAGGGTGCACTTCATTGTTTGTTGAGCCTCTCAAATGGATGACCACGGTGGAAGAAGGTGAAGTGCAAGGGAAACTATCATGCATAAAATGTGATGCACGTTTGGGCTACTACAACTGGCATGGCACTCAGTGTAGCTGTGGTAGCTGGGTTACTCCTGCTTTCCAAATTCATAAGAACAGAGTAAATAATAGCTCAGAATGTTATAACTTGAACTAAAACATAGCATCAACTTCTGTAAAAGGATATAACTTGAATTGATCTTTTCTATTATTCGTCATGATAATAACAGTTTAGTTTACCAGAGCAAAAAAAAAAAAATATATAACAATCAACAATTGGGCAGTCAGCTATTTTCTGACAGACTGTGCTTGAATGGCGAGGAAAAAAGATTTAAACTTCACAAATAGAATCCCAAATGCGAAAAGGCTCAGCGAAACTATTATACTCGCCTATATCCATTATTCTGCAGCTAAGATTTTGGACAGGTTAGATAAATGAGTGTTTTTCTTAGTTTGTGAAATAGAAGATTATGTTGAAGATGATAATTTCGGCCAATGTTTGCCATGAATACGAACGACAAAATGATGGGCAATAGTCCATCAGAAACTGAATATGATGAAATAGGGTCCTTAAGATCGACTAATTTTACCTTTTTATCCTATCAGAAACAACGATTTATTTATGCTTAGATTTTGCCAATGGAGATTAATTCTTATTTGTGTCAAGTTCTATCGAAAGGCAGTGTTTCCTCTATTCGAGCTGTTTACACTTTCCTCACTGGGCATGATTAATTTTCAAATTGTAAATGGTTTAGTCTTTTATGGTGCAAACACTGTGCAGTTAAAGTGCCGCTATAGCGCTGTTATAGCACTGCTATAGCGTATAGCGGATTTTCGACGCTATGGTTTTTCAAAAAAGCGGTTAGAAAATTCCAGAATACTCGAACTTGTCAGTCTTAAATTTGGATTTTTTAACCATAGCTACGTAATAAGTTAAATGATATACTTATTTTATTGATTGGAGCATGGATAAATAGAAATGAATAGCGATTAGGTATTGATAAGTTACATCATCAATTTACTTTAGTTAAACATATTATTAATTTGTTTCTTATTTATCATACTTTAATAAATTTTCTTTTCCTTCAAAATTTTACTGTCATAAACAAGTTTTGGGTGGTCGGTCAATGGTTGGAACCATGAGACCACAGGTCTTAGGTTCGAACCCAAAACTGACAACTTTATGATAAATATACATGTCATAGATACAAGTTATGACATCATTCTCGCCTGAACCAACCCTATTAATGCCTATATATGTTCAGTTGTAACCACCCAAGCTCAATCACGGGACCAACCAAATTATTATTATGGTAGGTATACTTGTATCACCACCCATCCACTTAGAACAAGCCAGATTAATATTTTTTGGTTGGACAAAAATATAGATGTATATATTATTTGCGCATAGTTAGATATATAATGTATCTAAATGTAGAACTTTCTTATATTTCTGTTTAGAAACTTGATTTGAACACTACCTAATTTGTTTGTAACCTATATTCATGTAGTAGTCTGAAATTTTTAAAAGCTAGGATGATGCTTGTGGTTTTGATATTTGGAGTATACAATTTCTACTTAACAGGCTCAAAATGCTCGTTGATTGTTTGGGTAATAAGTACAAATACACAACAGGCTTAGACTACACTTGCATTTTGATTTTAGTAAACACACATGATTGAATTTTAGAAACATTCGGACTAAGCCAAACCCATTAACAGATGTAGCAACAAATAACCTAAGTGCATGTTTGGTGGTAGATACATACTGTTGACTTGTGATTTTGTCAATATAACGCAACACACAAATGCCAAGTAGTAATCACATAGAAAAATATAAATCCATACACATACGCATGTGTGCAGGCTCGACTCAAAAGTTAGACATGAATAAGGAATCAGGTCCTTTAATTGTATGTTGACATGAATAAGGAATATATATATATATATACATATATATATATATATTTAAAAATATTTTGATCAAGAGAATCAAGTCCTTTAATTGTATGTTGATCAAGAGACCTACTAGCATTTTTTTTGTTTACTGCATCTACTGATTGTCATTGTGGAATAGACTTTTGAGTAAATTTCTCAGTAGGCATTGTTGCTATGCATGACATTCTTTAATCATTTTGTAAAATTATCATTCTGTAAATGAAGCAGAATGAAGATACTGTTAGCTGTTAGGCACTCTGCTTTTATCCATTCTACCTAACACCTGAAGACAAAAGGATAGGAAATGTAAATTTATTGTTGCATGTACAAAATTTTAAAAGCCGTCAGGACTTGTTGAGGCGAAACTAAACTAATGTTTGTTATTTTAATTTCTTTTCAGGCTTTGGAACAAGCATGAGTTGTATGGGCTCGACAACTGTAGTTTTGTTGTCTTTTTTTTTTAGAGGAAGAACTGTGAATATTATGCTTTGTATATATTGTGTTATGTATTAACTGAAGTTATGATTTATGTATTAATCGAATTATTCTTAGCGTATCTTCTTTATATACAGTTATATGAGTGTAGCGTATCTTCTTTATATACTGTTATATGAGTGCAGCGTATCTTCTTTATTGTGCATATATATATATATGTATATATATATATATATATGAATGGGTGCAGTGATTTTGTATATTGCATATATGATATACCGATTTTAATACGGTTAAAAGCTATATCTAATTCATTGTTATCATTGTAGGAGTGAGGCTGTAACAACCCGAAAATCTGGGCCAGTTTAAAATTTTTATTTTGGCAATTTTAGCGAATCTTGAATATTTAAAATGAATTATTTTAAATAAAAACGACGAGAAATTTATTTTGAATAGAATTCGAACGTATATATTATATACGTCGTCGTTAGAATATAAATAATTATATATAATTAAAAAAGGAATTGAAAATGGCGCGGTAGTTCGATAATTCGATTTCAAACTTCAAATGAATGTACCGGGTGCAAAATAAACCGGATTTTAGTGAAACCAAAAATAATGGGATCTAATTGTGACTATCTTTCCAACGAATCCGAAAAATTGAAATTTCATAGCGGGAATCAAAAGATATGTCCAGTTGAAAATTCTGAATAGTCGCTGTGGAATTCAGGCCCTTAAAAATGGAAATTTTGCAAACGACCTCGGATTTCGACAAAACTATTTTTGTTGGATCCGTGATGTAAAGTTATTGCTAGGTTTCAAATTTCATAATTTTTCGAATCAATATGTGAGCGTGGCAAAGGAAAACATGTTTGACCAGTTTCAGTTGATTTTAATCGACTGGAAAATGGCCATTTTTCAAATGGTCTCAGAATTTGACGAAACTAGTTTTGTTAGGACCACATCGTCAATACGAAGCTAGAAAATATTTTTTTGGGATTTATAGAGTTAGTATGCGACCCCGGTAAAATGAAATGCGCGTTCAAAATCAATATATAGAGTTATATGTTGATTTTGACGAAAACTAATCGAAACGATCGAATCAGCTTACGATACATATCCTATTGTGTTCGGAATGGGGGTGAAACGCTATGGACGACAGGCGTTGGGCCTCATTTCAAGGTCGAAATAAAAAGTCAACTTAAATGAATAATAAAATAATAAATAAAAATTATAACCCCCCTTTTTACTCTATCCTCTCTCCCTCTTTTTATTCACTTTACAGAAGAAAAAAAAACCCGAATCCCCCAATCGATCAAACCCGTTACCCCCCCTCCCCTTCGATTTCCGCCGCCGCCCCGTTCAGACCCACCGCCACCTTCAACCTCCTCCGTCGTGATTCCAGCTCGCACCCCCCCTCTCTCTTCGATTCCCCCGTTCCTCTTCCTCCCCTTTTCTTTCTTCAGCTCCGACGCCCAAACCCGCCCCTACGCCTGCGCCGATCAACCCGACTCCGCCCCGACCATCAGGTGATGCGCAGATAACCCCCTTCCCTCCTTTGATCGATGTAAGTTTTTTTATATATTTGTTTTAATTTATTTAAAGTAATCAGTTTATATAATATATATATATATAGTCTTTATGAGAAAATTCAGTTTTATATAGTAGAAACAGCAAAAATATAATCTTTTATATAGTTTAAACATTAAAAATATAATCTTTTATATAGTAGAACATTAAAAATATAATCTTTTATATAGTAGAAGAATAAAAATATAATCTTTTATATTGTAGAAGTATAAAAATATAATTTTTATACAAAGTGAGATATAAAAATATGATCTTTATTAGAAGAATAGCGAAGTAAAAATTCAATTTTTATATGTTGAATAGCATAGTAAAAAATCGATTTTTATATATTGAATAGCATAGTAAAAATTCGATTTTTATATATTGAATAGCATAGTAAAAATTCGATTTTTATATACTGAATAGCAAAGTAAAAATTCGATTTTTATATATTGAATAGCAAAGTAAAAATTCGATTTTTATATATTGAATAGCGAAGTAAAAATTCGATTTTTATATATTGAATAGCATAGTAAAATTAGATTTTTATATATAGAATAGCGAAGTAAAAATTCGATTTTTATATATTGAATAGCATAGTAAAAATTCGATTTTTCTATATTGAATAGCGAAGTAAAAATGTGATTTTTATATATGTACTGAATACAGGGAACGAAATAGACAAAAGAAAAGCACGGTGAAGATTTCCTACCCATGAAGAATTGCATCATTCAGTTTAGCGAAAGGGTGAGAACTTCTCACTTTGAATTTACTTTTCTAGTTATAATTATATACTAGGATGCAGACGGTGTTTAGTAGCACCCATCACCCGTCGTCCACAGACCATGGACGGCTTGTATGCTTGTTTGTTTGATTTTGATGTGTAGTTGATTGTGTGATGTGATGTGAAATGAAATAAAACATTTATATAGTCGAAATAAAATATTTTATAGTTAAAAATAGAATTTTTAACGTGTATATGAAATGAAATAAAAATAAACAAATCGGACGATTTGTTTATATACACACATTTGACTGATATTGATTGGGACGATAAATTTTACACATCGCCCAACTGCACAAATAAAATCTGTGTTTGATTGTTTGAAACCCCACACGGGTATTGGGATGATATTTGACGTACACTAATCCCGATGTTTAGTTGTATGTCGATCGATTGATTGACAGACTGTTATGAGCGTTAAATATTTATATTCGATGCTTATACAGTGTAAAATGCACTTTGGATGATGGTCGATTATTCATCGTTGTTATTGTATACATGTGTTGTAGAAAATCCATATAATTAACATTATATGGTATTTGATTGGGCTTCATTCAATATTTGAATAGAAATATTTGAAAAGAAATATTTGAAATAGAAATATTTGAAAAGAAATATTTGAATAGAAATATTTGAATAGAAATATTTGAATAGAAATATTTGAAAAAGAAATATTTGAAATAGAATATTTGAAAACAAAAATATATGAAGCCGTGTTGATTAGATTGACGCCATTTTGACGTGAACGATATTTATATCGATTTTATTCATTTTATAATGAATATCGAAAGTGATTTCAAAATCTGATATTTTGAAAAGAATTGAAATTCAAACGGAATTTGAACTGAATTGAATAGAAAACGAATTTGAATTGAATAGAAAACGAATTCGAATTGAATAGAAAACGAATTCGAATTGAATTGAATAGAAAACGAATTCGAATTGAATTGAATAGAAAACGAATTCGAATTGAATTGAATAGAAAACGAATTCGAATTGAATTGAATAGAAAACGAATTCGAATTGAATTAAATAGAAAACGAAATTGAATTGAATAGAAAACGAATTCGAATAGAATTGAAAACGAATTCGAATTGAATTGAATAGAAAACGAATTTGAATTGAATTGAATTCAATTGAAAACGAATTGAAATCGATTTGAATTGAAAACAAATAGAAGTGAATGTATAAAGAATTTATAAGGGAAAATTCAATTTTGATTTGAATTTGAAATAAAGGTTGAAATTGTTTTTGAAACAAATTCGAAATGATTTATAAAATTCGTTTTAAAAAGGAAATCGACGAAATATATATAATATATATATATATATATATATATTATATATAATGGCCTGAAAAGAACGCGCCGCGGCAGTTCGTAAATTTCGACCATTGACTTCGAACGGATATTACGGGAGATCCGACCGTCGAATTCTCCTAAAACCGGAACCGTTGGGTTCGTATCGAAAAGAGCTTTCTAACGAATATTAGAAATTTGAAATCTAACGGTTGGATTTGGAGATACGTCCAAATCAAATTTGGAAAAGGTCGCTGTAAGTGCAGTTCGATGGCCGTTGATGGAAATCGACTGTACGGGCCTTGATGAAATTATTAAAAATATCAATAATTTGTGTAAAATCATAAGAAATGATTTGGAAAAAATCAGGATGAAAAACTCCATGTTCGAAAAGATAAAAATAGATTTTTATCGAAATGAACTAGTTTTGAACTAAAAATTAAAACTCATTTATTTTTAAATAAATAAATTGGATTTGAAATGGGTTGTAAATAAGAATTGATTTGTGGGTTTATTGTGAAGGGTGTTTTAAATGACACTTGTTCTTTAACCCGATAAATAAATAGAAAGTGATTTGGGTTTGTTGTGAACTGTGTTTTGAAAAGACATTAGTTCTTTAACCCAGTAACAGGAGTTTTAATGAATCTGTAATTAGATTGAAATGTGAATTGATAATCTAAATTATCAAATTTAGAAATTGAGCGAGAATGCAGTATCACCAGTTTTTCTCCAAAGCGATAGTTAAATCTTCAATTAGATTTGAACGTGAAATGGTAATTAATTTTACCAATAACACTGTGGTGTTAGATGTGGAGTATTACCAGTTTTGCTTCATGGGATGAATAGGTTGGGATTGGGAAATAAAATAAATAATTACTTCGGAGTGGTTCGCTAATCCCGACTAGTTTGGAAAACCATAATTTGGTTTGAAATGACATCCAGAGGAAGATTAAAGAATAAATTTTAAAGAATTTATCTTTGATAAAATAAATGGGAACCTTTCCCTAAGAACGTGAAATTTAGAAACTAACTGTAGGTTAGCCAAGAAGAATGGTTTCCTGGGTATTGATCTGATGTTGGTTTCGGCCTTCGGGGTTAATATTCGGGGAATTGTTCCCTTGCTAATTTATGGTTAGTGACTGATGAATCGGAATGAGGCGTATGTTGTGATTGTGTAACATTTGTTTACTGTATATGCGGGTTGTTCAGAAAGGCCGGGTTTATACCCATTCTGAATAACCGATTCGACGATAAGTCGAAGTTGATGACGGTGGTCGAAGACCGAAAGTCTTCACATCGTTTGGGTGATTACTGATGATCTTGATTGGGCTGTACACCCAAGATGAGGGAATCAGTTGGTGGTCGTCCAGACGTACTTGGAGATCGACGGATATGCGAGGAAAGTGCCTCCGGTTTCTTTCAGACCTAGAACGGACTTGTAAATGGATGGTGTGTCTGACATTGTATTCCTTTATATCGTATTCGTTGATCTCTGCTAAATATATATCTGTTTGGCGGCGGGGAATTTATTCTCTTGCTTAACGCCCTTCTCTGAGACATACGAGCTCAGAGGTTATATATTGGCAGAAATCAGTGGTACGATATGGATTGATAGTGTGGCATGCTGAGATGCAGTGATCCAGACTTTTGTTGAAAAGCAAAGTTTGGTGGATGATGATCAAAGCGCAGCTTTAATATAGCATGGCTTTGTGTATAGCGTTGGTTCGCGAGCCTCACACCTCGGTATGGTGGTAAACTGATGGTTTGATCAGTATGCTTTTAGTGGATGGGCACCTTAGTGGTGTCGTGGATTCGGTTGACCGAGATGAGCTTAGTGCTCAGGGATATATAGAGTAAGCAGTGTTTTCTCTCGCTGGGACGTAAGCCGCGGTGGTACTCTGATCCCAAATGTGCGGATGTGCAGACGGTGTTTTCTCTTGTGGGGACGTAAGCCGTGGGGAATTGCATTACGCGATCGATCTTTCGAATCAGGAGCCACCATGATGGAAATCCAATTTCCGATACGTGTATTTCGGTTTTATTTGTAGAGCCTAGTATGGCGACATAGTGGGATGGGGCGCTTATGCCGTCTATGATTGATACTTATGATTTGAAGATATTTTATACAATATGCACTTATAATAGTATCAAATGATTTGTTTTAAACGTATCAAGCATTCTTGGCTATTATAAGGTAAAAACCCTATCCTTCGGCTTGCGTTGCATTGTGTGATGGGACCTGGGTCTTATAATAGCTTCATTTTCCTTTATTTAGCATTGCGCTGTTGTTTTATGCACTGGTGTTCTTGGGAGGAAACCCGTTCCGTGTTATACGGCGTGGTCCCTTGATTTACCTAACTTTAAAAATAAAGATTAATAACTGTTTTAGTTCTCACACCAGTCACATGACTGACCTGGAGTTTATTGTTTTAACCTAAACTCCGGGTGCCCCTATTTTCGACACGGGCAGCTAGTAGTTTTGGTTTTGCATATTTATATTCACAGGATCCTGGTTTACAGCTGGAACGATATCCGGAAAGCTTTGTATCCGTATATCTCCTTCAGTTGTGTATCGTATTATTTTCCGCTGCTATGTATTTAAATGTAATTTAAATCTCTGATATTTCTATGTAATATTCATTTATACTATGTATATTCTTGTATCTGATGGAATTGTTGTAATAACAATGAAATGTTCTTTTGTCTGCGTTCTGATTTGTCTTGTCCTCACAGTAATTCGTTCTTTCTCATCTCTTCGGAGACCGGGGAAGTTTCGAGTCGCTTCATTTGGTATCAGAGCTTTGGTTTACAAAGCTCAGAGAACAAGGCACCTTAGAACCAAACGAAAGAATTCATCAAAGATTGGATTAGTAATATCCAATAAGAATGACTCGTTAGAGATGGGATCAGTAGTATCCTAGAACGAGTCAAAAGAGTGTTATTTTTAAAATAAACATTTAAACAAACTTTGTTTTGAAAGTTTAAACCATTTTATACGTATTTGAATATTTGTTTTATATTGAATTTGGACAATCCAATATATAAAGATTTTGCATATACGCCTTGCAAACGTGTATTCGAAGTTTTAGTATATTGAATAGATATAGAATCACACTCTAGTCGCCCGGAGATGATACTGATGATTGAGATCTCATCATCAGTGTTTATGTTTGAGTTTCGAAAGTGAGATATTTATATATTTCCAATCGACTGGTGTGAGAACCAAACTAGATAGGTTTATTGTTGTGATTTGGCATCAAAAACATGATTTTTAGTATATATATATAAAAAAAAATTATACCTTTGAAAGTTAACCAACACATTGATTGCTAGCTGTGATGATTATTAATTCAACTAATAGAAATACTGGAATGATATATAAAGCATAAATCAAGATATTTGTTAATGAAAAGTAATGCAAACTCTCTTGATAAAATCCTCAAAATATAATGTAGGAGATGGTTCTCTATGGCTTATCTAATGCTGACTTCAGTATGACTCCGAAACAAACAAGGAGGGCCCACCAGAAAACAGAAAAAGAAAGGAGGTTGAACTTAGGAACATACATGGGTGTTTATTGTCGTATATGCAGAGAAGAAAGGCATTATGCGGTTCGGTGCCCTGAGAGAAAGAAAATCAAGGAGAAAGAGATAAGAATGGACATAGTTTGTTTTAAGTGCAAAGAAACGGGACATTTTGTGGATAAGTGTCCAACGTTAAGAAAAAATCCAGAAAATTAGGAAAAGAAAAGAAGTGCTTCCGATGCAAAGATATAGGGCATCTAGCCCGAAATTGCCCGTTAAAGAAGGGTGATAAGAAATCCAAAGGAAAGGAGATATCTACTTTGGAAATTATGCAAGGAGGAGGCACAACTTCCTAGAAAGTTGGGTTTTAATGTAATGAACTAGCATTTTGGATATATGTATGGATGTGTATGATGCTTGTATGAACGTAAGTATGCTTTTGTTTTAAAAATGTATCGATATTGTATAATATAGCTAGTGTAAGAAGAATGTTGAACTAAGGCGAATTTAGCACCGCATATTAAAATGTTTTGGAATTTGATTGAAATTGCATGCATATACTTGTACTTACATTGAACAGGTCATAGCAAGGAGGCTAGAGCAGAGAATAAAATTTGTTTGCCCGACAAATAGGTACATGTTTACTATAATTTACTGTTTTGTTTGGGTGATGATGATTTTATGAGCCGATTGGCTAGCCGCTTGGCTTTTTCTTTTTCTTTTTGAGATGAAAAGGCCTTTATGGCAATTTCGGGATTTTCCCGTGGCTCCCGGTGCAGGGGAGGTTATGGCGAAATTTTTCGAAAATTTAGGGTGTTAGCCAAATTTTTGAAATTTTTGAAAAGTTCTTAGAAACTGAAAAGTTGAAGAACTTAAGCCGTAATCAAAACAATGGAAGTTGAGTTGAATTGTTAAACAACTTTCGGCTTTGTTCCTTTTCGGGGACGAAAAGTTTTAAGTGGGGGAGATTGTAACAACCCGAAAATCTGGGCCAGTTTAAAATTTTTATTTTGGCAATTTTAGCGAATCTTGAATATTTAAAATGAATTATTTTAAATAAAAACGACGAGAAATTTATTTTGAATAGAATTCGAACGTATATATTATATACGTCGTCGTTAGAATATAAATAATTATATATAATTATAAAAGGAATTGAAAATGGCGCGGTAGTTCGATAATTCGATTTCAAACTTCAAATGAATGTACCGGGAGCAAAATAAACCGGATTTTAGTGAAACCAAAAATAATGGGATCTAATTGTGACTATCTTTCCAAAGAATCCAAAAAATTGAAATTTCATAGCGGGAATCAAAAGATATGTCCAGTTGAAAATTCTGAATAGTCGCTATGGAATTCAGGCCCTTAAAAATGGAAATTTTGCAAACGACCTCGGATTTCGACGAAACCACTTTTGTTGGATCCGTGATGTAAAGTTATTACTAGGTTTCAAATTTCATAATTTTTCGAATCAATATGTGAGCGTGGCAAAGGAAAACATGTTTGGTCAGTTTCAGTTGATTTTAATCGACTGGAAAATGGCCATTTTTCAAACGGTCTCAGAATTTGACGAAACTAGTTTTGTTAGGACCGTATCGTCAATACGAAGCTAGAAAATATTTTTTTGGGGTTTATAGAGTTAGTATGTGACCCCGGTAAAATGAAATGCGCGTTCAAAATCAATATATAGAGTTATATGTTGATTTTGACGAAAACTGATCGAAACGATCGAATCAGCTTACGATACATATCCCATTGTGTTCGGAATGGGGTTAAACGCTATGGACGACAGGCGTTGGGCCTCATTTCGAGGTCGAAATAAAAAGTCAACTTAAATGAATAATAAAATAATAAATAAAAATTATAACCCCCTTTTTACTCTATCCTCTCTCCCCCTTTTTATTCACTTTACAGAAGAAAAAAAACAAAAAAAACCCGAATCCCCCAATCGATCAAACCCGTTACCCCCCCTCCCCTTCGATTTCCGCCGCCGCCCCGTTCAGACCTACCGCCACCTTCAACCTCCTCCGCCGTGATTCCAGCTCGCACCCCCCTCTCTCTTCGATTCCCCCGTTCCTCTTCCTCCCCTTTTCTTTCTTCAGCTCCGACGCCCAAACCCGCCCCTACGCCTGCGCCGATCAACCCGACTCCGCCCCGACCATCAGGTGATGCGCAGATAACCCCCTGCCCTCCTTTGATCGATGTAAGTTTTTATATATTTGTTTTAATTTATTTAAAGTAATCAGTTTATATAATATATATATATATATAGTCTTTATGAGAAAATTCAGTTTTATATAGTAGAAACAACAAAAATATAATCTTTTATATAGTTTAAACATTAAAAATATAATCTTTTATATACTAGAACATTAAAAATATAATCTTTTATATATTAGAAGAATAAAAATATAATCTTTTATATTGTAGAAGTATAAAAATATAATTTTTATACAAAGTGAGATATAAAAATATGATCTTTATTAGAAGAATAGCGAAGTAAAAATTCAATTTTTATATGTTGAATAGCATAGTAAAAATTCGATTTTTATATATTGAATAGCATAGTAAAAATTGGATTTTTATATATTGAATAGCATAGTAAAAATTCGATTTTTATATATTGAATAGCAAAGTAAAAATTCGATTTTTATATATTGAACAGCAAAGTAAAAATGCGATTTTTATATATTGAATAGCGAAGTAAAAATTCAATTTTTATATATTGAATAGCATAGTAAAAATTCGATTTTTATATATAGAATAGCGAAGTAAAAATTCGAATTTTATATATTGAATAGCATAGTAAAAATTCGATTTTTCTATATTGAATAGTGAAGTAAAAATGTGATTTTTATATATGTAGTGAATACGGGCAACGAAATAGACAAAAGAAAAGCACGGTGAAGATTTCCTACCCATGAAGAATTGCGTCATTCAGTTTAGCGAAAGGGTGAGAACTTCTCACTTTGAATTTACTTTTCTAGTTTTAATTATATACTAGGATGCAGACGGTGTTTAGTAGCACCCGACACCCGTCGTCCACAGACCATGGACGGCTTGTATGCTTGTTTGTTTGATTTTGATGTGTAGTTGATTGTGTGATGTGAAATGAAATAAAACATTTATATAGTTGAAATAAAATATTTTTTAGTTAAAAATAGAATTTTTAACGTGTATATGAAATGAAATAAAAATAAACAAATCGGACGATTTGTTTATATACACACATTTGACTGATATTGATTGGGACGATAAATTTTACACATCGCCCAACTGCACAAATAAAATCTATGTTTGATTGTTTGAAACCCCACACGTGTATTGGGATGATATTTGACGTACACTAATCCCGATGTTTAGTTGTATGTCGATCGATTGATTGACAGACTGTTATGAGCGTTAAATATTTATATTTGATGCTTATACAGTGTAGAATGCACTTTGGATGATGGTCGATTATTCATCGTTGTTATTGTATACATGTGTTGTAGAAAATCCATATAATTAACATTATATGGTATTTGATTGGGCTTCATTCAATATTTGAATAGAAATATTTGAAATGAAATATTTGAAATAGTAATATTTGAAAATAAATATTTGAATAGAAATATTTGAATAGAAATATTTGAAAAAGAAATATTTGAAATAGAATATTTGAAAACAAAAATATATGAAGCCGTGTTGATTAGATTGACGTCATTTTGACATGAACGATATTTATATCGATTTTATTCATTTTATAATGAATATCAAAAGTGATTTCAAAATCTGATATTTTGAAAAGAATTGAAATTCAAACTGAATTTGAACTGAATTAAATAGAAAACGAATTTGAATTGAATAGAAAACGAATTCGAATTGAATTGAATAGAAAACAAATTCGAATTGAATTGAATAGAAAACGAATTCGAATTGAATTGAATAGAAAACGAATTCGAATTGAATTGAATAGAAAACGAGTTCGAATTGAATTGAATAGAAAACGAGTTCGAATTGAATTGAATAGAAAACGAATTCGAATTGAATTGAATAGAAAACGAATTCGAATTGAATTGAATAGAAAACGAATTCGAATTGAATAGAAAACGAATTCGAATAGAATTGAATTGAAAACGAATTCAAATTGAATTGAATAGAAAACGAATTTGAATTGAATTGAATTCAATTGAAAACGAATTGAAATAGAATTGAAATCGATTTGAATTGAAGTCAAATAGAAGTGAATGTAGAAAGAATTTATAAGGGAAAATTCAATTTTGATTTGAATTTGAAATAAAGGTTGAAATTGTTTTTGAAACAAATTTGAAATGATTTATAAAATTCGTTTTAAAAAGGAAATCGACGAAATATATAATATATATATATATTATATATAATGGCCTGAGTAGAACGCGCCGCGCCGCGGCAGTTCGTAAATTTCGACCATTGACTTCGAACGGATATTACGGGAGATCCGACTGTTGGATTCTCCTAAAACCAGAACCGTTGGGTTCGTATCGAAAAGAGCTTTCTAACGAATATTAGAAATTTGAAATCTAACGGTTGGATTTGGAGATATGTCCAAATCAAATTTGGAAAAGGTCGTTGTAAGTGCAGTTCGATGGCCGTTGATGGAAACCGACTGTACGGGCCTTGATGAAATTATTAAAAATATCAATAATTTGTGTAAAATCATAAGAAATGATTTGGGAAAAATCAGTATGAAAAACTCCATGTTTAAAAAGATAAAAATAGATTTTTTATCGCAATGAACTAGTTTTAAACTAAAAATTAAAACTCATTTATTTTTAAATAAATAAATTGGATTTGAAATGGGTTGTAAATAAGAATTGATTTGTGGGTTTATCGTGAAGGGTGTTTTAAATGACACTTGTTTTTTAACCCGATAAATAAATAGAAAGTGATTTGGGTTTGTCGTGAACTGTGTTTTGAAAAGACATTAGTTCTTTAACCCAGTAACAGGAGTTTTAATGAATCTGTAATTAGATTGAAATGTGAATTGATAATCTAAATTATCAAATTTAGAAATTGAGCGAGAATGGAGTATCACCAGTTTTTCTCCAAAGCGATAGTTAAATCTTCAATTAGATTTGAACGTGAAATGGTAATTAATTTTACCAATAACACTGTGGTGTTAGATGTGGAGTATTACCAGTTTTGCTTCATGGGATGAATAGGTTGGGATTGGGAAATAAAATAAATAATTACTTCGGAGTGGTTCGCTAATCCCGACTAGTTTGGAAAACCATAATTTGGTTTGAAATGACATCCAGAGGAAGATTAAAGAATAAATTTTAAAGAATTTATCTTTGATAAAATAAATGGGAACCTTTCCCTAAGAACGTGAAATTTAGAAACTAACTGTAGGTTAGCCAAGAAGATTGGTTTCCTGGGTATTGATCTGATGTTGGTTTCGGCCTTCGGGGTTAATATTCGGGGAATTGTTCCCTTGCTAATTTATGGTTAGTGACTGATGAATCGGAATGAGGCGTATGTTGTGATTGTGTAACATTTGTTTACTATATACGCGGGTTGTTCGGAAAGGCCGGGTTTATACCCATTCTGAATAACCGATTCGACGATAAGTCGAAGATGATGACGGTGGTCGAAGACCGAAAGTCTTCACATCGTTTGGGTGATTACTGATGATCTTGATTGGGCTATACACCTAAGATGAGGGAATCAGTTGGTGGTCGTCCAGACGTACTTGGAGATCGACGGATATGCGAGGAAAGTGCCTCCGGTTTCATTCAGACCTACCTTTATATCGTATTCGTTGATCTCTGCTAAATATATATCTGTTTGGCGGCGGGGAATTTATTCTCTTGCTTAACGCCCTTCCCTAAGACATACGAGCTCAGAGGTTATATATTGGCAGAAATCAGTGGTACGATATGGATTGATAGTGTGGCATGCTGAGATGCAGTGATCCAGACTTTTGTTGAAAAGCAATGTTTGGTGGATGATGATCAAAGCGCAGCTTTAATATAGCATGGCTTTGTGTATAGCGTTGATTCGCGAGCCTCACACCTCGGTATGGTGGTAAACTGTTGGTTTGATTAGTATGCTTTTAGTGGATGGGCACCTTAGTGGTGTCGTGGATTCGGTCGACCGAGATGAGCTTAGTGCTCAGGGATATATAGAGTAAGCGGTGTTTTCTCTCGCTGGGACGTAAGCCGCGGTGGTACTCTGGTCCCAAATGTGTGGATGTGCAGACGGTGTTTTCTCTTGTGGGGACGTAAGCCGTGGGGAATTGCATTACGCGATCGATCTTTCGAATCAGGAGCCACCATGATGGAAATCCAATTTCCGATACGTGTATTTCGGTTTTATTTGTAGAGCCTAGTATGGCGACATAGTGGGATGGGGCGCTTATGCCATCTATGATTGATACTTATGATTTGAAGATATTTTATACAATATGCACTTATAATAGTATCAAATGATTTGTTTTAAACGTATCAAGCATTCTTGGCTATTATAAGGTAAAAACCCTATCCTCCGGCTTGCGTTGCATTGTGTGATGGGACCTGGGTCTTATAATAGCTTCATTTTTCTTTATTTAGCATTGCGCTGTTGTTTTATGCACTGGTGTTCTTGGGAGGAAACCCGTTCCGTGTTATACGGCGTGGTCCCTTGATTTACCTAACTTTAAAAATAAAGATTAATAATTGTTTTAGTTCTCACACCAGTCACATGACTGACCTGAAGTTTATTGTTTTAACCTAAACTCTGGGTGCCCCTATTTTCGACACGGGCAGCTAGTAGTTTTGGTTTTGCAGATTTATATTCACAGGATCTTGGTTTACAGCTGGAACGATATCCGGAAAGCTTTGTATCCGTATATCTCCTTCAGTTGTGTATCGTATTATTTTCCGCTGCTATGTATTTAAATGTAATTTAAATCTCTGATATTTCTGTGTAATATTCATTTATACTCTGTATATTCTTGTATCTGATGGAATTGTTGTAATAACAATGAAATGTTCTTTTGTCTGCGTTCTGATTTATCTTGTCCTCACAGTAATTCGTTCTTTCTCATCTCTTCGGAGACCGGGGAAGTTTCGGGTCGCTTCAGAGGCATTAAGCACGGTTTTGAGCCGTATCAGTATACCAGTTTAATATGGTTTTTAGCCGTATTAAATTGATCAATTGGTATGGCTTAAAACCGTATCAATCTATGAAAATGACAGTGCCAGCATACCAATTTGAGATGGTTTTAAGCCGTAGCAATTGATCAATTGAATACGGTTCTGAACCGTATTAAATTGCTAATTTGATATGGTTTTAAGCCGTATCAAATTTCTCAAATGATACGGTTTTAACCTGTATTAAATTGCTATTTTAATACGGTTTTAAGCCGTATCAATTGAGAAATTTGATATGGTTTTAAGCCGTATCAAATAAACAGAGACGCCATTTTTTGATACGGCTTAAAACTGTATCAAATCGATTTTGATACGACCATTAACACTGCCAAATTGGCATTTTTGGTGTAGTGTATGCGACACAATATATTCATGTGACACGTAGTTGCATTGATGATATATATGTTGTGATTGTTGATACCCTAGTTTCTGAAAAATCACTAAGGGTTGAAATGATACATACCCGAACGGACAGTAGAATAAGGAAAAATCGTTATGGGTTGAAATGATAGACCTAAACGATTTTTACTGAATTTGGGATCGCGGGTTGAAATGATAGGCCCGTAGAAATTTTATAAATTGCGGGTTGAAATGATAAATATCCGTATCACTTGACCATAGTGTAGAAAACTATATACGGACACCACCGGTCATGTTTCGAAGTAAAATGAGTTTTATTTTAAAATATTTACTTAAGACTTTATATTTTTATATTTATATTTTATTTAAATTTAAATTATTTTGTATATTTTAAATTACGTGTTGTAAAATGATTTTATTTGTAAATAGGGATTTAAATGTTTATTTAAGATTTTACTTATAAATGTATTTGTTTTACACTATACAATTTATTCCTACAAGTATTTTAACCTTTTTACATTATTATAAATATTTCTTTAAATCTATTTTTATATTATTTTAAACTTATATATGTTTATAATCTATTTCTAATTTATTTTAGAATTTTATAAACTTATATATATACATATCTATTTTCAAAATTAATTTTCTTATATATATTTTATAACTTTAATGAAAACTCAAGATGGATAAGTTAGATTTCGCGATTTTTGAAGTTTAAAGATGTAAATTTATATAACGATAACTGAATAACGAATGAACTCATAGTAAGTTATAAATTCGAATCGATACAAAATTTTAGTAGAGATGAATTTGAATTGCGTAAATTGATGTTTAAATTGAAATTTATAATTGATATAAAATTGAATTTGAATTGTTTTAAATTATGAACTTTGATAAGGAATGTATGTAAATTGGGTAAATTGATTTATTTTAGCTTATAATCGATATGAATTGAATTCAAATTTTAGTTGATCAAACATGAATTGGAATATACATACATACATACATACATACATACATATATATATATATGTTATATGCGGAATTGGTTTTATATTGTTTGGTTTGAATTAAGAATTTTGTTAAATTGGTGCATAGGAATGGTTTTAAATCGTAATTTGATTGAATGGAACTATAAGATTTTGATTTGAAATGTAGAAGTAACAGTTTTGAAATATATGACTTGAATTATAAGTTATAAGACGATTTGGTTTATACTGAAGTTTAAGATTTCATTTTGAAATATATAAAAGGAAATTTGAACCTAAGTGTTGAATTTCATTAATCGACTAAAATGAATGCTTTAAGTCGGGTAAACCAAACTATATGAATTGCTTATATTTATGAATAATGATTTGAATTTTATGACTTGAATTACATAACTCGATATGTTTTGTTTAAACTGAAGTGTAAGTTTCGAATTGAATCTTATATTTCGAATTTCGAACCAAAGTGTTGGATTCAAATGAATCGACTTGAAATGATTTCTTATAAAGGAAAATTTTGAATCATTTGATTGGTTTTGAGCTTGAATTTTTGCGAAAATAAGCCAAACCAAAATTTTAACCAAAGTTAAAGGTTTTGATATCGATTTAAACGGAAATTGAGATATTTTAGGTATAACTTAAATATAAGTCGATTTGGGATTTGAAAGTTGTTATGCGATTTTTGTCGGAAACTTATATAAAATCGAAGTTAAATAGTATAGTATTTGCTTATACTATATTCTGAAATCTTTTCGATATGGTTTTAAATTGATTTAATTTGAGTGATTCTCGTGAGATGTTTCAAAATTTAATATATTCGAAGTTAGATATTTAATTTCGATTTCAAATTCGAATTTGAGATTTTGTATAAATGATTTTTTTAAAGTGATTTACAAAATAATGGCCACGGTGTGAAAAATGTAAATGTTTGGTTATTAAAGAGACCGGGATCGGCTATTGTCATACTCTCTGCCAATACCGAAAACCACTTTAACAACTGTGTACGCGGTGGAGTTCCAGAATGAAGGGGATGATTTGGCGAACGACTCCATTTTATTTATTTCATATTAATTACGAGACCCTGACTACCTTGAGTCAGCTTGATGTGGCTAAAACAGGGGCTACGCACGGACCAAGTGAGGTCATACCTCCTATCGAGCACACTTCTTCGATATTATTCTATTCATTGTTGAGATCGATTTGTGCCCTTTTGATTATAGGAGTGTGTATCGAGGTGGGCGGTAGTAGCTACTATGCGTTACCACCAGTCTGACTCTGCAAACGGTGAATCCACCCTGGCATTCCTTGCGTGCCTTGTCACATGCCTTAAACGTGCCCACTACGACTTTGTTTTGTACTGTTTTATATGGAGTGCCCTCTGATCAACCTCCAGTTTACGGAGGAATTACGGTACTGTATATACTATGGGAATATATAAACGGTGTAAGGGTAATCATGGTAATCCCACTTACGCTATTTTGATATTTTACTTTACTGATAGACACTATTGTATATAGTGTATTATATTATATAGTATTAGTTTGACGGATCCTTAGAGGATGGTGATCCCAAACATCCTTTAAGTTACTGATTGCATTTCATCGAACATTTCATTTGAGTTGATTTACTTTCATTAGAATGTCAATCCTGATCCGAGTTGTTTTGTTTTGCATTATTGCTCGGGTCAGATCGAGTATTCCAGTTCGAGATTCATCTTTGGAGTTTGGAGCTTATATTGGATTTTTGCATATCTACCTGTTGATCAGTTGCTCCTGTCATTCTGTTCAGATTATTATCAATTATTTATTGTGTTAGACTTCTGCTGTGTTATTTATGTAAACTCTGATGTAAAAAATTATTTAGTAGCTTCATGAACTACTATTGTATTTAAATTTTCTGCTGCGAGATATTATATTGCTCTGTATCTATGATCTGTGATTCTGTGATTTATTCTATTTACCTCGGAAGCTAATAACAATCTATTGTTTTGGACGTTTCGAGTTGATATGTTTTATCGATTCGGCACGGTCAAAATGATGGGTTGTTACAGTGAGTGACATTAATGGAGGTGGGGTGCTACAACATACAACTAAACAATTGGGATTAGTGTATGCCCAATTTCATCCAAATACCCGCGTAAGGTTTCTACCAACAAATACTGAATATTATTTGTGCAGTTGGGCGATGTGTAAAATATATCGCCCCAATCAATGTCAATCAAATGGGTGTAAATAAACAAATCGTTTGATTTGTAAATGAATATTTATTTTCATTTCAGGCAAATTTTATGCCATTCATATATGCGTTAAAAATTATATTTTTAACGATAAAATATTTTATTCAACACATGAATATTTTATATAGTTCATTCATTCAATAAATTTATATTTTTATTGCTCTAACATTTTTAGAAAATTTTGGCAACATAACGGCGCGATACTAGAACCGGAATAAGGTCTAACCTTATCCCTCGCCTAATAGTGGCTCGTGCCATACACAAACCAAATTCAATCAATTCCATTCACATCCTAAACCAAATTCAACTAATTTAATCAATCAACACAAACAACCAAACATCCATGGTTTCAATTAAAGGTGTCGGGTGCTACTAAGCACAGTCTACATCCTACTATATATTGAACTATAAACAAAATTAGAGTGAGAAGTTCTCACCTTTGGTTTCCACTCCGCCATTCTTTATTGGATGGTCTGGATTCCGTTTTTCTTCCAGTCAGTTCCATCGCAATCTATTTCACATGATTTTTATATTAAAAATCACATTTTTATTTTAACGCTATATGGATAAAAATCACATTTTTATTATTGTTCTATCTGCATAAAAATCACATTTTTATATCGCTACTATATATATAAAAATCATATTTTTATAACGCTACTACATATATAAAAATCATATTTTTACAATGCTACTTATGTAATAAAAATCATATTTTTTACAATGCTACTTATGTAATAAAAATCATATTTTTACAATGCTACTTATGTAATAAAAATCATATCTTTACAACGCTACTTATGTAATAAAAATCATATCTTTATACAATGAAAAATCATATCTTTATACAATGAAAAATGATATCTTTACATAATGAAAAATCATATCTTTACACAATGAAAAATCATATCTTTATACAATGAAAAATCATATCTTTATACAATGAAAAATGATATCTTTATACAATGAAAAATCATATCTTTACATAATGAAAAATCATATCTTTACATAACGAAAAATCATATCTTTATACAATGAAAAATCATATTTTTACCCAAAGCCATTTAAATAAAAATCACATTTTTAATCTAATGTTATACATATAAAGATCACATTTTTAACAAAATGATATTTCTAAAACAATGTATATAATTTAAAAATCATATTTTTATTTCAAAACAAGGTTGCTTCATTTAAAAATCATATTTTTAGTTGCAAAAGTAAATAAAAACTAAAAATAAAAACTCACTGGGGCATTTGGGGTGTAAAGAGAGAAGAGAAAGGGGGGAGGAAGGAGGAGGGGGCGGCTTGGGTTGGTTAGGGGTCGGGGGTCCTTGTGGGCGGCGGGGGGAGGGGGGGCATGAGGCTAGGGTTTCGCTGTTTTGGGGGTTTAGGGGCGGTGGGTCTTCAATTGGAGAAGGAGGAGAGAGGAGAGGGAGGAGAGAGGGGCGCCTGAGGTGATGGAAGCCTACGGCGGCGCGGTTAGGGCAAAGGAGCGACGGGCGGTGGCTGACGAGAGGCGACTTCGTGCTTTTTTTCAGATCGTGAATGAGGAAGGAGAAAAAAGGGAGGGGGATTATATATAATATATATATATACATACATATATATATATTTAAAAATTTAAATTCCAAAAAGTTAAAATTTTATTCGAACTCCAAATCGAACCCAATGACTGTCACTCTCAGCTAATTACCCCCATTCCGAACGCAATGGGATATGTTCCATAAGCCAATTCGACTGTTTCGCCCAGTTTTTCTTTAAATTAAAATATAAATCAATGTATATTTAATTTAAACGCACATTTGGATTTACCGGGGCCACACACTAACTCCAAAAGTTCCAAAAAAATTAATCTAGCTATGTTTTGACGATACGGTCTTAACAAAACTAATTTCATTGAATTTGAAGACCGTTTGAAAAACGGTCATTTTCCAGTCGATTAAATTCAACTAAAAGTGCCAAACATGTTTAAATTCACCACGCTCACATATTAATTCCAAAAATTATGAAAATTGGAATCTAGCAATAATTTGACATTTCGGATCCAACAAAAGTTGTTTTGTCGAAAATGGAGGTCGTTTGCAAAATGACTATTTTTAAGGGCTATATATTATATAAAATATATATAAATTCTATAGCGACTACTCTGAATTTTAAACTGGACATAATTTTTTATTCCCGTTATGAAAACTGAACTTTTCACATTCGTTAGAAAGGTATAATTAAACAGATTCAAATATTTCTGTTTTTACTGAAATCCAGTTTTTTTTTGAATCTTGTACATTCATTTGAAATTTGAAATCGAATTTTCAAACTGCCACACCATTTCAGGCTCGTTTTATAATTAAAATAAATTTATATGTTCTAACTTCGATTAAAATAAATTTTAGTCGTTATTATTTAAAATAAATCATTTTAAATATTCAAAATTCATTAAAATTGCTAAAATAATTTAAAAAAACTAAATTGTTTCTTAAAATCCGGGTTGTTACAACAAATTTTTAGACGTCTGATATTGATCTTTATTAACTTAATTACTTTTAATAAAATTATTTAACATTTATAAATCTTAGTTAACTTATCATAATTATAAATCTTAGTTAGTAATTATTATTGTTATTATTATTATAGAATACTTGGTAATATTTTATATTTTTATATACTTAGTTAACTTTTATAAACTAAACTTTTTAATTTTTATAAAATTAGTAAATTTAGTTAATTTTTTATAATAGTTAGTTAATTTTTATAATAGTTAGTTAACTTTTATAAGTTTATTTAATTTTTATAAATCTTAGTTAATTTACTACTATTATAAATCTTATTGTTACTATTATTATAGAAGCTTAGTTATGTTTTGTATTTTTATGTACTTTGTTAATCTTTATAAACTAAACTTGTTAATTTTTATAAAAATTAGTTAACCTACTTGGTTTGGTTATTCTACAAACCTATTTCTTATTACCCTAAATATTCATTATATAACGTGTCAAAATATATTTCTATAAGATGCCTGCAAGTGCACAAGGCAGTGAAGAAAACTCATAGTGAACAACATTCAGAAAAAACATGTTCTAGCATATTCATCATGTGATTTGCTTTCAAATTTTTGGTTACTTGAATTCATAGGCTTAAGGCTATGATGGTAATGATGATTTAAGTGCCTGAAAAGAATTGTAATTACATAAAACACCGTATGGAATTTTTCAATACGAACCTGTGCACATCAACCGTTGACCTCAGTTTCTTTCCTGATGGAGCAGTGTAATATCTGGAAAAGGAGATCCAATGAACCTCTGCTAACCATAAAAAATCAAAGTGGAAAGGTTTTGGTAAATATATAGATAAGAGCTTCTCCATAGAAACACAGTTCAAGAAGAGATGAAATAAACTCACTAAATGGAATAAAGAACAATGATACAAAAATTGATCATACAGTTTGGTGCTCAGATATTTCTTCATGTATACCCTTTGGTGCTCAGATGTTTCTTTATGTCTTCCTGCAGTTGCAGGCCCTGAAATGATCATACAAAATAACATAGTACATCATACACACACACACACACGCGCGCATTGACCCTTAACGAAATAGTTTATGATACATGATAATCCTCTTATTTGACCTAACCCATTGACCCTTAACTAAATAGTTTATGATATCTTTTATTAGAGACCATCAAAGCAAACGATTAGAATATGAAATGAAATACTATACCAACATCCATATGACTACAAAGGGCCCTCGACATCCAACCAAATCCAGGAACAAACTTCATAAAATTTTGGAAATTCCTGCATGTATCAAAGAGCCATTTGCATTAATGTTGTTGAATATTGGTTATACACTATAAGGATGATTGAAGAGGTAGCCACTTGCATCAAATCTGACCTGCAATCAGTGGTGCTCTATTTGCTGACTTGCAGCTCCCATCTACTTCACACCCAGTTTTAACTTCAAACAACAAAAGAAACAAAGTCAGCAAATTATTCCAATACCAGCAGAAGCTTACTACCACTTTTCAGCTGTTTGTTTGTCAGTAGTTAATAGTTAATACAGATTATTTATTTTAATAGACTAGAACTAAATGTGATGAACAACATACAAAGATACTGGTTGAAGAACTCGGCTTAAACCTAATGCCAAAACATAGTGGATAAGGTCAATTTTGTCAAATAAAACCCAGAATGTCTCAGTAAAGCTTTCTTGTAATGAAAATGTTTTACTTCTATGAAGACACGCATTTTACTTCTATGAAATTGGTAACATAACAGAAAAGAAATCACTTTTTTGGGCACTTTATTTGCTTGTGCATGAAACTGACAAGATCCTCAAATTTAAAGGATTTTTACACTTGCAAATATTTGGATATTTGAATAAATATGAACCAAAAATGTCAATAGCTACTACCAAGTAGTAATGGAAGCCACTATCTCTTCTACTATCTCTTTACATGCAAAGTTTATAATTTCCATACAGTAAATAACTGTCAGGCTAAGGGAGGGTCTTTGGAGGTGATCCTAAGATACACTTTAAAATCTGAATACCAGTAAGTTGATGATGATTAATAATAATATAACTGTCATTACAGATTTATTCATACATACCTTGGGTGCACCTAGTCTGCCTGTCATCCCTACTGCGGCTACCATGCATTTCTCTTATCTTTTTAAACCTCCAAAAATTGCACAATAGTAACAAACCAATTTAAGGATGAAGGCCAGATTGTATTCTGTCTACACTGTTTTTAATTATATTACATGGTGGAATGACTGAAAAATAAGAGGAAGTAAATGAATATTCTTACTGCAAAAGGATTTTCAATGAATATCTTGCAGTCACAATTTCATACCAAATACATCAAAAAACCTTGTCAGTGTAAACTAAAATGTGGCTTACAAACAAGTTTATAATTAATAGCTTAAAAATAGTAATCTGACAAATAGTATGAAGTATGAACATCGAGCCTCCATGGCTGGCATATTATTTAATTATTAAAGTTCAAAAGAAAACTTAAATGTCAACATTAGGACAACTATATTCCATATGCTTTTTCCATTGAGAAAAATCATGTATTAAACATTTGCTGATCTTTCCAGCAAAAGAAAATAAAAGATACCTTACTTGTAGGAGCTAAACATTAATTCGACAGCGGACTAATTTGGATTCCAAATTGTTTCACCTATACATATTTCTCAAACCCACTTAATCAAGCCATCTACAAATCAATTAAAGCATTTTCACCTAAGAAATATTCAAAAGAAACCAAGTTGCAAAGGTCAAGTAATTGTAGAAATCAATAACTATCACGTGTAAATTAATAACTATCATGTGTACAAAGCAGTAAATTTCAGACATATGAACCTAGTTCAAACGTCTGAAAATAGATTTCAGACGTCTGAAATGGATTTCGGCCACCTGAGACCATTTCAGTTGTTTGAAAAATTTATCAGGCAATTCCTAGGCCTGGTTCAGACGTCTAAAATTTATTTCATATGTTTGACCTTCTTTGATATCATGGGTGATCAAATAATAGAATTTGAATATAACATCAAATAATAGAACACATGATACATGCGGAACACAATAGTAGATAAATTTGTACCATGCTACAAACAACAAATGGGTACGTTCATTCGACATGAAAATTACAAGATAAAATAGAGGACAAATGGTTCTTAAACAAATCCTAGGAAACATTCTGCTGATGCTGAGAGACTATACTGTTTACACGGCCTATAATTAGACATTTGCGAGCAGTTACGAATGGAGATTGTGACAACATACATGACAACTCTTGTACACGAATACGTACTAAAAATAACATAGTATAGCTTTGTAAGTTATATGTACATTGCTCATGAAATAGTTGAACATCTTAAATTATACAACATTGTAGCTCATATGATAAGATAAAAAGAAAAGAGAAACTATTATTGTATGATTAAAATTTACTACAGTGAAAGAAAATGACTTAATCTGATGCAAATAATAAGCTCAAATAAGATGAGAACTATTGTATATAATACTGATGCAAATAATATTGTCACTCGTTATAATATTGTATTTGTAAAAAAGAATAACACAGTATAAATTACATCAGTTGGGGATGGAAAATTACAAATGATAGAAATATCACAAAGAATGCATTATTACACCGGTTAATAGACGATTTCAACATCATGTGTTTCAGACAACGAAAGAAGTACTATAAAGCTACAAAGGTAGAACAAAACACAAAATAAGCATCCACACCAATTTGAAAGCTTAAATTAATTGTTAATTACAGGAAACTTCAGGCTGCTCTTTGCAACACTATTATAGGGCAATGAAGCGATAAATAGAAAATGTTAACAAGCAAAATCTACCTTAATGACCGAGTCGCTCATTAGAAGTTCTTCAGCCAAAAGTTCAAATTCAGATGTGGGATAATTGTGAAGGCCAAAAGTCATCAAACCACCACACATCAGACTAAGCTGCCCTTGAACCTACCACAATGCAAAGGGAAGGAATAACAGCCACGTAAAAAGTCAAACAGCAATCCTAAATAACAGAAACCTTTCAGACATCTTGGCTTCTACAAACAAATTTGTTCCTTGCTAAACTCTTACCTAGGCTGGGTTACCACTACAGTCAGCAACAACAAGTCTTGGAAAGCAGATATGATTTGCGTCTTAAATACTGAAAAAAGAGTTTAGATGACAATAAAATGAGACATAAGCTTTTGACATAGGATGTAAAACATAAAAAATTTCTATAGAAGGCATGATCTTTTGTAGTATACCATCCATGTTATTCCAAGCTTATGCAACAAAAAGTAACATGCGCTTAAGTTAACCTGAAGTTGGTATTTCAAATTTTCATAACGGAATGAGATTCTCCAAGTTCACTAATATATGATATCCTGAAGCCAAGCAAGATGAAGGCATGGTGAATGATAAAAATCCTAAGAATACTTTGACTTCAGTTGCCACCACGTGAACAAACTAACTTCAAAAACAATTTTTTTTACTATAAGAACTTCAAAATCTGATTAGAGAAGTGTTAATAAAAATTGATCCTAGGCATGTACATCAATAATATAGATATGGTAATCTGAGTAGTACAAATGCTGCCAAGTTAATTGCCTCACCTTGCGTTTTCTCTCTTGATCGATCCTGCCAAGTTGCAACAGCTTAGTTCCTACGCTTGCCCACCCACACATCTCATGTTTACAAGACATAGAAGATCATATCAAACTTTTTAAATTGTTATAGAAACTAAAAGAATTGTCCATTACCTCTAGTTCAAGTGGTTAAAGTTTCTAGATGTCATAGGTCCGGGCCTCTTGTTAAGCTGGTATTCCATGATAATTTTTAGAATGAACTAAATCGTATTGAAAATCAAAAGAATGATAAGTAACATTTGACAATGACTACCATAGCTTCTTTATAAATGTTTATGTGACAAAGGATTTACTAGTCATAATGTATCGATTTCATAAACTAGTCGAACAATGCCATGATATTTAGTGAAAACGCTTTAGAGTCCATATTTTTACACTTAAAGCCATTTCCAAAAAGCTTACAAATAGCAGAGTTTGCTGTGTCGGGTATCATGTATATTCAACCTTAGGAAAATAATTACATACCAAATACCCTAAAATCTTTGTGAATCTAATCTTATTCAAGCATTTTTGTCCAAAATCATTTGATGTCTTCATAGATTTTCACCTTAGATACCAATGAGTTAACATTATTGCAATTGTTTATGGTATTCTAGTACCATCATTTAACATTCGAATGACTGCACTGTTATTTAAAAAATTGATTACTAAATTCCCATCAATGCTCTCTAACTATTTTACAATCCTTATCTAACAATCCAAATATTGAAACTTCGACATAAATGAAGGCAGATAATGGAAAAAGCAAAGTGGTATATGAAAGGTAAGATAACCGTTATTTACAAAGAATATTTTCTAAATAAATTTTAATAATAACAGGGCATGGAAGATTTAGTGTAACGACCCGTATTCTACGCATCATAGGATCGTAGGATATTTATTTCTTTCACATACGAAGTCGTATGGTCATGTAACTTTGGGGGACGACTATTGGGGTCATTTCCCATGTTCATGATTTTTCCCGATTTTTAAATGATCATTTTACCCCTAGTTGGTACTGTTTTGGCCATAACTTCTGACTGGAAAGGAATTTTGACCTAAAACCACTTCCATTGGCTCCGGATGATGGTTTCTCTTTCCGTAGAGTGGTCACATTAGCCAAACGGACTCACCGTTTGGGAGATATGGCTGAAACAAGTTTCAGATGGTGAAAAACAGCTTAATTGGGCTTAACCGGGTAATTAGCAGCTAGGCCCAGAGGGGAATTTCGGGTTTAGAGGCATAGGAGGGCTGATTAGGGTTAGGAAATCACTTTCATTTCAGTTTTGAGCCGCCACAAACCTTCTTGAGACCCTAGTAATGGCTTCCATCCTCTAAAACCACTCCAAAACACATTTTTAGTGAAGATTAAGCCTAGACTACATCAAAACAAGGCCAAATAGCAACAAAGCAAGGTTGGAGCTGCTGCTATACATAGGAATTCGATCCAAACAGAGAGTATTTCAGATTTGGTGTTTTATTTTGTGGCCAAGGTGAGTGATAGCATCGTTTTGACACTAATTACAGTTAATTAAGGGTAATTAGTGAAGATTAGCGAATTTATACACCAATAAATTCTGGAAAAATGTTTAGAAATTCTTAAATAATATTTTATGCCTCTATTAGAAATTTGGTTCTATTTAGTTAAGTTTTATTAATTCTATGATTAGTCTTATTTAATCATGCTTAAGGGAAAAATAGGATTTTGGGCATCTTTGATCCATTTTGACATGTAAATTCATGGTTTTGGTGTTTGTGGTTGCTCTTACATGTTGCTATGACTCTATGGTATGTTTTATGATTGATTAGAATAGTTAAATTGGTCGAAAACGTCGTCGAATGGCGTAGAAAGCTCGCTGGAAAGTTGCAGAAATGTGCAGGTTCCGAACCGGTTCGGATCGGAGCAGGGGTCGGATCGGATTAGTGAACTGACCAAGGAAATCCGAACTGGATTGGGACTTGTCACTGGAGGAGGCTTGGCGAGAAGGAAGGCTGTGTACTTAGAGTTGGAGTGGACAAAGGGATCGGATCGGAAGAATAATGGAGACCAGATCGGATCGACTCAAGAATGGAAGGCTACGACTGGAGCAAGGCGAAGGGAGCGGATCGGATCGGAGTAGATGGAGAACGGGAGCGGATCGGATCGGAGTAGATGGAAAACGAGGGAGCTGATCGGAGAAAACTGGAAGGAAGACGGTAACCCGACCCGACCCGGAGGAGGACACCGACCCGACCCGAAGCGTAGTACCCGACCCGAACCGACGAGGGTGATGACTACCGAACCGAACCAATGAGGGTAATGACTACCGAACCGAACCGAGTTCTAGGACTGTTACTGCGCGACAACTCTTCTGAAGACCCACTCCAATTCGACCAAACCCGAGATGCAAAGGAAGTCCAAATGAGAAGTTAGAGCTCAAGATTCAGATGGGAATCAACGAGTTCGCTTCATGGTTGGGCTTTGCTGCGGGGCGCGTGCCAAGGGGTTATCGGTGTCTATAGCTTTGGACCATTATGGTAGGAGGTATGAAGGTGGATTCAGGGCCATCATGGCATCTGTAGAACCAAGGGCTATGACCAATGAAGGGGGTCATTGAAATGTTTGGTCATGACTCCATGTGTTTAGCTTGGTCACAGCAGGGTTTCTACAAGTCGGGATTCGTCGTTACCTCAGTTTGTCTAGTGTTCCAAAGTGGTAGATATCGTATGCTTTACGCACTGAGTGAGAGATGTGAGGATGGTTGCTATGGATGATTTGTTTGCTATCATTGTGACATGCACACCCCACCCCCGTATTCTTACACTATTTATTATGGCACCTTAGAGTATTGTACGGTATGTGGTACTAACTCTTTGGTTGCAGGTCCAGGTTCAGGTATGGTTTAGTATACCTATTATTATTCTGTTTAGATGCTTATCGCTCATACCAGGCTTTATGTCTGACCCAGAGTTTTATGTCTCCTCTTATTACTCTGGGTGCTCACACGAGCAGACCAGAGACAGGTTAGCTGGTGATGCACGGGTAGATGATCCGGAGACGAGCAGGAGGCTTCCACGTACTATATACATAATATTCTCCCTGTGTTGTTGAAGATCACTGCTTGGGCATTGGTGGTGTATCTTCTACTTTAGCTTTCTTTTGTTTAGAGACAGTAAATTTGGAAAATTGTAATAAGCTGTATTTGAATTTCCGCTGCTCTGATGATTGATGATGATTTTAGTTGTCAGCTTATGCACTGTCTCACCTGTTTTATGTCAAGTATGTTATTATTATATTTTATTCCATGCGCTGTGAGATATTCTACAGGTTCCTTGACTAGTTCATTCCCTTCTTTCCTTTCTTTGGCGACCGTTCCGTGCTAGTCGGGACATGTGTACAGCGCACTTCCGGAGGAAATGCAGGCTGGTGCGGAGCGGGCCGTCACACTTGGTATCAGAGCTCTAGGTTGCGTAGTTAACCTAGGGAAGTTATCAGGGAGAGATAATATACGTATACGAGAGAGCGTATTTGTGATTACTTTGGTTTTAAAAGCTATATATATATATACTACTACTAGTATAAGGATGAAGTCGTACTGCACTAGCACCACTATGGAGTCGTTAATCGTTTCCTTTTTTAGATTGACGATGAGCCGATATACTAGAGGTGCTGGTAGGGGAGCCAATAATGGGAATGCTGCTGACATGAGGACGATGTTTACTGACCTCATGAGAGAGATGCTTAGGGATGTACAGAGGGCAGCTCCCAATTGTGGAAATGGTGGTGGTCCAATAGTGCAGGCGCCAAGTGTCGACTTCGCCAAGCTGAATAAGGATTATACTAGTCTTGGTGGGAAGTCATTCCACGGAACGGAGTCGGCTACGGATGTTCAGGATTGGTTGGATAGTTGCGAACGTATCTTCGAGGATTTGGGTATTGAGGATGCGATGAAGAGAAAGCTAGCGTCCCGTCAGTTGCAAGGGCGGGCAATGAATTGGTGGAATGCTATAAAGGCAACTACTCCCGAAGATCAGATTACTTGGGAGCAGTTTAAGGCTAGCTTTAGCGAGAAGTTCATTCCAGCTGCTCAGAAGTCAGTGCTGTTTAAGAAATTCTTGGAGCTCAAGCAGAATGGCAGAGCTGTCTCAGAGTATATTGCTGAATTTGACACTTTGTCAAAATATGGGTTATCTCTTATTGATACTGCCGAGAAAAAGAATGAGAAATTCATAACTGGTTTGGATCAGTACTTGGGGGAAAAACTTATTAACCACATCGATGAGACGTTTGAATCGATTGTGGGGAAAGCATTAAGATCAGAAAGTCTCTACCCTAAGCCGAAGACTGAGGTTGCATCCGCAGATGAGCCAAAGCCACAAGCAAGTGGTGGAGGCAAGGGTGGTTCCCAGAATAAGAGAAAGCAGAATCAGACTAAGGATGGCCAGAAGAAAAAGAATAAGCAAGATGTGGAGTGCTTCAGCTGTGGTAAGAAGGGCCATTATGCTAGTAATTGTCGGGCCAAGCCAGCGGATAGGAAGTGCTTCAACTGTGGCCAGATGGGACATCACAAGGACAAGTGTCCGCAACCCCCCAAAGAAAAGCAAATGGTGAAAGCATATGCCCTTAATGCTATTCCTTCTTCGTCGAATGCCCCAACTGCGGCGGAGAAAGGAAAGAATATCGTCATTCAAGGTATGCTTTCTGTTTACGATGTTCCTGTTAGAGTTTTGTTTGATACCGGAGCTTCCAGTTCTTTCATATCTAGTGACCTGGTAGATAGGTTGGGATTGGAGCCCGAGATTGTCGATAGACCTTTAGTAGTGACGAACCCGATTGGTGGTTCGACTAGCCTTAGCATGATTTGTCATAATGTGGTCTTATCGAGTCATGGATGCATGTTTGTTTGTGATTGCTTTGTTTTGGGCTTTACTGGGTTTGGCATTATTTTGGGAGTAGATTGGCTCCGAAGGTACGGGGTGGTGGTAGACTATGAGGGCTTTTTGGTGACAGCTAGAGCGGATGATGGGCGGAGGATAGTGTTTGGTGGTCTACCCAGTGAGGGGGTATTGGCTAGTTTTCTAAACTCCCTCGACATTCCGCATAGTGAGTTGTCAGGTTTGCCCGTGGTTGGCCAGTATCCGGATGTTTTTGAAGAAGTGACCGGACTTCCACCACATCGAGAGATTGAGTTCCGTATTGATTTGGTAAAAGATGCCAGGCCTATAGTGATGCCACTTCGTCGTATGGCACCAAGGGAGCAGCGAGAGCTCGAGGTGCAAGTCAGCGATCTTTTGAAGAAGGGATTTATCAGAAGGAGTGTTTCTGAATGGGGAGCACCAGTTGTGTTTGCTACCAAGGCGGATGGTTCCCTTCGTTTGTGTGTAGACTACCGCGAGTTGAATAAAGTGACGAGGAAGAATAAGTACCCTCTCCCGCGGATAGATGATTTGTTCGACCAGTTGAGTGGCGCGAGAGTGTTCTCTCAGTTGGATCTCGCGACAGGTTTTCATCAGCTTAGAGTGGAAGCTGAGAGTATAGCTAAAACGGCATTTCGAACGCTGTCTGGATTTTATGAATGGTTGGTTATGCCATTTGGGCTGACTAATGCCCCGGCATATTTTGTGGATCTTATGAATAGGGTATTCAGAGATCAGTTGAATAAGTCTGTCCTTGTGTTCGTTGATGATATTTTGGTCTATTCGAGGACAGAGGAAGAACACAAGGAACATTTAAGAGTAGCGATGGAGGTGTTGAGAAAACAGCAATTGAAAGCTAAGTTTTCTAAGTGTCACTTCTGGAAGAGAGAAGTGAGGTTCTTGGGCCATGTTGTGTCAGAGAATGGTATTGCCGTGGACCCGGCGAAGGTGGCTACGGTACAAGATTGGCCTACGCCCAAAAACGCAATAGATGTAAGAAGTTTCTTGGGATTAGCCGGATATTATCGTAAGTTTATCCAAGGTTTCTCCAAGATAGCAGCACCATTGACCCAGTTGACCAAGAAGAATCAAGCTTTTGTCTGGGATGAAAGGTGCGAGAATGCATTCAAAAGTCTAAAGGACAAGTTGACAAGCGCACCAGTGTTAGTCATTCCTAAGGGGGATGAAGAGATGACGGTATACACGGATGCCTGTGGTACCGGACTGGGTGCTGTATTGATGCAAGGCGGTAGGGTTGTAGCTTACGCAAGTCGGCAATTGAAACCGCACGAGAGAAGATACCCTACCCATGATTTAGAATTGGCAGCAATCGTGTTCGCGTTAAAGATGTGGAGACATTATCTCTTGGGACAAAGATTTGAGCTGTTTACAGATCATAAGTCGTTGAAGTATCTCTTCTCCCAGAAGGATCTAAATCTCCGGCAACAAAGGTGGTTAGAATTCTTAGCTTCCTATGATTTTGACATCGCATACACACCGGGAAAGGGCAATGCGGTGGCTGATGCATTGAGTAGAAGACATGCCAGCTTAGGGGCTATGTTCCTTGAATGGAAGCTACTGGAGTATATCGCGGAGTTTGATTTCAGACCAAAGTGCGAATTGGATCCAGGAATGTTAGCAAGTTTGACGATCAGACCCACTTTAATTGAGCGGATCGGCTCTAGTCAGAGGGATGATCCTAACCTATTGGAAATCATCTCCGAGTTAGAGATGTGTGTCGATGAGGAGGTGAACAAGTGTGGGCTTGATCGAGATGGATGGCTTAGAAAGAATGGAAAGCTTGTTGTACCCAATGTCAATGGGTTGAGAGATGAAGTGCTTAGAGAATGTCATCACTCAAAACTGACTATACACCCCGGTGGTAATAAGATGTATCGAGATATGAAGCAGACTTACTACTGGAAAGGGATGAAAAGAGACGTTGGGAAGTTTATATCCAAGTGCATGAATTGCCAGCTAGTTAAAGCCGAGCAAAAGAAGCCTAGTGGGTTGTTACAGCCCTTAGAAATTCCCGAATGGAAATGGGAGCAAGTCTCGATGGATTTCATTGATGGTTTACCGAGGACTAGATCGGGACATGATAGCATTTGGGTAATTGTGGATCGGTTGACTAAGAGTGCAAGATTTATACCAGTCAAATCGACCAGAACGGCAGCTAAGTTAGCAGAATTGTATATGAAGTGGGTAGTGAGATTTCATGGAGTACCTAAAAGCATTGTGAGCGACCGAGACCCGTTGTTCACTAGTGGGTTTTGGAAGAGCTTACAAGAGGCTTTAGGGTCAGAGTTACATCTCAGTACCGCATATCATCCTCAGACCGACGGTCAGACGGAGAGGGTGAATCGTATTTTGGAAGATCTCTTGAGAGCGTGTATATTGGATTTTGGTGGATCATGGGATGACCATTTGCATCTAGTAGAGTTTGCATATAATAATAGCTACCAATCCAGTATCGGTATGGCTCCGTTTGAAGCTTTGTACGGAAGACCGTGCAACTCACCATCATGTTGGATAGAGACTGGCGAGAAGTTTATGCTTGGACCAGATGTGGTGAGGGAAACTTCAGATAAGATCAAGATCATTCAACAACGAATGAAGGCTGCCTAAGATAGGCAGAAGAGTTATGCTGATAAGAGGAGAAGAGACCTAAAATTCTCCGTTGGTGACTTGGTGTTTGTCAAGATTTCTCCGTTGAAGAGCGTAATACGATTTGGCAGGAGAGGCAAGTTGGCACCAAGATTTGTTGGCCCATTCCCTGTTCTTGAACTAGTCGGGACTTTGGCATACAGAATTGACTTACTGGAGAAGATGGCGGGAGTTCACGACGTATTTCATGTTTCCCAGCTAAGGAAGTTCGTTCACGACTCAGATATGACTATTTCACCTGATCAGTTAGAGGACCTCGAAGTAGAACCCGAGGCGGTTGGGAACCGCAAGCCGGCCCGTATTGTCGCGCACGACATGAAGCAACTTCGAAGGAAGGCGGTGAAGTTAGTCAAGGTACAGTGGAGCGAGGACGAGAATGACTGTACTTGGGAGACAGAGGAGGACATTAGGAAGACACACCCAGAACTCTTTGCCTGGTAAGATTTTGACTTCGAGTTAGTTCTCCGCATGTTAGGATAGGCTTGTTTGCTTGTTTTGCATGTTTGATTGTTGTATGTGGTTGTTAGGCATGCGGGATCCTTTGTGTGTTTAGGGTTAAGGAATTTCGGGGACGAAATTTCTTAAGGGGGGGAGAGTGTAACGACCCGTATTCTACGCATCATAGGATCGTAGGATATTTATTTCTTTCACATACGAAGTCGTATGGTCATGTAACTTTGGGGGACGACTATTGGGGTCATTTCCCATGTTCATGATTTTTCCCGATTTTTAAATGACCATTTTACCCCTAGTTGGTACTGTTTTGGCCATATCTTCTGACTGGAAAGGAATTTTGACCTGAAACCACTTCTATTGGCTCCGGAAGATGGTTTCTCTTTCCGTAGAGTGGTAACATTAGCCAAACGGACTCACCGTTTGGGAGATATGGCTGAAACACGTTTCAGATGGTGAAAAACAGCTTAATTGGGCTTAACCGGGTAATTAGCAGCTAGGCCCAGAGGGGAATTTCGGGTTTAGAGGCATAGGAGGGCTGATTAGGGTTAGGAAATCACTTTCATTTCAGTTTTGAGCCGCCACAAACCTTCTTGAGACCCTAGTAATGGCTTCCATCCTCTAAAACCACTCCAAAACACATTTTTAGTTAAGATTAAGCCTAGACTACATCAAAACAAGGCCAAATAGCAACAAAGCAAGGTTGGAGCTGCTGCTATACATAGGAATTCGATCCAAACAGAGAGTATTTCAGATTTGGTGTTTTATTTTGTGGCCAAGGTGAGTGATAGCATCGTTTTGACACTAATTACAGTTAATTAAGGGTAATTAGTGAAGATTAGCGAATTTATACACCAATAAATTCTGGAAAAATGTTTGGAAATTCTTAAATAATATTTTATGCCTCTGTTAGAAATTTGGTTCGATTTAGTTAAGTTTTATTAATTCTATGATTAGTCTTATTTAATCATGCTTAAGGGAAAAATAGGATTTTGGGCATCTTTGATCCATTTTGACATGTAAATTCATGGTTTTGGTGTTTGTGGTTGCTCTTACATGTTGCTATGACTCTATGGTATGTTTTATGATTGATTAGAATAGTTAAATTGGTCGAAAACGTCGTCGAATGGCGTAGAAAGCTCGCTGGAAAGTTGCAGAAATGTGCAGGTTCCGAACCTGTTCGGATCGAAGTAGGGGTCGGATCGGATTAGTGAACTGACCAAGGAAATCCGAACTGGATTGGGACTTGTCACTGGAGGAGGCTTGGCGAGAAGGAAGGCTGTGTACTTAGAGTTGGAGTGGACAAAGGGATCGGATCGGAAGAATAATGGAGACCAGATCGGATCGACTCAAGAATAGAAGGCTACGACTGGAGCAAGGCGAAGGGAGCGGATCGGAGTAGATGGAGAACGGGAGCGGATTGGATCGGAGTAGATGGAAAACGAGGGAGATGATCGGAGAAAACTGGAAGGAAGACAGTAACCCGACCCGACCCGGAGGAGGACACCGACCCGACCCGAAGTGTAGTACCCGACCCGAACCGACGAGGGTGATGACTACCGAACCGAACCAATGAGGGTAATGACTACCGAACCGAACCGAGTTCTAGGATTGTTACTGCGCGACAACTCTTCTGAAGACCCACTCCAATTCGACCAAACCCGAGATGCAAAGGAAGTCCAAATGAGAAGTTAGAGCTCAAGATTCAGATGGGAATCAACGAGTTCGCTTCATGGTTGGGCTTTGCTGCGGGGCGCGTGCCAAGGGGTTATCGGTGTCTATAGCTTTGGACCATTATGGTAGGAGGTATGAAGGTGGATTCAGGGCCATCATGGCATCGGTAGAACCAAGGGCTATGACCAATGAAGGGGGTCATTGAAGTGTTTGGTCATGACTCCATGTGTTTAGCTTGGTCACAGTAGGGTTTCTACAAGTCGGGATTCGTCGTTACCTCGGTTTGTCTAGTGTTCCAAAGTGGTAGATATCGTACGCTTTACGCACTGAGTGAGAGATGTGATGATGGTTGCTATGGATGATTTGTTTGCTATCATTGTGACATGCACACCCCACCCCCGTATTCTTACACTATTTATTATGGCACCTTAGAGTATTGTACGGTATGTGGTACTAACTCTTTGGTTGCAGGTCCAGGTTCAGGTATGGTTTAGTATACCTGTTATTATTCTGTTTAGATGCTTATCGCTCATACCAGGCTTTATGTCTGACCCAGAGTTTTATGTCTCCTCTTATTACTCTGGGTGCTCACACGAGCAGACTGGAGACAGGTTAGCTGGTGATGCACGGGTAGATGATCCGGAGACGAGCAGGAGGCTTCCACGTACTATATACATAATATTCTCCCTGTGTTGTTGAAGATCACTGCTTGGGCATTGGTGGTGTATCTTCTACTTTAGCTTTCTTTTGTTTAGAGACAGTAAATTTGGAAAATTGTAATAAGCTGTATTTGAATTTCCGCTGCTCTGATGATTGATGATGATTTTAGTTGTCAGCTTATGCACCGTCTCACCTGTTTTATGTCAAGTATGTTATTATTATATTTTATTCCATGCGCTGTGAGATATTCTACAGGTTCCTTGATTAGTTCATTCCCTTCTTTCCTTTCTTTGGCGACCGTTCCGTGCTAGTCGGGACATGTGTACAACGCACTTCCGAAGGAAATGCAGGCTGGTGCGGAGCGGGCCGTCACATTTAGTCTGTATAATGACATTTTCATCCCTAAATTAATCCAAGTGAAAAAATGGAAAAGAAGAAATACAAGTATGCTAACACTATTGATTCAATTCCTACTTTTTCTACATATCAAAAGACTTGTTTAAAATCAACAAACATTTTACACAACACCTAAAGTATATTTTCTATACTCCATGGTAAATTACCTTGGATGAATATTCATCTCCTGTAATAGTTGCACCCCAAGAATGAAGAACTCATGAAAATGCCTATTTGGGATGAAACATATGATAAGAAGCTCTCTTCTTTGTATATGCATCAAAACTCGTGATAATACACAAATCTAAGTACCTGAGGTATGAAAATTGGGATCAATGACTGAAATTAACATAAAAACAGACTAATCAATAAATCTAAATAAGTTAAATTTGGGTTATTCAGTAAAAAGAGCGTACCCGAGGTATTAATGGAAAATTAAGGAAGTGAAGATTAATGAAATTGAAAAATATGCAAAATCTAAGAAAAGTTAAAATGTGGAAAAAGGAAATAAAAGAGAACGTAGGGAGGGAAAGTTCAGAAAAGAGGGAAAATGAAATTTTTGGATGAGGATCATACGAGAGGTGGAAAATAAATTAGCGTTGACTAGAACCCGGGTTAATTTCAGCATTTTCATGAGAAGAGTAGACATTTTAGGGTTTAGGGGAAGGAGAAGATTATGTGAAGCAGGGAAAACAGAAGAAGGTAATGGCAGCCTCTAAAATTAATTGAAAGATCGCCAATTATTTTCAGGCTGCGTTAATTATACAGTGTTTTTCTATGTTGTTTTAAGATCTTCCTACTTACAAAAAGGTTCAACAACAATATTCAGTGTAAAACGTTATCTTCCATTATTGTTGAAATCCACTTTTCTTGTAGTGGATTATCCTTTTCTTTCGAAAAGATTTTTACTTTAAAATTAGTTGGATGATACCTAAATTTAGTGAGTTTTCTCATGCTGGTTCACTAGACTAATCTATGGCTTTTGCAATACTCAGATCATACTGAGTTTTATAAGTTTAGGATAGGATGTTGTGAAGTCCAGACGTATGATTCATATCTAGTATTTTCCGCTATGTGTTGTATTTGAGAACGGATTGTTATAACCGTCTAGATGTATTTGATGTTCGTTGTACTCTGATTATTGTAAGTATTATTTTGAGCTCTCAATAAAGATTTATTTCTATATTATATTTTATTTCGTTGCGAGTGAGACTCTGTGTTGCGTTGGTTAGTTTGGTTCTTCTTCTTTTCTTTTATTCTAATATTTCTTTCTTATCTATTTCTCATCCTCTAAATTCTTTCTGCTGACTATCTGGTGTTTTCGATAGTTGGGTTTTGGAAAGTAATACGAGATAAGTATTACTATTGAAATTTGACCGTTGAAATCCACTGGGTCGTTACAAGTAAAGCCATAATACTAACACTACCCATTACATAAGTCGAAAACACTCTCAACCTGCAGCTTCACACACACACTCAGACAAACCAACCAAATACAATACTACACCCCCAAATACATACACCACCGAACAACATAGAAAACGACACTCACCAACACGTCAACAAGTCAATCCACAACTACTGAGGGTCTGCCTTTTAGTGAGCTTCAAATCAGTCATTGAGATCTGATACAGCAGGGAAGAAAAGCACTGGAAGTCGCGATCTGATGCTGGCCTAAGTCAGAGGCAAAGAGGCTAAGAGGGACATTGCGAGAAGAGGCGAAGATAGATAAGGGTTTGCGAAGGCGGATCTGACAGAGGCAGTTCAAAGGCGGGGTGTGTTAGGATGGATCTGGAGGGAAAACGATTTTGGTATATGTATTGGTTAGGGCAAAAAAAGCGGACTTCCATGATGATGAAAGCGAGGCTGGGGGTAGAAGATCGGGGAGGCGTTAGCGAGGTGGAGGATTTGAACGTGGATAAGGAGGATTGTTAGATGAGGTAGAAGGAGAGAAGCGAAGAATAAAATGGAGATGGCCTAGTCGCCATTGGAGAAGACGCTGACATGGAGAAGTTAAATATATATGATAATTAACTCATTTAATTTTGCATTATTTAATTATAATACTTATATTCATAACTTCTGTTGTTAAACACATGTAGTTTTAATGTATATATACTATTTTTTAATTAACATTTATCAATTTATCTAATTAAAAAGATTATTAAATTTTGTTAATTTCGATAAATTATTTTTACATGCATGCTTATATACTTATCTATTATATTATATGAAAGCACAATCTTCCTCCAAAGACCTTTCAGTTTCATTTTTGCCAAAAAATCAACATGTTGACATGTGTCCAAAAAAATTAATCAATGGTGGAAAATGAGTTTAAACATACATGTCTCTTGGTTTTCTACAGTAACGTTCCTTCCTTCCATTGTTAGACATTCACAATTTGAAACTTCCCCCATTAATGTTAAACTTACAATCCCAATTGTTTTTGACATACTTACTAAAATTATTGTCAATTGAATGCTTCTTTATCATTCTTATTATTAATTTTATTGTATATAAATAAATTTCAACATAATTGATTGTAATTCTTTCGTATCTAAGCATTATTTCTTCATTGTTTTCCTCTTTGCTCCATTCAAATATAAATTAAGCTATTAACATTGAAAAGCATTGACTTCTATATTTTTAACGTCTACAAATTCAAATTGTTATTAATCGCATGTATCTATTTTACTATTTATGTCAAAATTCAATACGCTAACCTGTGTCTGAAAAAATTAATAAATAGTGGAAAAGTGAGTTTAAAACATATGCAACTCTTGGTTTTCTACAGTAATGTTTCTTCCACCCACTTTTGGACATTAACAATTTTAGAATTCCCTTATTAATGTTAAAAAACGTACCATCTCTACAAAAATTCACATACTTGCTAAAATTATTATTATCAATTGAATTCTTCTTTAAGTGACTTTAAAACATATGCAACTCTTGGTTTTCTACAACACTGTTTCTTCCACCCACTTTCAGACATTAACAATTTGAGATTCCCCGATTCAAGTTAAAAACTTACAATCCATATATTCTTTTCGCGTACTTGCAAAAATTATTATGAATTGAATGCTTCTTTACCATTCTCATTATTAATGTTATTATATGCGTAAAATTCACTAGAATTAATTTTAATTCTTTCAAATCTACACACTTTGTGTCCATATTTTGGCTCCTCATTTTTTTCCTTCCAGCACTACTCCATTCAACAATTAATACTCAAATATTATCACTAGGTTTTATTTATCTTTCTACTTTAATATTTTTATAATTTTCAATTTCATGAAAAAATATTGAAGTAATAGGTAAATTTTCAATGTAATATGATAACGGATTTTTAAAATACAATTAAATTCATCTTATTTTTTTCTCTTTAATTATTGTTGTCTCTGCCAATAATTTGGATTTTACATTTTATTTTCTTCCAATTTCGGCTTTTTCATGGCAAGATACGTATTATAATAATATAAAAAATATTGACTATAGTTCTAATATCTATTTCTAACTTTTCTTCTTAAATGCAAGAATTCTCTTTATTTCTAGCTCTAACTTTTCACTTACCCACTTTAAACATTTATTCAATGGTTTTCACATTGTCCTTATTTGCAAAAATTGTCCAAAATCATTAATGATGACCGTTTCTTTTCTTTATATTCTATCCCTAGATGTGGCCTTTTCATTCTCACTCTTCTATTTTCATTTCTTACATGTTGGCATTATTGCTTGCTTTTATTTTCATTTACTAAATTTATTTTCCAGTTACTATTTTCCAGTGTCAAATGTTAAGTCCTCCTCTCAAATATAGTTCACTATACAAGAAATCAAATATTGGCTAATTGGTTATCGATTTCCAACTCAAGTTTAGATATTTCTTCCTTTGATTAAGTTCTATTGCTTTATACTTTTTGTTTCTTCAGTAAAATTTATATTATTCATATTAATCTGCTTAAATTTTTTCCTAACTTCAGGTATGCTCTTCCTTTTGTTATGTTCCATTGTATTATTCTTTTTGGTTTATCACCAATATTCATATCTCAATCGTGATTTAATTGACTTTCTACTCTAAATAGGCAGATGTCATTCTTCTTCATTCTCGTTTTTGGACACCAGCTTTATTTCCAGGTATACACTATTTTTTTAAATTTATAGATTTTCAGTATGTAGGTTGCTCTAAATATAATTAATTATTTCAATGACTTTGAAAATTTTATAATGGTTGTTTATCTATTGATCGCTTCAATGGTTGAATTAATAACATCTATTTTATAAACTATTTTAAAGCATCAGTTTCATCGTTCCCTTTGGATTTCTGTTTGAAATTATAATGCTCCATTTGTGTTTATTGTGTTCCAATTATCCAAGTACACAAAAATAACGATTGATTTTGATGAGAGTTTATGTGAAAATGTTGTACAAAAATAATTTTTGGTTTTATGTTACGATTTATTTTCAATTAGAATTTTCAAAATGTATTATATATAAAATTGAATATGGCCTCCGTAATTATCTCTCATCTTATCTCATTTGTTTTCACCTTAAAACTAAATTCTCTTAATTTTTAACATATAGTTTTCATTTACCATTTTCAAACATGGATTTAATGGACATTCACGATTTTTGATGATCAGTATGTGGTTCCAATGGTTTATGTCTTAAGATTATCTTTACGAACTATTTTTACCCATTTTCACCTTAAAAACTGAATTATCCTAATTTTAAACTTATAATTTTCATTTACCTCTTTCAAACATGTATTCAATAGCTACCTTAGCATTGTCCTTACGTGCAAAAAATGCTCAATATTATTAATAGTGATTACTTCCATTCTTAAATTTTCTATCTTCAAAAATGCTCGACTTAAATTTCCCATGTTCATGTTCTCTTATAATCAATGCTTTAGATTTCACCTTAAGCTAAATTTAACTTGCAATCTATTAAATTGTTTATTTATTTCATTTTCATTTATAAAATTCCATTCTCTATTACTGTTTAAGTATGTAATATTCAACTCAATTTAGGTATGGGTTTAAATATTACATTGTGCTTTTTGTTTTTACCAAAAAATATATATTTCTATCTAATTCACTATCTACTTTAAAATAAAGACATGTCGTCCTTCTTCATTCCTATTCTAAGTTTATAATTTTTCATTTTGTTTTATGTACAACTAACGACATTCACGATTTTTGATGATCAGTATGTGGTTCCAATGGTTTATGCCTTAAGATTATCTTTACGAACTATTTTTAGGCATTTTCACCTTAAAAACTGAATTATCCTAATTTTAAACTTATAATTTTCATTTACCTCTTTCAAACATGTATTCAATAGCTACCTTAGCATTGTCCTTACGTGCAAAAATTGCTCAATATTATTAATAATGATTACTTCCATTCTTAAATTTTCTATCTTCAAAAATGCTCGACTTAAATTTCCCATGTTCATGTTCTCTTATAATCAATGCTTTAGATTTCACCTTAAGCTAAATTTAACTTGCAATCTATTAAATTGTTTATTTATTTCATTTTCATTTATAAAATTCCATTCTCTATTACCGTTTTCAATATTATAAGATAATTTTTTAATACCTTTCTTCAAATCTGCTTTATTATATGAGAAAATAAATATAGGTTGAATATATGTCGATTTTTTGCTTAATTTTAGGTATGTATTTCCGTCAATTATGTTCTATTTTTTATCCTTTTTGTATCTTCACCAGTCTTATTTTAGTTTATGCTAATTCATTTTATATCTTAAATAGATAAATGTCATCCTTCTTTATTCCTATCATGGTTTATAACATTGTTTTCAAGCATTTATTAATGTCTAATTTTAGAAATTATCATTTTGTTCTACATCAAACTAAATGAATATGCATATGGGATTTAAAATCATATGCATACGCATCTTAATGCACGTAAAATACTATGTTGCTATTTGTTTGTTTGTAAGCTAACTAATAAATTATATTTGCAAAAAAACCAACACTCTAATTTTTTTTATAAGTACACGATGTCTTAACGTTGTTATGAACTGGAAAAATATTTGTTTTATTTATCATGGGCATTCCTCCTTGAGAATAAGTCCATTATGATTTTGTGATCTATTACTTTTGAATTTTAAATGATACAAATAGTTGTCAAATAGCATCATAAATTTTTATTTCTATATGATGATTTTTTGTTATTAGGATATTTAAAATTTCCATTTATTATTTATAATGATTTTTTCCATTTAACTAATGATATGTTAGAAACTGCTTATTTCATTGTAATTCTATTACGTATTGAAATAGACGTGGTATTAGAATTTTGAATTCAATGTTATTTTTTTTCCCTTAAATTATGATTGCTTGAAGCTACTAATTGGTTGATTGTAGATTAAGTGGTGCTTAGGTAGCAAGCGATGAGTAAATTGGCTTTATATTTCCAACGACGTTTGTACTTAGACATATTATAGATTTGAAAGCTAATTGCCGTATAATGTTGGAAAAAATTGGTTACTCGTTTATATTCCCAGAAAAGTTCCAATAAGTTCACATGTTTTTGGGATTATTCCATATGCGTACAGTACATGAATTTTTTTCTACTAAATTTAAAGTTGTATCTTTCTCTTTTCCGAACATTTTGTCCTTCATAATTTGTGTCTTTCCATTTTGCTCTATGATTCATAATTATTCAAAGAAGATTTCTTATGCCAAGTGTGGGTAAGCCTAATCAATTGGTCTATAACAGACTGTCAAAGTTTCATGGCTTAAAGGCAAATAGAAGCAAGAAATAGAAGTTAATCATATTTTGTAGCAAAAATCATGAAATTAAAAAAAAAAGTGCCAATAATGCGTAGACTAGAATGCAAATTTGTTGTTAGCATGGTTAAATTTCTTAACATTATGCCTTCAAATTGTGAGATTTTTCTTCAAAATGGCAATGTTTCATGATCCAAATTTTATTAGTTAGAATTTTTTAACTGTATTTGACGTATAGTTCTTCTATAGTTTTAATAGACTTGAAGTATGATTCAGATATACAGTGTTTTTCTAATTTTTTATCCAAATATTACGATTGGTTTACACATGAATATTTCTATTATACATAAATTGAATATGGTTCCAGTATTTATCTCTCACCTCTATCATTTTCACCTTAAAAGCTTAATTCTTCTAAATTCCAACTTATAATTTTTATTTGCACCTTTCAAATATTCAGTGGTTTTCTTAACGTTGTTCTTAGGTGCAACAGTTACCCAATATCATTAATAACACGGTGTTCATTTTTTAAGTTACTATCCTCAAATATATTGAACTTAATGTCTATATAAGTTATCGTTACTACAAAATTTGTTTCATAATAAAACGAAATTATTTGGACAACTTTTGACATTTCTACATAACATTCCAACTTTTATTTATTATCTTCTTACTATGCAAATATAATCTCCTATTTCTGTTGTTTACTGTACACCTATCAATAAAAAAAGGAAAATAGTGTCAAGGACAAAATTACAGGTTTTTCAATGTAAGGATGCCTTGCTCAAATTTTATACTGAAGGACAAAGCATCAGATTTTACATCTTAGTTTTATAGTGTGCATGGTATCAGAATTTGTCTACCATTTTTTAAGTATAAGTTTTACAGTGCTTATGGTATCAGAATAAAATATCAATTTTCAGTTTTACGGTGTGTATGGTACTAGTTTTATAATGTATTGTTGTTGAAAATATATTTTTGATGGGTTGTTCTTGAACTTAAAAAAATTATGGAATTTATCCTTCACAATAAACACCCTTAAAAAAATCGTTTTGCTAATAATCTGAATTTAATATATATTTTTATAATAAGGTTGATACTTTAATTAAGTTGTGCACTCATTATGATATCTCAAGGGATCCAAACCATACATCTACAACCATCGTCTAAAACACAAACTTCTAACCACTGATACTAGAGGTCCTTGACTTTATTTCTAACAGCTCAACGTGTTAATTGTTGTTCTTTACACCATTCATCTTATTTTGTTTTTTTAATGAAATGTCATCAAAAATTAGCTTTATGCATGTTACATGTATTCCATTTTATGATATACAATTTTGTATTAAATTACGTTAATTGCTATGTTGGTTTAGTTGTTTCGTTTATGAATAATTAAATTAATGGAAGATGATTATTATCAAGTTGTTCTAGAATTTTAAATGTATATTCATATTCCACACATATTTTTTATGTCATATTATCCTGTGGATGTTAAAAAATATGATGTGCTAAAGTTACTATAATATTTTTATAATGCATTAGTATCGGATAATGTCGAAAAGTGGACATGATCTAATATTAGATGGTATTTTTTAAAACAAAATTTTAACAATAATTCGACTTAGTGTTATTTTTGGTTAAGTAGGGAAAACTTCTATTAACCGAACTGTGTCTACATATATGAGTATGTATTATAGAATAAACCTATATTGGATATATATTTCTTACATTGGGAAACATCACATAGTAATGCACTTCTTAACATGTTAAGAATAATTAATGGCAAACATTATCTTTTGTTGTATGCAGTTCATGTTAGTTAAAAATGTGTTATATGTTGTATGCTTTGAGATTACTTGAATACATTTTTCAGCAAATATTTATAAATAGTATTTAAAAAAATGAAACCTAAGTATAAAATATATAAACATACTTATTCATCATTGAAATTTAAAAAACTAAGAAACATAAAAAAAAGATGTTGTGAATTCCGTGTGCGTAGCACGGGTTCACACTAGTATATCTTAAACATTTCAAAACAACATGACATACACCACTATATATTTTACATGCATATACGTATATTATTTAATTAACTCATAACTAATTCAATTCTTTTATTGATCTTATTAGTTAAGTTTAATTTCTGACATCATGAAAATGTTTTTATATCATTTATGTCTTACATTAAATTTAAATTTTAAATTTGAGTCTATACTTTTAGTTTTCATAATATTTTGTATAATAGTACAATACTTAATTCTAATTGAGCATTTTAAATTAAGACCTATCATTGCATTTATTTCACTTTTTAGGCCAGGTTGGGGGAGGGTAGAGTACCTAATTACCTAAATCCAAGTGCAGACACTACCTTTCAAGACACCCTAGTAAATTGGCAAGCTTAATTCGTTAGTCCTAACATGACTAATTTAGACTGCATAAACTATTAGACTTTGATATCATCGAAGTAGCCATGCCAGTTAGAAGTAGGATAATAAGATAAACTTAAAAATATTCATAACGGATCATTGTCGACCATATGCAGTATAAATGTATTTAGAACTTATATAAAATTTTCGTCAAAAGTTTCTTAATATTATTTTATTTGATTATGATTAGTTTAAATTAATTAATTGTGTGTAAGGATGAGTACATCACATGCACCTATGTGTATAATGTAAGTGTAACATGTGAAAAGTATACATAGTAAATATGAATGTTGTTTAAGTATCGAGGCTTACACCACTACAAACATATCAACTACACATAATATTTTTTAATGAAAGCATCATATATACCAAAATTGGAGAAATATAACCTTTCTTCCATGGCTCGGAAAACTAGAAAACCCTAGCAGATTGCTCAGGTCTCCAGGCAACAAAAAACTAAACCCACAAACAATCAACTACAAAACAGGGAAAAAATAACAGGTAGGAAACAAGGACTCAATGCCTAAAAAAAAGAAACTAAACATCAAGCTCAGAACCAATAACACTAAAAGTCGGGCACCATCCAATGCAATGTCAACTAAGAATCGGAAGGTGACCCGCTATCCGCAATAGCAAGGAACAACAGCGAAATCTCAGCAACTCCTCCAACGCATCAACAGTGTATAAGCCGGAGACTCCACCAATATAATAGCGGGTTTGGCTTCATTGATTAATTGAATATGGTGTTGGACAATCACGGGGCTAATTCCATTAATATAAGAACTAGATCAGCCAATCGCTTCGCTATTTTTCAAAAAGAATAGAACAGAGGGATCTTTTAGAATTTTGATTAAGAGAGTAGAGAGAGATAAATGATAAAAACATGAAAGGACTACATTTTTATTGATTACTTGATTGATTGCTATTACAACAGAGATGCTTGATTAATTGAATTACAATGCTATACTTTGCCTCTACTTATAGATAAGAAAGGAATAATCTAGAATAGAATATTCTAGAGCATACTTGGCCCAAATTAATACAATGCCAATTATAAACTAAATGCGTAAATCAGGCAATATATCCTCTAGCTTAATTAATGCAATAAAGGAAGGCAATATATCCTCTAGCCCAATCAATGGCATCATATTCTCTAACATCCCCCTCAAACTCACAATGCGGAAAATCGTGAATTTGCCAAATAGAAACTGCAAAGTGAAGAGTAGCAAGATCGAGCAACCATTTCAATTTCGTTAGAAAGTAACATTAAACACCAAGCACCAAATACCAATTACTTCAACCAACTCAACAACAATCTTCAATCAACTCAACTATCTTCAATATGATCGGTAAGCAAAAGATCTGAGCGGCCAAATGATAAAACTGGTCCCGGATGAGTTTGTACGTTTGCATCCCCAAAACATACAAAGAAAACAAAACAAACCAAAATGGGATATTTGTATGTTTGCATTCCCCAAACATACAAAGTAAACAAAACCAAATCAATAGGGATGAATCAACATATGTTTGCATCCTCCAAACATACCTTATAGTAACCACCTACCACCTTCAATCAACATCAATTGCCCTCCTAATAAACAGGGTTACCGATACAGACATTAAATGAAAAACAATTTCAAACTAATGTTACTCTCTAACAACTCAATCAACCAACAACCATCGACTTCACTTGCTGAACTACCTTATTACTCCACAACTGCACTTCATCTTCCACCGGACAATCTGATGTTCATCCCCACCATTAACACTTCCTGTCAAACTGCACTCAATCCATTCATCAATACTCAAAAACCAAACTTCTTCACAATCAACATTACCATCAATACACTGTTCCTTTATCCTTCTGCCAACACCCATAGCCACTGCAAGTAGTTACACACATTCTATACACCAGTCAACTCTAAAACAACACTACACTCCATCACCTTCACTAACAACCTTCCATCGTCGAACTCAGCACATCAAATTGCAAACAACACACTTCCCCAAGCACAATCGACCAATCAACATACTGCAACTCTATAACTGCAACCATACACACAACCTATTCCACAAACAAACAACTAACAAACTGATACAACCATACATACAAACCCAAGCCACAAACATCACCGTCTTCCTGCAAACTCTTTACTCTTGCCATCTACTCACTTCTAGAAACCAAAAACAAACCATACACAGTCAATTTTCTCCAGACACGACATCTTTACAAACCCAACTTCAGAACCTAAAACAAAACTTCATCAACAGTTCACCATCATAACAGTTCACAATCCACATACATCAGTCACACAACCATTAATTAACACAATTTTTTTTTCCGCCTACAAACCCAAAGCTCTACCTGACAACAAACTCCTCCATCATCCGTCACAAATACAAACATCAACTTTTGTCCATAATCACCAGAACCAAATTATGAAACCATGCATAAAACATCCTTCTACCTCATAGAAAACAACAACCACATCTTGACACAAACTCCAACACATAAAACACCATACAACAAAAACTTCCAACAAAAACTTCAATCTCCTACGATCTCCAACAAATACACCAAAACCTAGACAACACAACTTCCATCAACCAGACAACTACATCTCTTTACGTTCATCTTCACAAAACAATTCCTTTCACCACTCATACTTTCCCAACAGCAAACCATTTTTTTTTCTCTTTTTTTTTCTTTTTTCTTTTCTTTCTATTCTTTTTTTTAATTAACAACAAATAATAGAACTCAAAATTACCAACAACACTCGTCTACTACAATCATCAACAACAAATAACAGATCTCAAATTCACCAACAACGCTCATCTACTACAATCAACACCAATAAATAAAAAATCTCAAAACTAACAAAGAAGAAATGACAAAATTAAGAAGAAGAAGTAAGTAACATATCCGTGACAGCAAGCGAATTGATTAAGGAGGCAATGGAAAATCGAGCGAAATCTTTTTTTTTCTTGATATCATGTTAACAGCAACCGTCTCTCTATCTCTCTATATAACCAAGCTCCGATACCATGTTAGAATTTTGATCAAGAGAGAAGAGAGAGATAAACGATAAAAACACGAAAGGACTACATTTTTATTGATTACTTGATGGATTGCTATTACAACAGAGACGCTTGATTAATTGAATTACAATGCTATACTTTGCATCTACTTATAGATAAGAAAGGAATAATCTAGAATAGAATATTCTAGAGCATATTTGGCCCAAATTAATACAATACCAATTATAAACCAAATGCGCAAATCAGACAATATATCCTCTAGCTTAATCAATGCAATAAAGGAAGGCAATATATCCTCTAGCCTAATCAATGGCATCATATTCTCAAACAGGATCTTCTTAGCTTAAAGGCAAATCTATTAAAATAATGATTGGATAAGTTTCTATTTCACTTAATTATGCATACTTATGGTGAGATGGAAGAGGCTTGAGCTTTAACTTGGGGGTTTCTCAATCAAAGTTGTGTAGTTAAAGTGCTTAGCGGCTCTGTAGCAGTGGAGATACAAAAAAGTGTAGCGGGCTAAAGCGGGGAAATAACAGGGATATAACGGAGGTACAAAAAGATACATTAGATGTAAAAATAAGTATTTTAAAATTAGTTATTATCATTCTCACATCGTTTGTTTAAAAGAAACTAATATATATTAATCTTATATAATAAAATCAAAGAGTATCATGGTTACACACATTAGAATTGAAGACTATAATAAAGTTCTACCATATATTAGACACTTATGTGTTAAAATTATCTTTTTACACTAACTTTATTGATTTGTTTTAAAAGACAACTGGTCAAATCAAGCTTCATATATTAATATTGCTAAAGAAGGTGCTATAAAGCGTTGCTTTAGTAGGTCAGTGGAAAATAGCTAAGCTTAAAGAAGATCTACTGGTCATCAATGCTAAATATAAATAACATAGCGGTTGAAGAGTGTTACAGGTTATAGTGGGGATTTAACGGGGCTTTAACTGCACATAATCAAAGAGCTTGGTTGTGTTTCGAACTCAACGGTGAGATATTCAAAGGGAAGAGTACGTTTGATACCATTAGGCATGTCGTGAGACAATTGTTCATACTCGGCCTTACATTCATCGTTAGTTGTTTCCTCTTTAAAGTTCTTATGAAAATGCTAACTTCTAATGTACGGTCAAGTGGTTGGTTCGATTTATTTTCTAAATTGCAAATATTAAGATCTAATGTTATGTTGCCAAAAGAAATTTTCATCGAACCATTCCATTAATTAATTAAGGTGTTTGGAGTGGCTAAGAAAGGCAGTCTTAACATCAAAGGAATTTGGCTCTTAGCATCATTCATAAGTTGTGTTTCAATGATGATGAAATCGGCTGGGAATATGAATTGCTTTACTTGTAACATCCCGGATTTTTCGTCGATTTATAACAAACATATTAATTTGTTTTAAATATTGAATTAGAAATATAAATGAATTTTACATTGAATCTATCGATTTAACTTTGAATATATTGAAATATCGTGATACGAAAAAATGAAATAATTTAATGTTGAGTTATATCTGAACCAAAATAGTTCGGTCGACTAATATAAAAATTCTGTATTGAATTAGAACGATAATAGTTATTTATTATTGATAAATTTAGTTGTGAAATCGATTTATATTTTAAATCGAATTTAATTCAAAACATTAATTTAATTTGTTATTCCTTTTATATGATGGAATTAAATTTCAGAACCGGTCCTGTTGAGTTCAGAATATGTTATAATCTTGAAAATGTCGGTCGTTGCAACTAGATAGTAGTTCAGGATTTCGAATTAAAGGACCACAAGATATTTTAATTATTTAGTTTAAACAAAATCAAATAAATTTTTGTTATATAATAACTTCAGCCACCCTAACTCATACGAAGCCGTCCAAAACTAAAATGCGCAGACCTATCTTCTCTTTGAGCTGAAATATTTGTTTCCTTCCTTCACTACAAAGGAAAACACATAGTTAATCCCTTCGTACTATCTGTCTCCTAAATTTGCTTATATAAACCATCAGCCTTCGTCTATTCGGACAGTTATAAATCCACAAAACAATTTCAAGTTCATTTCTCTTTCGTTATATTTCACTAGTAGGAACCAAATCGATTCGATCATAAAAAAAGAGAGAAATCGAATCAAAATCCAATTCGCGATTAGAAATCCTCTGAGGCTCGACAGCGTCTTGAGGCGCTCGCAATTTGAGGAAGTCAAGTGGAATTCAAAGGGGACTGGGGCATCGTGGGTTTGTTCGAAGGTTTGAAGTGAGGATCCGTTATTGAGCTAAGCAATGGGGTCACTGCGATAGCAGGAGGATGAGCATGGAGATCGATGCTTGGTTAATGGGACTGAAGTGGAATTCATACATGGGTGCAATTAGTTAAATTGGGTGTGTGCAATTTCTTGGGGCGTTTGATTTTTGTGTGCGATTTGGGAAAGTTTGAACGGCTCTGAGGGTGACTATCGAGGACGGGAGAGGTTGTTCAAGGATTGAGCGCTGTGAATGGCCAAAACAACAACATCAGTGGAGTTTGAGGAAGCCGACGGTAGAACTGGAGGAAGTTGGTCAGCGAATTAAAGTATGTGATGGTGAATGCTGATGTTTAACTGGATGGAGTTCAAATTGGTTCTAAATGAGGGGGTCGGGTCTGCATAATTTTAGTATTATGGATAGCGTGACTGAACTAAAGGCTTGGTAGGGGTGTATGCACTTTGCAGTAGTGTCGGGGTTTGAATGGATAGGGAGGCGGAAAGCACTGCTATGTTAGGCAACTGTGATCGAGTGAGGCATTGGGATATTGTTGCAGTGTTGTCGGAGTTTGAATGGTTGCATACAGGCCATTTGAATGTATCACAGTAGAGAAGCTGTTTGGGCAGTATGAATCGAGTAGTAATTCATTGGAGAAGAGGCACAAAATATGTTCATTCGAGATGATCAGAGTTGATTCATAGCAGTGATGATTTCGAATTTAATCGGATATTCAACAATCAAAAACCAGGCGAGTAAATCTCACGCAAATTTCAATTTAAAAATAATTTGTTGATTGTTTGGATGCATGAATGGATTATTGAATTATTATGACTATATTAGTTATATTTAGCTTGGTTGTTGAATATATATAGTATTGGTTATTGGATTTCCCGCAGTACCATTAGCGGATGCCCGTAGTATCATTAGCGCATGACCCTATCGCAACACATATATAAGTGGATCCCCTTTTATACCGCGATATCCTACCTTGAAGCAGGATTGGTATTATTTATGTGACTAACATCTGTGGATGCAGGGAAAAACAGGTTGGAGGGATCCAATTGGATTCCTCAAATTTATTTATTGTTGTTTACCTATTTATATGTGTGTGATGTGTTGAATTGGAGTGATGGTTTGTGTATTGGAATGATTAAATATCACTGGCCTTAGATATTTATATTTAAAAATATTAAGAAGGGATTATTGGATTTAAAATGGAAATTTTACTTTTCGAAATAAAAATGGTATTTCGAATGAATTGAGAAATATTAACTTGTTTTTAATAATAAAACAAGTAGCTGAAATTATAAACGATGTTTATAAATGGAAAAAATATTATCATTTGGTAATATTAGATTTTAAAAATTCAAGTCTGAATTTAAAGAGGGAAATTTATTTTTTCGAAATGGAAATTGAATTTCAAATGGAATTTGAAACGAGAGACTTGTTTTAATATTTAAAACAAGAAGCGAAATTTATAAACGATATTTTAAAATAAAGAACAAAATATCCTCATTAGATAATATTAAGTTTTAAATTCAATTTTAAATGAAGAATATATTTTTCTAAAGTGGAATGGGTTTCAAATGGAATTTGAAATAGAAATTGATTTTAATATTTAAGGAAAGAAGTGAAATGTATAATTGATAGTTATGAATAAAAGAGAGAAATTGTTATTGGATAATTTGAATTCAAGTATGAATTTAAAAAGGGGATTAGAAATCACTTAAAAGAGAAATGATGAAGTTTATTCTGATGTTCGGAATATAAAATGAATTGAAATAAAGACATTCAGATTTTTGATTGGAATTTGACTATGTCAGATTTATAAATAAATAAATTATTCTTTGGAATGATATTTTAATTTTATTTAGTGGAAACATAAATTTGAAAGTTAACATTTGAGGGAGTTAATATTTCTAGTAATTCAAATACGGAAATAGATTCTATGTTTTAAAATAGAAGTTATAGTAATAAAATATCACCGAATGTAAATGAAACGAAAATTTGAAATTTAGAAGAAAAATAAAATGCTCCCAAACAGGGAATCGAGTTCAGGTAGATTGTTAAAATGGTAGTTCATTTTAATATATGAAATAAGGCAGTTCATTTATAAACAATGTTTATAAATGAACTAAAGTAAATTTCCTCATGAAATTGGGAAATGAATTTCCAAATACAGGAAATGGCACTAAAATAAAAGTCATTTTTATATGAAATAGAAAAGGAGATTTTGTTGACAAATAATGTCAGTTTCGTATTACAAACTCTTATCCGTCTCATAATAAGAACGTTGTTGGTCAAGGTCTGAGAGGTAAATAAAATACCCGAACTTGAACGACTTCACTATTATCAAGAGATGATATTAGTTTGTAATGGTGAAGAGTGTTGAATAAATTGATTTTCCCCGTAAAGGAAAATTATAATTTGAATTCGATTATATCGAGTTTTATAAAATAATTTATTTCCAATGGAATTGGAATTTTAATGTAGAGGTTGAGCTTTGAATAACTAATAACCAAGTTATGGAATCGGAATGAAGTATTCAATGATTTTTGGAAAAATCGAGATGTTAAGTTAGATTTGAGAAATTGTTTTTAAATATTAAAAAAATGGAGTTGGAATTTAATTATTGTGACAGCCCGCCCCGCACCAGCCGACATTTACTCCAAAAGTGCGCTGTACACATGCCCGACTAGCACGGGACGGTCGTCAGAAGAAAGGAAAGAAGGGAATGAACTAATCAAGGAACCTGTAGAATATCTCACAGCGCATGGAATAAAATATAATAGTAATATACTTGACATAAAACAGGTGAGACAATGCATAAGCTGATAACTAAAATCAACATCAATCATCAGAGCGGCGGAAATTCAAATACAGCTTATTACAATTTTCCAAATTTATTGTCTCTAAACAAAAGAAAGCTAAAGTAGAAGATGCACCACCAATGCCCAAGCAGTGATCTTCAACAACAAAGGGAGAATATTATGTATATATTACGTGGAAGCCTCCTGCTCGTCTCCGGATCATCTACCCGTGCATCACCAGCTAACCTGTCTCTAGTCTGCTCGTGTGAGCACCCAGAGTAATAAGAGGAGACATAAAACTCTGGGTCAGACATAAAGCCTGGTATGAGCGATAAGCATCTAAACAGAATGATAACAGGTATACTAAACCATACCTGAACCTGGACCTGCAACCAAAGAGTTAGTACCACATACCGTACAATACTCTAAGGTGCCATAATAAATATTGTAAGAATACGGGGGTGGGGTGTGCATGTCACAATGATAGCAAACAAATCATCCATAGCAACCATCCTCACATCTCTCACTCAGTGCGTAAAGCGTACGATATCTATCACTTTGGAACACTAGACAAACTGAGGTAACGACGAATCCCGACTTGTAGAAACCCTGCTATGACCAAGCTAAACATATGGAGTCATGACCAAACATTTCAATGACCCACTTCATTGGTTGTAGCCCTTGGTCCTACCGATGCCATAATGGCCCTGAATCCGCCTTCGTACCTCCTACCATAGTGGTCCAAAGCTATAGACGTCGATAACCCCTTGGCACGCGCCCCGCAGCAAAGCCCAACCATGAAGCGAACTCGTTGATTCCCATCTGAATCTTGAGCTCTAACTTCTCATTTGGACTTCCTTTGCATCTCGGGTTTGGTCGAATTGGAGTGGGTCTTCAGAAGAGTTGTCGCGCAGTAACAGTCCTAGAATTCGGTTCGGTTCGGTAGTCATCACCTTCATCGGTTCGGGTCGGTAGTCATCACCTTCATCGGTTCGGGTCGGTAGTCATCACCTTCATCGGTTCGGGTCGGATACTCCACTTCGGGTCGGGTCGGAGTCCTCCTCCGTGTCGGGTCGGGTTGCTGTCTTCCTTCTCATGTTCCGATCCGCTCCCACGTTTCTTCACGTATTCCGATCCGATCCCCACTTGCTGTCTGATCCGCGTGGCTTTCCCTCTTGCTAGTCCTCCAAAGAGTTTACTTCCGATCCGAGCCCTGCGTCTCCAAGTCGATCCGATCTGGCCCCCATTATTCTTCCGATCCGATCCCCTTTTGTCCACTCCAACCCTAAGTAAACGGCCTTCCTTTTTGCCAAGTCTTATGTGCCAATCTCCAGTTCGGGTCGGGTTTTCTTGCCCAGTTCACATATCCGATCCGAGCCCTCATCTGATCCGATCCGAAGCCCTGCACAACTTTCTGCAACTTTTCCAGCAACTTGTTTACGCCGTTCGACGACGTTTTTGACAAATCTAACTATTCTAACCAATCACAAATCATGTCAAGTAGCCATAACAATATGTAAGAGCAACCACAAACATCAAACAACAATTCAAATGAATCAAATTGGATCAAAAGTGGCCAAAACTCCTTATTTTCCCTTAAGCATGTTTAAGTAAAACTAATCATAGGGTTAACAAAACTTAATCAAATCGAACCAAATTTCTAACAGAAGCATAAAACATTATTTAAGAATTTCTAAACATTTTTCCAGAATTTATTAGTGTATAAATTCGCTAATCTTCACTAATTACCCTTAATTACCGTAATTAGTGCAAAAACTATGCAAATCACTCACCTTGGCCACAAATGAAACACCAAATCTGAAATACTCTCTGTTTGGGTCGAATTCCTATGTATAGCAGCAGCTCCAACCTTGCTTTGTTGCTATTTGGCCTTACTTTGATGTGGTTTAGGCTTAATCTTCACTAAAATGTGTTTTGGAGTGGTTTTAGAGGATGGAAACCATTACTAAGGTCTCAAGAGGGTTTGTGGCGGCTCAAAACTGAAATGAAAGTGATTTCCTAACCCTAATCAGTCCTCCTATACCTCTAAACCCGAAATTTCCCTCTGGGCCTAGCTGCTAATCACCCGGTTAAGCCCAATTAAGCTGTTTTTCAGCATCTGAAACTTGTTTCAGCCATATCTCCCAAACGGTGAGTCCGTTTGGCTAGTGTGACCACTCTACGGAAAGAGAAACCATCGTCCGGAGCTAATGGAAGTGGTTTTAGGTCAAAATTCCTTTCCAATCAGAAGTTATGGCCAAAACAGTACCAACTAGGGGTAAAATAGTCATTTAAAAATCGGGAAAAATCATGAACATGGGAAATGACCCCAATGGTCGTCCCCCAAAGTTACATGACCATACGACTTCGTATGTGAAAGAAATAAATATCCTACGATCCTATGATGCGTAGAATACGGGTCGTTACACTCTCCCCCCCTTAAGAAATTTCGTCCCCGAAATTCCTTAACCCTAAACACACAAAGGATCCCGCATGCCTAACAACCACATATAACAATCAAACATGCAAAACAAGAAAACAAGCCTATCCTAGCATGCGGAAAACTAAATCGAAGTCAAAATCTTACCAGGCAAAGAGTTCTGGGTGAGTCTTCCTAATGTCCTCCTCTGTCTCCCAAGTACAATCATTCTCGTCCTCGCTCCACTGTACCTTGACTAGCTTCACCGCCTTCCTTCGAAGTTGCTTCATGTCGTGCGCGACAATACGGACCGGCTTGCGGTTCCCAACCGCCTCGGGTTCTACTTCGAAGTCCTCTAACTGATCAGGTGAAATAGTCATATCTGAGTCGTGAACGAACTTCCTTAGTTGGGAAACATGAAATACGTTGTGAACTCCCGCCATCTTCTCTGGTAAGTCAATTCTGTATGCCAAATTCCCGACTAGTTCAAGAACAGGGAATGGGCCAACGAATCTTGGTGCCAAATTGCCTCTCCTGCCAAATCGTATTATGCTCTTCAACGGAGAAATCTTGACAAACACCAAGTCACCAACGGAGAATTTTAAGTCTCTTCTTCTCTTATCAGCATAACTCTTCTGCCTATCTTGGGCAGCCTTCATTCGTTGTTGAATGATCTTGATCTTATCTGAAGTTTCCCTCACCACATCTGGTCCAAGCATAAACTTCTCGCCAGTTTCTATCCAACATGATGGTGAGTTGCACGGTCTTCCGTACAAAGCTTCAAACGGAGCCATACCGATACTGGATTGGTAGCTATTATTATATGCAAACTCTACTAGATGCAAATGGTCATCCCATGATCCACCAAAATCCAATATACATGCTCTCAAGAGATCCTCCAAAATACGATTCACCCTCTCCGTCTGACCGTCGGTCTGAGGATGATATGCGGTACTGAGATGTAACTCTGACCCTAGATCCTCTTGTAAACTCTTCCAAAACCCACTAGTGAACAACGGGTCTCGATCGCTCACAATGCTTTTAGGTACTCCATGAAATCTCACTACCCACTTCATATACAATTCTGCTAACTTAGCTGCCGTTCTGGTCGATTTGACTGGTATAAATCTTGCACTTTTAGTCAGTCGATCCACAACTACCCAAATGCTATCATGTCCCGATCTAGTCCTTGGTAAACCATCAATGAAATCCATCGAGACTTGCTCCCATTTCCATTCGGGAATTTCTAAGGGCTCTAACAACCCACTAGGCTTCTTTTGCTCGGCTTTAACTAGCTGGCAATTCATGCACTTGGATATAAACTTCCCAACGTCTCTTTTCATCCCTTCTTAGTAGTAAGTCTGCTTCATATCTCGATACATCTTGTTACCACCGGGGTGTATAGTCAGCTTTGAGTGATGACATTCTCTAAGCACTTCATCTCTCAATCCATTGACATTGGGTATAACAAGCTTTCCATTCTTTCTAAGCCATCCATCTCGATCAAGCCCATACTTGTTCATCTCCTCATCGATATCCATCTTCAACTTGGAGATGATTTCCAATAGGTTAGGATCGTCCCTCTGACTAGAGCCGATCCGCTCAATTAAAGTGGGTCTGATCGTCAAACTTGCTAACATTTCTGGATCCAATTCGCACTTTGGTCTGAAATCAAACCCCGCGATATACTCCAGTTGCTTCCATTCAAGGAACATAGCCCCTAAGCTGGCATGTCTTCTACTCAATGCATCAGCTACCGCATTGCCCTTTCCCGGTGTGTATGCGATGTCAAAATCATAGGAAGCTAAGAACTCTAACCATCTCTGCTGACGGAGATTCAGATCTTTCTGAGAGAAGAGATACTTTAACGACTTATGATCTGTAAACAGCTCAAATCTTTCTCCCAAGAGATAGTGTCTCCACATCTTTAACGCGAACACGATCGCTGCCAATTCTAAATCATGGGTAGGGTATCTTCTCTCGTGCGGTTTCAATTGCCGACTTGCGTAAGCTACAACCCTACCGCCTTGCATTAATACAGCACCCAGTCCGGTACCACAGGCATCCGTGTATACCGTCATCTCTTCCTCCCCCTTAGGAATGACTAACACTGGTGCGCTTGTCAACTTGTCCTTTAGACTTTTGAATGCATTCTCGCACCTTTCATCCCAGACAAAAGCTTGATTCTTCTTGGTCAACTGGGTCAATGGTGCTGCTATCTTGGAGAAACCTTGGATAAACTTACGATAATATCCGGCTAATCCCAAGAAACTTCTTACATCTGTTGCGTTCTTGGGCGTAGGCCAATCTTGTACCGTAGCCACCTTCGCCGGGTCCACGGCAATACCATTCTCTGATACAACATGGCCCAAGAACCTCACTTCCCTCTTCCAGAAGTGACACTTAGAAAACTTTGCTTTCAATTGGTGTTTTCTCAACACCTCCATCGCTACTCTTAAATGTTCCTTGTGTTCTTCCTCTGTCCTCGAATAGACCAAAATATCATCAACGAACACAAGGACAGACTTATTCAACTGATCTCTGAACACCCTATTCATAAGATCCACAAAATATGCCGGGGCATTAGTCAGCCCAAATGGCATAACCAACCATTCATAAAATCCAGACGGCGTTCGAAATGCCGTTTTAGCTATACTCTGAGCTTCCACTCTAAGCTGATGAAAACCTGTCGCGAGATCCAACTGGGAGAACACTCTCGCGCCACTCAATTGATCGAACAAATCATCTATCCGCGGGAGAGGATACTTGTTCTTCCTCGTCACTTTATTCAACTCGCGGTAGTCTACACACAACCGAAGGGAACCATCCGCCTTGGTAGCAAATACAACTGGTGCTCCCCATTCAGAAACACTCCTTCTGATAAATCCCTTCCTCAAAAGATCGCTGACTTGCACCTCGAGCTCTCGCTGCTCCCTTGGTGCCATACGACGAAGTGGCATCACTATAGGCCTGGCATCTTTTACCAAATCAATACGGAACTCAATCTCTCGGTGTGGTGGAAGTCCGGTCACTTCTTCAAAAACATCCGGATACTGGCCAACCACGGGCAAACCTGACAACTCACTATGCGGAATGTCGAGGGAGTTTAGAAAACTAGCCAATACCCCCTCACTGGGTAGACCACCAAACAATAACCTCCGCCCATCATCCGCTCTAGCTGTCACCAAAAAGCCCTCGCAGTCTACCACCACCCCGTATCTTTGGAGCCAATCTACTCCCAAAATAATGTCAAACCCAGTAAAGCCCAAAACAAAGCAATCACAAACAAACATGCATCCATGACTCGATAAGACCACATTATGACAAATCATGCTAAGGCTAGTCGAACCACCAATCGGGTTCGTCACTACTAAAGTTCTATCGACAATCTCGGGCTCCAATCCCAACCTATCTACCAGGTCACTAGATATGAAAGAACTGGAAGCTCCGGTATCAAACAAAACTCTAACGGGAACATCGTAAACAGAAAGCATACCTTGAATGACAACATTCTTTCCTTTCTCCGCCGCAGTTGGGGCATTCGACGAAGAAGGAATAACATTAAGGGCATATGCTTTCACCATTTTCCTTTCTTTGGGGGGTTGCGGACACTTGTCCTTGTGATGTCCTATCTGGCCACAGTTGAAGCACTTCCTATCCGCTGGCTTGGCCCGACAATTACTAGCATAATGGCCCTTCTTACCACAACTGAAGCACTCCACATCTTGCTTATTCTTTTTCTTCTGGCCATCCTCAGTCTGATGCTGCTTTCTCTTATTCTGGGAACCACCCTTGCCTCCACCACTTGCTTGTGGCTTTGGCTCATCTGCGGATGCAACCTCAGTCTTCGGCTTAGGGTAGAGACTTTCTGATCTTAATGCTTTCCCCACAATCGATTCAAACGTCTCATCGATGTGGTTAATAAGTTTTTCCCCCAAGTACTGATCCAAACCAGTTATGAATTTCTCATTCTTTTTCTCGGCAGTATCAATAAGAGATAACCCATATTTTGACAGAGTGTCAAATTCAGCAATATACTCCGAGACAGCCCTGCCATTCTGTTTGAGCTCCAAGAACTTCTTAAACAGCACTGACTTCTGAGCAGCTGGAATGAACTTCTCGCTAAAGCGGGCCTTAAACTGCTCCCAAGTAATCTGATCTTCGGGAGTAGCTGCCTTTATAGCATTCCACCAATTCATTGCCCGCCCTTGCAACTGACGGGACGCTAGCTTTCTCTTCATCGCATCCTCGATACCCAAATCCTCGAAGATACGTTCGCAACTATCCAACCAATCCTGAACATCCGTAGACGACTCCGTTCCGTGGAATGACTTCCCACCAAGACTAGTATAATCCTTATTCAGCTTGGCGAAGTCGACTCTTGGCGCCTGCACTATTGGACCACCACCATTTCCACCATTGGGAGCTGCCCTCTGTACATCTCTAAGCATCTCTCTCATGAGGTCATTAAACATCGTCCTCATGTCAGCAGCATTCCCATTATTGGCTCCCCTACCAGCACCTCTAGTATATCGGCTCATCGTCAATCTGAAAAAGGAAACGATTAACGACTCCATAGTGGTGCTAGTGCAGTACAACTTCATCCTTATACTAGTAATAGTATACATATATAGCTTTTTAAAAACCAAAGTAATCACAAATACGCTCTCTCGTATACGTATATTATCTCTCCCTGATGACTTCCCTAGGTTAACTATGCAACCTCGCTCTGAAACCAAATGTGATAGCCCGCCCCGCACCAGCCGACATTTACTCCAAAAGTGCGTTGTACACATGCCCGACTAGCACGGGACGGCCGTCAGAAGAAAGGAAAGAAGGGAATGAACTAATCAAGGAACCTGTAGAATATCTCACAACGCATGGAATAAAATATAATAGTAACATACTTGACATAAAACAGGTGAGACAGTGCATAAGCTGATAACTAAAATCAACATCAATCATCAGAGCGGCGGAAATTCAAATACAGCTTATTACAATTTTCCAAATTTACTGTCTCTAAACAAAAGAAAGCTAAAGTAGAAGATGCACCACCAATGCCCAAACAGTGATCTTCAACAACACAGGGAGAATATTATGTATATATTACGTGGAAGCCTCCTGCTCGTCTCCGGATCATCTACCCGTGCATCACCAGCTAACCTGTCTCTAGTCTGCTCGTGTGAGCACCCAGAGTAATAAGAGGAGACATAAAACTCTGGGTCAGACATAAAGCCTGGTATGAGCGATAAGCATCTAAACAGAATGATAACAGGTATACTAAACCATACCTGAACCTGGACCTGCAAACAAAGAGTTAGTACCACATACCGTACAATACTCTAAGGTGCCATAATAAATATTGTAAGAATACGGGGGTGGGGTGTGCATGTCACAATGATAGCAAACAAATCATCCATAGCAACCATCCTCACATCTCTCACTCAGTGCGTAAAGCGTACGATATCTATCACTTTGGAACACTAGAAAAACTGAGGTAACGATGAATCCCGACTTGTAGAAACCCTGCTATGACCAAGCTAAACATATGGAGTCATGACCAAACATTTCAATGACCCACTTCATTGGTTGTATCCCTTGGTCCTACCGATGCCATAATGGCCCTGAATCCGCCTTCGTACCTCCTACCATAGTGGTCCAAAGCTATAGACGTCGATAACCCCTTGGCACGCGCCCCGCAGCAAAGCCCAACCATGAAGCGAACTCATTGATTCCCATCTGAATCTTGAGCTCTAACTTCTCATTTGGACTTCCTTTGCATCTCGGGTTTGGTCGAATTGGAGTGGGTCTTCAGAAGAGTTGTCGCGCAGTAACAGTCCTAGAATTCGGTTCGGTTCGGTAGTCATCACCTTCATCAGTTCGGGTCGGTAGTCATCACCTTCATCGGTTCGGGTCGGTAGTCATCACCTTCATCGGTTCGGGTCGGTAGTCATCACCTTCATCGGTTCGGGTTGGATACTCCACTTCGGGTCGGGTCGGAGTCCTCCTCCGGGTCGGGTCGGGTTGCTGTCTTCCTTCTCATGTTCCGATCCGCTCCCACGTTTCTTCACGTATTCCGATCCGATCCCCACTTGCTGTCTGATCCGCGTGGCTTTCCCTCTTGCTAGTCCTCCAAAGAGTTTACTTCCGATCCGAGCCCTGCGTCTCCAAGTCGATCCGATCTGGCCCCCATTATTCTTCCGATCCGATCCCTTTTTGTCCACTCCAACCCTAAGTAAACGGCCTTCCTTTTTGCCAAGTCCTATGTGCCAATCTCCAGTTCGGGTCGGGTTTTCTTGCCCAGTTCACATATCCGATCCGAGCCCTCATCTGATCCGATCCGAAGCCCTGCACAACTTTCTGCAACTTTTCCAGCAACTTGTTTACGCCGTTCGACGACGCTTTTGACAAATCTAACTATTCTAACCAATCACAAATCATGTCAAGTAGCTATAACAACATGTAAGAGCAACCACAAACAGCAAACAACAATTCAAATGAATCAAATTGGATCAAAAGTGGCCAAAACTCCTTATTTTCCCTTAAGCATGTTTAAGTAAAACTAATCATAGGGTTAACAAAACTTAATCAAATCGAACCAAATTTCTAACAGAAGCATAAAACATTATTTAAGAATTTCTAAACATTTTTCCAGAATTTATTAGTGTATAAATTCGCTAATCTTCACTAATTACCCTTAATTACCGTAATTAGTGCAAAAACTATGCAAATCACTCACCTTGGCCACAAATGAAACACCAAATCAGAAATACTCTATGTTTGGGTCGATTTCCTATGTATAGCAGCAGCTCCAACCTTGCTTTGTTGCTATTTGGCCTTACTTTGATGTGGTTTAGGCTTAATCTTCACTAAAATGTGTTTTGGAGTGGTTTTAGAGGATGGAAACCATTACTAAGGTCTCAAGAGGGTTTGTGGCGGCTCAAAACTGAAATGAAAGTGATTTCCTAACCCTAATCAGTCCTCCTATACCTCTAAACCCGAAATTTCCCTCTGGGCCTAGCTGCTAATCACCCGGTTAAGCCCAATTAAGCTGTTTTTCAGCATCTGAAACTTGTTTCAGCCATATCTCCCAAACGGTGAGTCCGTTTGGCTAATATGACCACTCTACGGAAAGAGAAACCATCGTCCGGAGCTAATGGAAGTGGTTTTAGGTCAAAATTCCTTTCCAGTCAGAAGTTATGGCCAAAACAGTACCAACTAGGGGTAAAATAGTCATTTAAAAATCGGGAAAAATCATGAACATGGGAAATGACCCCAATGGTCGTCCCCCAAAGTTAAATGACCATACGACTTCGTATGTGAAAGAAATAAATATCCTACGATCCTATGATGCGTAGAATACGGGTCGTTACAATTATAGACGAAGTTTTAAACGTTTATATTTAATTTAATTAAAACGAACTCGCCGCAGCACGGTAGTTCGTAATTTGACGTTTCGAATTTCAATTGAGTATATAGAACTCAATATAAGTCGGAATTCAATGAAACAAGAAATGTCCGGAACGATTAAATGATAGTTTTCTAATGGAAGAGAAAAAATCTTAATTTCGTCTTATAGATTTTAAGTTATGTCAAAATCAAATTTTCGGAAAAACAACGCCATAATCGTTTTAAAACCATAATGGATTGTTTAATAAAATAAAAGAATTTTGAGTGGATAAAAATTCGAATTTCCATTAGAAAAATCCGTACTTGAGCTACAAATTAAATATGAACTCAAGTCGAGTAAATTGATCGATTTTTGGAACAAAAATCAGATTTTTATTTGTTTATCGATTGAGGTTAACTAATTCCAAAAAGAATTAGTCAGTAGAGTTTGATTTGAGTCGAACTTAGTTTAAATGAATTGAATTTGTAAATCGAGATTGGGAATTTGAATGTAAAACTTGGATTTGAAATTATAAGCAAGAAGAATGAGTTGAATTGGGAATAAGTGAATACAAACACATTTGAACGTGATATGTTCAAATTAAAAGTAAAATGGAACCAAGAAGTTAATTTGAAATTTAGTTAGTGAATGTAAAGCGAGTTACGTAAAAAAGATTGAATTGATTGAAATGAGTTGGAAATAGACATGTACATGTTAACAGGTATGGGATGAAGAGTATGAAGAGAGTATGAAGATTTATAATTTAAGTGCCCGACAAAAAGGTACATGTTTAAATTTCCATATGGGTTTTATGCGCCGAATCGGCAAGCCACTTGGCTTTTTGATTTTCTTTTTGAATGGAAATGGCCTAGAGAGGCGGGTTGGGGTTTGAACGATTGGCCGGTACAAAGGAGGTGTTGGCGAAATTTTCCGAAAACTTGAGGAGTTAGAATATTTTTAAGAAATTTGACAATTAGAAATCAACATATATAATTAGATAAGAAGTTTGGAAAAAAATAATGAATGAATAAATATTAGAAAGGGCCGGTGATTGTGAAATTGTTTGATGGATGTTTATTTATTTTTCCTTTGATAGTTAAATCACCGAGTATCAAAGATTTTTGACCATCGTTGTCAATACGGAGAGACCGGTTGGATTTAATATCCGAAAACCACTCCGTATAGGCATAGGCGTTGCGAATTAGATTATGCTGAAGATAATCGAAGAGGGAGTGAAATTCAAGATCTGTTATGTTTGTCCAGTCGCAGGGCAACTTGTATGGACGAATGTCTGACAGAGTATTCCTAACGGTCACATAAGACGATCTTTTCAAGGTATTACATCTGGTGGCGGAGAAATTCATTTCTCTTAGCTTTTATACCCGAAATATTTTTGGGAAGATCAACTAGTGATTTGACGGGTTTGACGATGTGGCATTCAAAGTGTATGGTGGCCTGATGTTCTAAAAGGTAGATGTAGCCTCAAGCTTCACAACCGGGAAATGACAAAAATCGGGCAGGCAACATGGCTATGTGGGTCGATCCCATTAGGGTGTATAATCACCTATCTAGAGAAATTCCTTTTACTTCTTTAATCTATTTCGATGCTGTCCCTTCTCCGGAAACGGTGGTTTGAGCCCAACCGTTGGTGATATACATTCGATACACTCAAGCGAAATGAGTGGTCGGTCATGTGTGGGTTGGGTTGCAAGACGTTCTTGTTGAACCCAGTGTGTTCCCCTCTAGAGATACACTATCGGCAGGTGGTCTCATACCTTGTCATAGTTGGAATCCAATCTCCAATAAGCGCCCTGTGATTTTTGATTTTATACTATGTATGTAGAGCGTGAGATGCAAGCGTTCTACTATTTGGTTATTTATTTGATTAGACATTATTATAATATCACTGGATTTTGATATCAAAAATGTTTATAGTAAGGTAAAAACCATCCGTGTTTATGTGTGGGCTGGTCTTACTATTATCCTTTTCTTTCAAAAGGTTTTTCAAAGTTGAAAAATATGGTTGGAGTTTACTCACACCACTCCCATGACTGACCCGAAGTTTATTTTGTTTTTTTTTCCTAAAACTCTTGGGTGCCCAAATTTGTACGGGCAGTCAAGTGTTTCAGGCTTTACAGATACACTTGGAGGAGCTTGAAGCAGGAGGCTTCAACGTTAGTTATTTAGAGTTATTTCCGCTGTACAAACTGCTGTATTGTACTCTAATGATGGTATGTATATATGATATAAAATTTTGTATTTCAAAGCTTATGTTATATAATATATTTTATTCGTTCCGCTGTGAGGTTCTGTATTATTATTTCTGTTCATCTTCTATCTTTTCTATTTTCTTTAACCATAATGACTCATATTTCTGTATTATTTGAGTTGGACATGGGTTGTGTTAGTCAGCTCAGATAGTACGGATTTGCGGGCCATTACAGTTGGTATCAGAGCTTAGGTTGTGCGAACACCTAGGCTTTGGTGCGGGTTTACTCGTTAGAGATAGGGTCAGTAGTACCCTAGAATGAGCTGAGTGTATATATATGAGAGAGCGTATTTGTATGTTGATATAAAAATTGTTTTATATTGTGTTGGCTTGTTTGTCGAGTGGTTTATGAATTCTGGTCAGTACAAAACGTACAACTGTATCAATAGGTGTTTCTAAACACTTAAATAGAGTAATTCAACACAGTATTGTTTTAAAAGCGGGTAAATGAAATAATTTTCCCCGAAACTATATTTTTATATAGAATAATTTTCTGAAATTACTATAATATATGGATGTGTTGGTTGTGTTATTATAATCGAATGAGATTATAAAATTGAAATGGTTATATATATAATCAAATAGAATTTGTATATGAATAACATATACAAATGAGATGAATTAAAATCGGATTGAAACTAAAATTTGGAAATTAAATCTTGGGTGTTCGAAAAATATTTCCTGAAGTGTTATAAATTAATTTATCATTGTTTTAGAAGGATTTTTGAATAAATAAATAAAATATTTTTGAATGGATTTTGAAAATGATAAAGCATTGAATTCACTTGTCACTGAAAAATAATTCTGATGATGAAGCGCGCCATCGTCGGTGTTCATTTTCGAGTTTCAAAGTGATGAATGCTACCTTAGAAAAGTTTTTGATGGAAATTTGTTTGAAAGAAAACAAGTTGGTTTGAAAATTCAAATGTTTTGAATTTGGGGTGGTTGTAAATATATGTGTATTCGAAAGGATTTGAAATAAAAACCCAGAAATTTGAATTCTGAAATTTAACCTAAGCAAATTAAATAAACTGAAATTAAATATTTCCATGAAGACTTAAAATTGTATGGGACCTGGGTATAGGATATGAAAATATTGAGTTATAACAAAGTGGGCTTTTGATAAGTTAATAGGTCTGCAACATTTCTTCTGCCTTAGTAATTTCGAGGACGAAATTCTTTTAAGGGGGAAGGAATGTAACATCCCGGATTTTTCATCGATTTATAACAAACATATTAATTTGTTTTAAATATTGAATTAGAAATATAAATGAATTTTACATTGAATCTATCGATTTAACTTTGAATATATTGAAATATCGTGATACGAAAAAATGAAATAATTTAATGTTGAGTTAAATCTGAACTAAAATAGTTCGGTCGACTAATATAAAAATTCTGTATTGAATTAGAACGATAATAGTTATTTATTATTGATAAATTTAGTTGTTGAAATCGATTTATATTTTAAATCGAATTTAATTCAAAGAATTAATTTAATTTGTTATTCCTTTTATATGATGGAATTAAATTTCAGAACCGGTCCTGTTGAGTTCAGAATATGGTATAATCTTGAAAATGTCGGTCATTGCAAATAGATAGCAGTTCAGGATTTCGAATTAAAGGACCACAAGATATTTTAATTATTTAGTTAAAACAAAATCAAATAAATTTTTGTTATATAATTACTTCAGCCACCCTAACTCATACGAAGCCGTCCTAAACTAAAATGCACATACCTATCTTCTCTTCGAGCTGAAATATTTGTTTCCTTCCTTCACTAAAAAGGAAAACTCATAGTTAATGCCTTCGTACTATCTGTCTCCTAAATTTGCTTATATAAACCATCAACCTTCGTCTATTCGACCAGTTATAAATCCACAAAACAATTTCAAATTCATTTCCCTTTCGTTCTATTTCTCTAGTCGAAACCAAATCGATTCGATCATAAGAAAAGAAAAAAAAAAGAGAGAAATCGAATCAAAATCCAATTCGCGATTAGAAATGCTCTGAGGCTCGACATCATCTTGAGGCGCTCACGATTTGAGGAAGTCAAGTGGAATTCAAAGGGGACTGGGGCATCGTGGGTTTGTTCGAAGGTTTGAAGTGAGGATCCATTGTTGAGCTAAGCAATGGGGTCACTGCGATTTCAGGAGGATGAGCATGGAGATCGATGCTTGCTTAATGGGACTGAAGTGGAATTCATACATGGGTGCGATTAGTTAAATTGGGTGTGTGCGATTTCTGGGGGGCGTTCGATTTGCGAAAGTTCGAACGGCTCTGAGGGTGACTATCGAGGACGGGAGAGGTTGTTGAAGGGTTGAGCACTGCGAATGGCCAGAACAACAACATCAGTGGAGTTTGAGGAAGCCGACAGTAGGATTGGAGGAAATTGGTCAGCGAATTAAAGTATGTGATGGTGAATGCTGATGTTTAACTGGATGGAGTTCAAATTGGTTCTAAATGAGGGGGTCGGGTCTGCATAATTTTAGTATTATGGATAGCGTGACTGAACTAAAGGCTTGGTAGGGGTGTATGCACTTTGCAGTAGTGTTGGGGTTTGAATGGATAGGGAGGCGGAAAGCACTGCTATGTTAGGCAACTGTGATCGAGTGAGGCATTGGGATATTGTTGCAGGGTTGTCGGAGTTTGAATGGCTGCATACAGGCCATTTGAATGTATCACAGTAGAGAAGCTGTTTGGGTAGTATGAATCGAGTAGTAATTCATTGGATAAGAGGCACAAAATATGTTCATTCGAGATGATCAGAGTTGATTCATAGCAGTGATGATTCGGCATCTAATCGGATATTCAACGATCAAAAACCAGGTGAGTAAATCTCACTCAAAGTTTTATTTAAAATTAATTTGTTGATTGTTTGGATGCATGAATGGATTATTGAATTACTATCATTATATTAGTTATATTTAGCTTGGTTGTTGAATATATATAGTATTGGTTATTGGATTTCCCGCAGTACCATTAGTGGATGCCCGCAGTATCATTAGCGGATGACCCTATCGCACCATGTATATAAGTGGATCCCATTTTATACCGTGATATCCTGCTTTGAAGCAGGATTGTTATTATTTATGTGACTAACATCTGTGGATGCAGGGAAAAACAGGTTGGAGGGATCCAACTGGATTCCTCAAATTTATTTATTGTTGTTTACCTATTTATATGTACGTGATGTGTTGAATTGGAGTGATGGTTTGTGTATTGGAATGATTAAATATCACTGGCCTTAGATATTTATATTTAAAAATATCAAGAAGGGATTATTGGATTTAAAAAGGAAAATAATACTTTTCGAAATAGAAATGGTATTTCGAATGAATTGAGAAATATTAACTTGTTTTTAATAATAGAACAAGTAGCTTAAATTATAAACGATGTTTATAAATGGAAAGAAATATTATCATTTGCTAATATTAAAATTTAAAAATTCAAGTCTGAATTTAAAGAGGGAAATTTATTTTTTCGAAATGGAATTTGAAACGAGAGACTTGTTTTAATATTTAAAACAAGAAGCAAAATTTATAAACAATATTTTAAAATAAAGAACAAAATATCCTCATTAGATAATATTAAATTTTAAATTCAATTTTAAATGAAGAATATATTTTTCTAAAGTGGAATGGGTTTCAAATGGAATTTGAAATATAAATTGATTTTAATATTTAAGGCAAGAAGTGAAATGTATAATCGATAGTAATGAATAAAAGAGAGAAATTGTTATTGGATAATTTGAATTCAAGTATGAATTTAAAAAGGGGATTAGAAATCACTTAAAAGGGAAACGATGAAGTTTATTCTGATGTTCGGAATATAAAATGAATTGAAATAAATCCATTCGGATTTATGATTGGAATTTAACTATGTCAAATTTATAAATAAATAAATTATTCTTTGGAATGATATTTGAATTTTATTTAGTAGAAACATAAATTTGAAAGTTAACATTTGAGGGAGTTAATATTTCTAGTAATTCAAATACGGAAATAGATTCTATGTTTTAAAATAGAAGTTATAGTAATAAAATATCACCGAATGTAAATGAAACGAAAATTTGAAATTTAGAAGAAAAATAAAATGCTCCCAAACAGGGAATCGAGTTCAGGTAGATTGTTAAAATGGTAGTTCATTTTAATATATGAAATAAGGCAGTTCATTTATAAACAATGTTTATAATTGAACTAAAGTAAATTTCCTCATGAAATTGGGAAATGAATTTCCAAATACAGGAAATGGCACTAAAATAAAAGTCATTTTTATATGAAATAGAAAAGGAGATTTTGTTGACAAGTAATGTCAGTTTCGTATTACAAACTCTTATCCGTCTCATAATAAGAACGTTGTTGGTCAAGGTCTGAGAGGTAAATAAAATACCCCAACTTGAACGACTTCACTATTATCAAGAGATGATATTAGTTTGTAATGGTGAAGAGTGTTGAATAAATTGATTTTCCCCGTAAAGGAAAATTATAATTTGAATTCGATTATATCGAGTTTTATAAAATAATTTATTTCCAATGGAATTGGAATTTTAATGTAGAGGTTGAGCTTTGAATAACTAATAACCAAGTTATGGAATTGGAATGAAGTATTCAATGATTTTTGGAAAAATCGAGATGTTAAGTTAGATTTGAGAAATTGTTTTTAAATATTAAAAAAATGGAGTTGGAATTTAATTATAGACGAAGTTTTAAACGTTTATATTTAGTTTAATTAAAACGAACTCGCCGCAGCACGGTAGTTCGTAATTTGGTGTTTCGAACTTCAATTGAGTACATAGAACTCAATATAAGTCGGAATTCGATGAAATAAGAAACGTCTGGACCAATTAAATGATAGTTTTCTAATGGAAGAGAAAAATCTAAATTTTGTCTTATAGATTTTAAGTTATGTCAAAATCAAATTTTCAGAAATCAGTGCCATAATCGTTTTAAAACCATAGTGGATTATTTAATAAAATAAAAGGATTTTGAGTGGATAAAAATCCGAATTTCCATTAGAAAAATCCGGACTTGAGCTACAAATTAAATATGAACTCAAGTCGAGTAAATTGATCGATTTTTGGAACAAAAATCAGATTTTTATTTGTTTATCGATTGAGGTTAACTAATTCCAAAAAGAATTAGTCAATAGAGTTTGATTCGAGTCGAACTTAGCTTAAATGAATTGAATTTGTAAATTGAGATTGGGAATTCGAATGTAAAACTTGGATTTGAAATTGTAAGCAAGAAGATTGAGTTGAATTGGGAATAAGTGAATACAAGCACATTTGAACGTGATATGTTCAAATTAAACGTAAAATGGAACCAAGAAGTTAATTTGAAATTTAGTTAGTGAATGTAAAGTGAGTTACGTAAAAAAGATTGAATTGATTGAAATGAGTTGGAAATAGACGTGTACATGTTAACAGGTATGGGATGAAGAGTATGAAGGTTTATAATTTAAGAGCCCGACAAAAAGGTACATGTTTAAATTTCCATATGGGTTTTATGTGCCGAATCGGCTTGGCTTTCTGATTTTCTTTTTGAATGGAAATGGCCTAGAGAGGCGAGTTGGGGTTTGAACGATTGGCCGGTACAAAGGAGGTGCTGGCGAAATTTTCCGAAAACTTAAGGAGTTAGAATATTTTTAAGAAATTTGACAATTAGAAATCAATATATATAATTCGATAAGAAGTTTGGAAAATAAATAATGAATGAATAAGTATTAGAAAGGGCCAGTGATTGTGAAATTGTTTGACTGATGTTTATTTTTTTTCCTTTGATAGTTAAATCACCGACTATCAAAGATTTTTGACCATCGTTGTCAATACGCAGAGACCGGTTGGATTTAATATCCAAAAACACTCCGTATAGGCATAGGTGTTGCGAATTAGATTATGCTGAAGATAATCGAAGACGGAGTGAAATTCAAGAGCTGTTATGTTTGTCCAGTCCCCGGACAACTTGTATGGACGAATGTCTGACAGAGTATTCCTAACGGTCACATAAGACGATCTTTTCAAGGTATTACATCTGGTGGCGGAGAAATTCGTTTCTGTTAGCTTTTATACCCGAAATATTTTTGGGAAGATCAATGTGACGGCCCGGCCCGCCCCGCACCATCCTGCATTTCCTCCGAAAGTGCGCTGTACACACGCCCGACTAGCACGGGACGGTCGTTAGAAGAAAGGAAAGAAGTGAACGAACTAATAAAGAACCTGTAGAATTGTAACAACCCGAAAATCTGGGCCAGTTTAAAATTTTTATTTTGGCAATTTTAGCGAATTTTGATTATTTAAAATGAATTATTTTAAATAATATCGACGAGAAATTTATTTTGAATATAATTTGAACGTATATATTATACGCGTCGTCGTTAGAATATAAATAATTATATATAATTATAAATAGAATTGAAAATGGCGCGGTAGTTCGATAATTCGATTTCAAACTTCAATTGAATGTACCGGGTGCAAAACAATCCGGATTTTAGTGAAACCAAAAACATTAGGATCTAATTGGTAATATCTTTCCAACGAATCCGAAAAATCAAGATTTCATAGCGGGAATCAAAAGATATGTCCAGTTGAAAATTCTGAATAGTCGCTATGGAATTCAGGCCCTTAAAAATGGACATTTTGCAAACGACCTCGGATTTCGACGAAACCAGTTTTGTTGGGTCCGTGATGTAAAGTTATTGCTGGATTTCAAATTTCATAATTTTTCAAATCAATATGTGAGCGTGGCAAAGGAAAACGCGTTTGACCAGTTTCAGTTGATTTTAATCGACTGGAAATTGGCCATTTTTCTAACGGTCTCAGAATTCGACGAAACTAGTTTTGTTAGGACCGTATCGTCAATACGAAGCTAGAAAATATTTTTCTGGAATTTTTCTAGTTAGTATGTGACCCCGGTAATTTGAAAAGTACGTTTAAAATTCAATATAAGGATTTAGAATGTAATTTCAACGGAAACTGATTGTAACGATCAAACCAGCTTACGATACATATCCCATTGTGTTCGGAATGGGGGTAAAACGCTATGGACGACAGGCGGTGGGCCTCGTTTCGAGGTCGGATATAAAAGTCAACCCTTGTGCAAATTTAAATAATTAAATAATAAAATAAAATATAAAAAAATCTATTTCCCCCTTTTCTCTTCTGCTTGGCCCCCCCCCCCGAATCACTTAACAGAAAAAAAAAAAAAGAAGAAGAAACCTAAAACCTAAATCGCGCCGCTCTATCCTTGCCGCCGACGAACCTTCGACGCCCCCCCCCCCCTCTCCGTTCAGTCTCCTCCCCCCCTCCGTCACATCGCGACGCAATCGAAGCAGCCTCCCCCCAATCGGAGCCTCCACCATCGAACGCCTCATCGCGACACCTCGAGCCGCCCTCTTCTTCTTCCCTCCTCCACGTCGAAATCTAGGTGAGCTTTTAGGTTATTTTGTTTTAGTTTTTATTTTTTTTATTTTTGTTTTGCAGTGAATTAAAAACTGGTTTTTAAGAAAAAAAAACTAATTTGTTAAAGCTTTAAAAACTGGATTTTTAAAGAAAATAGAAACTGATTCTTTTTAGAATATTATGAACTGTTTTTTTTTAAATAAAAAAAAGAAATTGAAAACTGCATTTTTAAAGAAAGAAAAACTGATTTTTCTAAAAGGCAAAAACTGTTTTGTTTTTAAAGAAATAAAACTGTTTTGTTTTTAAAGAAATAAAACTGATTTTTGTTTAAAGAAAATAAAACTGAATTTTTTTGTAAATGTTAAAACTGATTTTTGTTTAAAGAAAATAAAACTGATTTTTGTTTAAAGAAAATAAAACTGAATTTTTTTGTAAATGTTAAAACTGATTTTTGTTTAAAAGGATTAAAAATTCGATTTTTATATATTGAACTTTGAATTAAAAATATGATTTTTATATATTGAACTTCGAATTAAAAATATGATTTTTATATATTGAGCATCGAAATAAAAATGTGATTTTTATATATTGAAAAGCGAAGTAAAAATTCGATTTTTACGTATGTAGTGAAAGCGGGCAACGAAAGCGACAAAAGGCGAGTTGGCGAAGATTTCCTGCATTAGAAGTGCCGTGGAGCTAGGATAGCTATATGTGAGAATTTCTCACCTTTCAATTTATTTTTCTAGTTATATATATACTAGGATGCAGACGGTGCTTAGTAGCACCCGACACAATCGTCCACAGACCATGGACTTGTTTGTTTGGTTGCATAGATTAGTTGGATTATTTGTTTGAATTGAATTGTTTGGTGAGATGAAATTGATTTGATTGATGTGTGAATGGCGTGGGCCTTCACTAGTCCGGGGATAAGGCTAGGCCTTGTCCCGTTTCTAGTATCGTGCCGTTATGCTGCCGAATTTTCTAAAATAAGTTAGAAAAATAAAAATATCATTTTATTTAAAGAATGAACTGAATAGAAATTCATATATTAAAATAAAATGTTTTATCGTTAAAAATATAATTTTTAACGTGAATGTGAATAAATAAATATTCATTTACAAACCGGACGGTTTGTTTATGTACACCTATTTGAAGGACATTGATTGGGTCGATAAATTTTATACATCGCCCAACTGCACAAATAAAATCTGTGTTTGATTGTTTGAAACCCCACACGGGTGTTGGGATGAAATTTGAAGTTCACTCATCCTGATTGATTAAATATGTCGATCGATTGATTGACAGGCTGTTATAAGCGTTGAATATCTATATTTGATGCTTATACAGTGTAGTGCACTTTGGTTGATGGTTGATTATTTTTCCATGCTATTATATACATGTGTTGTATGAAAATCCATATAATTAACTTTATATGGTAATTGATTGGGCCTCATTCCAATTTGAAAAATAAAGAATAATATAAAATAAAAGTTCATGTGTTGACAGTACTCATTCATTGAGATTGGTCATGTGTTGAACGAAATATTTTAGTAATAAAATTTGCACCTTTATCGATATAAAAGAAAAGTTCATGTGTTGACAGTACTCATTCATTGAGATTGGTCATGTGTTGAACGAAGCATTTTGATAATAACAACTATTTTGAAAAAGAAATATTTGAAATAGAATATTTGAAAAATAGAAATTTATGAAGCCGTGTTGATTAGATTGACGCCATTTTGACGTGAGCGATATTCATATCGATTTTATTCATCTTAAAATGAATATTGAAAAGTGATTTCGAAATCGAATATTTCGAAATGAATTGAATTGAAAACGATTTCGAAATGAATTGAATTGAAAACGATTTCGAAATGAATTGAATTGAAAACGATCTCGAAACGAATTGAAAACGATTTCGAAATGAATTGAATTGAAAACGATTTCGAAATGAAATGAATTGAAAATGATTTCGAAATGAAATGAATTGAAAACGATTTCGAAATGAATTGAATTGAAAACGATTTCGAAATGAAATGAATTGAAAACGATTTCGAAATGAATTGAATTGAAAACGATCTCGAAACTAATTGAAAACGATTTCGAAATGAATTGAATTGAAAACGATTTCGAAATGAAATGAATTGAAAACGATTTCGAAATGAAATGAATTGAAAACGATTTCGAAATGAAATGAATTGAAAACGATTTCGAAATGAAATGAATTGAAAACGATTTCGAAATGAAATGAATTGAAAACGATTTCGAGATGAATTGAATTGAAAACGATTTCGAAATGAATTGAATTGAAAACGAATTCAAATTGAATTGAAAGCGAATTGAAATGAATTCAAATTGAATTGAAATGAATTCAAATTGAATTGAAATGAATTCAAATTGAATTGAAATTTGAATTGAATAGAAATGAATTTTGAAACGAATTTATAAAGAAGAATTCAATTTTGCTTTGAATTGAAATGGAAGTTGAAATAGGTTTTGAAACGATTTTAAAACTATTTATATAATTCGTTTTGAATAGAAATCGACAAAATATATATTATATATATAATATAATGGCCTGAATAGAACGCGCCGCGCCGCGGCAGTTCGTAAATTTCGACCATTTATTTCAAACAGACATTACGGGAGATCCGACCGTCGGATTCTCCTAAAACCGGAACCGTTGGGTTCGTATCGAAAAGAGCTTTCTAATGAATGTTAGAAATTTGAAATCTAACGGTTGGATTTGGAGATACGTCCAAACCAAATTCGAAAAAGGTCGCTGTAAGTGCAGTTCGATGACCGTTGATGGAAATCGACTGTACGGGCCTTGATAAAATTATTAAAAATAGTAATAATTTGTGTAAAATCATAAGAAATGATTTGTGAAGATTTGGGATGAAAAACTCCATATTTGAAAAGATAAAAATAGATTTTTATCGAAATGAACTAGTTTTGAACTAGAATTAGAATTCTATTTATTTTTAAATAAATAAACTGAATTTGAAATGGTTTTGAAAATAACCAGAATTTCCAATGATTGCATTGGAATGGACTTGAATCGAAATTGTCTTCGGAATATTTCGATGTTGGATTTCGGGATTATACAGATGTTGTTATGGAAGTTTGAAAGATATAGATATATATATCGTTATTTCCAATACGATATTTGTTAATCGTAGAATTTGATATTGAATATAAGCCGATATATTTTCTATTCAGAGCCTTATATTGAATATCAAATGTGATTTGGGTTTGTCGTGAATGGTGTCTTCACTAACACTGTTCTTGAACCCAGTTGAGAAAAGATTAAATCTTTTTATTTAGATTTAATGAAGTGTACCAATTAAATAATATTTAATTGGAATGGAATTGATATTGATTTTTGGGTTTATCGTGAACAGTGTTTTAAATAACACTTGTTCTTTAACCCGATAATTAATGAATGTGATTTTGGGTTTATCGTGAACCGTGTTTTAAATGACACTGATTCTTTAACCCAGTTAACGATTAAAACTAAGTGGAGTTTTAATGAATCTTTAATTAGATTGAAATAATCGAAATGGAGTATCACCAGTTTTGCTCCAGGCGATAGTTAAATCTTTAATTAGATTTGAACGTGAAATGGTAATTGAATTTACCGATAACACTGTGGTGTTAGATATGAAGTATTACCAGTTTTACTTCATGGGATAAATAGGTTGGGATTGGGAAATTAAAACCAATGATTACTTCGGTAAGGTTCGTTAATCTCGACTAGTTGAATCGAAATTCAAAAGAAGAATAAATTCAAGAAATTTATCTTGGATAAAATTAATGGGAACATTTCCCTATGAATGTGAAATTTAGAAACTAACTGTCGGTTGGCCAAGCAGAATGGTTTTCTGGATATTGATCTGATGTTGGTTTCGGCCTTCGGGGTTAATATTTGGGGAATTATTCTCTTGATTAATTTACGGTTAGTGACTAATGAATTGGAATGAGGCGTATGTTGTGTTTGTGTAACACTTATTTAAAATATACGCGAGTTATTCGGAAAGACCGGGTTTATCCCATTCTGAATAACTGATACGACGATAAGTCGAAGATGAAGACGATGGTCGAAGACCGGAGGTCTTCACGTCGTTTGGGTAATTACTGATGATCTTGATTGGGCTGTACACCCAAGAAGATGGAAACAGTTAGTGATCGTCCAGACGTACTTGGAGATCGATGGATATGCGGGGTACTAGGTGCCTCCGGTTTCGTTCAGACCCAGAACGGACTTGTAAATGGACTGTGTGTCTGACATCGGATTTCATTCTGTGTGACTGATATCGGTTGCATAGGATGGTTTGCCTGTGTGGCATGCTAAGATGCAAATGATCAAGGCTTCTGTTGAAAAGCAAAGTCTTGTGGTGATGATCAAAGCACGGCCTTTGTGGCGTAGCTTTGTGTAACGTTTACCTCGCGTGTTTCACACCAGGTATGAACCAAAAACGGGAGACGGATGTCAGGGAGGGCATGCGTTTCTTTCTAGCTAGAAGTGGCGTCAGTGGTTTTACACGCCCTGACGAGATTGACTTATGTGGTTGTTGCTGTTGCGAGGCGCCTCGGATTGATCGGTCGTTCTCGAACCGATGGAGTCATTTAGTTGGCTCATTTACGCCCCAAAGGGCGGAGAAACGTATTGCTCAGGCACTATAATCCACATCGGTGGACCGGCCCTGAGGATCCAAGGGGCAGTTGCGGCTGCTCCGGAGACATGGGCTAGATTGTCTCGAATCGGTTGAGGACTATCTTTTGCCTCGGTTCATAGATGGAAATCCAATTTCCAAATACGTGACTTTGCGGTTTTATTTGTAAACCTATATATGGCGACATAGTGGCATGGGACGCTCATGCCGCCTATGATTGATACTTATGATTTGAAGTTGTTTATTACACTATGCACTGACTATAGTATCAAACGATTTGTTTTAAAACGTATCAAGCATTCTTTGGCTGTTATAAGGGAAAACCCTATCCTCGGCTGCGTTGCATTGTGTGATGGGACCTGGGTCTTATAACAGCTTCATTTTTCTTTATTTAGCATTGCGCTGTTTGTTTTATGCACTGGTATTCTTGGGAGGAAACCCGTTCCGTGTTATACGGCGTGGTCCCTTGATTTACCTGATTTAAAATAAAGATTATTAACTGTTTTAGTTCTCACACCAGTCCCATGACTGACCTGGAGTTTATTGTTTTAACCTAAACTCTGGGTGCCCTTATTTTGACACGGGCAGCTAGTAGTTTCGGTTTTGCAGATTTATATTCACAGGATCCTGGTTTACAGCTGGAATGATATCCGGAAAGCTTTGTATCCGTATATCTCTTCTGGTTGTGTATTGTATTATTTTCCGCTGCTATGTATTTAAATGTAATTTAAATCTCTGATATTTCTGTGTAATATTCATTTATACTCTGTATATTCTTGTAATCTGATGCATTGTTGTAATATACAATGAAATGTTCTTCTGTATGCGTTCTGTTTTGTCGTGTTCTCAACGATAGGGCGTTTCGAACGGTCTGGGTCGGTTTAGCGACTGGTTCGGACCGAGCGAGATTCCTTGCCGTCACAGTTGGTATCAGAGCTTTGGTTTACAAAGCTCAGAGAACAAGACACATTAGAACCATACGAAAGAATTCATCAGATATTGGATTAGTAAAATCCAATGGGAATGACTCGTTAGAGATAGGATCAGTAGTATCCTAGAACGAGTGTGAAGAGTATATTTTTAAAATGAAAACAAATTTTTGTTTTGAAAATTTAAATCAATTATTCGTATTTGATTATCGATTTATATTGAGTTGGACAGTCCAGTATATATAGATTTTGCGTATACGTCTGATCCGCGTGTATTCGAAGTTTTAATATACTGGATAGATATAGAATCACACTCTAGTCGCCCGGACCTGATTCTGATGATTGACGCGTCATCATTAGTAATTAGTTTCGTGTTTCGAAGGTGTGATCTTCTATATACTTCCTATTGACTGGTGTGAGAACCAAAATTAGATAGGGCCTATTGTTGTGATTTGGCATCAAAAACATGATTTTCGTATATGTATCAAAATTATGAATTTGAAACTCTAATTCAATAATTGATTGATGTTTGTGTTGTTTGTTTATTTGTTTGCTAATTTTGAACTATTATGCCTAATTGAATCAAATATTGAATTGTATTGAAAATTGGTCGCATCTGCTTGCATATACATGTATATCATTGAACAGGTCATAGCAAGGAGGCTAGAGCCGAAGAATAAAATTTGTTTGCCCGACAAATAGGTACATGTTTACTACATAATTTCATGTTTTGTTTGGGTGATGATGATTTTGTGAGCCTATTGGCTAGCCGCTTGGCTTTTTCTTTTTCTTTTTGAGATCTGAAGGACCGGGGAAGCTATTTGAAATTCCCCGATGCTCCCGGTGCAGGGGAGGTTATGGCGAAATTTTTCAAAAAATTAGGGTGTTAGCCAAATTTTTGAAATTTTAGAAATTCTCAGAAACTGAAAAGTTGGAGAATGGAAGCCAGGTCGAGCGTAGAGTTGATTAATCAAACCACTTTCGACTTTGTTCCTTTTCGGGGACGAAAAGTTTTAAGTGGGGGAGATTGTAACAACCCGAAAATCTGGGCCAGTTTAAAATTTTTATTTTGGCAATTTTAGCGAATTTTGATTATTTAAAATGAATTATTTTAAATAATATCGACGAGAAATTTATTTTGAATATAATTTGAACGTATATATTATACGCGTCGTCGTTAGAATATAAATAATTATATATAATTATAAATAGAATTGAAAATGGCGCGGTAGTTCGATAATTCGATTTCAAACTTCAATTGAATGTACCGGGTGCAAAACAATCCGGATTTTAGTGAAACCAAAAACATTAGGATCTAATTGGTAATATCTTTCCAACGAATCCGAAAAATCAAGATTTCATAGCGGGAATCAAAAGATATGTCCAGTTGAAAATTCTGAATAGTCGCTATGGAATTCAGGCCCTTAAAAATGGACATTTTGCAAACGACCTCGGATTTCGACGAAACCAGTTTTGTTGGGTCCGTGATGTAAAGTTATTGCTGGATTTCAAATTTCATAATTTTTCAAATCAATATGTGAGCGTGGCAAAGGAAAACGCGTTTGACCAGTTTCAGTTGATTTTAATCGACTGGAAATTGGCCATTTTTCTAACGGTCTCAGAATTCGACGAAACTAGTTTTGTTAGGACCGTATCGTCAATACGAAGCTAGAAAATATTTTTCTGGAATTTTTCTAGTTAGTATGTGACCCCGGTAATTTGAAAAGTACGTTTAAAATTCAATATAAGGATTTAGAATGTAATTTCAACGGAAACTGATTGTAACGATCAAACCAGCTTACGATACATATCCCATTGTGTTCAGAATGGGGGTAAAACGCTATGGACGACAGGCGGTGGGCCTCGTTTCGAGGTCGGATATAAAAGTCAACCCTTGTGCAAATTTAAATAATTAAATAATAAAATAAAATATAAAAAAATCTATTTCCCCCTTTTCTCTTCTGCTTGGCCCCCCCCGAATCACTTAACAGAAAAAAAAAAAAAAAAAAAAAAGAAGAAACCTAAAACCTAAATCGCGCCGCTCTATCCTTGCCGCCGACGAACCTTCGACGCCCCCCCCCCCTCTCCGTTAAGTCTCCTCCCCCCTCCGTCACATCGCGACGCAATCGAAGCAGCCTCCCCCCAATCGGAGCCTCCACCATCGAACGCCTCATCGCGACACCTCGAGCCGCCCTCTTCTTCTTCCCTCCTCCACGTCGAAATCTAGGTGAGCTTTTAGGTTATTTTGTTTTAGTTTTTATTTTTTTTATTTTTGTTTTGCAGTGAATTAAAAACTGGTTTTTAAGAAAAAAAAATTAATTTGTTAAAGCTTTAAAAACTGGATTTTTAAAGAAAATAGAAACTGATTATTTTTAGAATATTATGAACTGTTTTTTTTAAAATAAAAAAAAGAAATTGAAAACTGCATTTTTAAAGAAAGAAAAACTGATTTTTCTAAAAGGCAAAAACTGTTTTGTTTTTAAAGAAATAAAACTGTTTTGTTTTTAAAGAAATAAAACTGATTTTTGTTTAAAGAAAATAAAACTGAATTTTTTTGTAAATGTTAAAACTGATTTTTGTTTAAAGAAAATAAAACTGATTTTTGTTTAAAGAAAATAAAACTGAATTTTTTTGTAAATGTTAAAACTGATTTTTGTTTAAAAGGATTAAAAATTCGATTTTTATATATTGAACTTTGAATTAAAAATATGATTTTTATATATTGAACTTCGAATCAAAAATATGATTTTTATATATTGAGCATCGAAATAAAAATGTGATTTTTATATATTGAAAAGCGAAGTAAAAATTCGATTTTTACGTATGTAGTGAAAGCGGGCAACGAAAGCGACAAAAGGCGAGTTGGCGAAGATTTCCTGCATTAGAAGTGCCGTGGAGCTAGGATAGCTATATGTGAGAATTTCTCACCTTTCAATTTATTTTTCTAGTTATATATATACTAGGATGCAGACGGTGCTTAGTAGCACCCGACACAATCGTCCACAGACCATGGACTTGTTTGTTTGGTTGCATAGATTAGTTGGATTATTTGTTTGAATTGAATTGTTTGGTGAGATGAAATTGATTTGATTGATGTGTGAATGGCGTGGGCCTTCACTAGTCCGGGGATAAGGCTAGGCCTTGTCCCGTTTCTAGTATCGTGTCGTTATGCTGCCGAATTTTCTAAAATAAGTTAGAAAAATAAAAATATCATTTTATTTAAAGAATGAACTGAATAGAAATTCATATATTAAAATAAAATGTTTTATCGTTAAAAATATAATTTTTAACGTGAATGTGAATAAATAAATATTCATTTACAAACCGGACGGTTTGTTTATGTACACCTATTTGAAGGACATTGATTGGGTCGATAAATTTTATACATCGCCCAACTGCACAAATAAAATCTGTGTTTGATTGTTTGAAACCCCACACGGGTGTTGGGATGAAATTTGAAGTTCACTCATCCTGATTGATTAAATATGTCGATCGATTGATTGACAGGCTGTTATAAGCGTTGAATATCTATATTTGATGCTTATACAGTGTAGTGCACTTTGGTTGATGGTTGATTATTTTTCCATGCTATTATATACATGTGTTGTATGAAAATCCATATAATTAACTTTATATGGTAATTGATTGGGCCTCATTCCAATTTGAAAAATAAAGAATAATATAAAATAAAAGTTCATGTGTTGACAGTACTCATTCATTGAGATTGGTCATGTGTTGAACGAAATATTTTAGTAATAAAATTTGCACCTTTATCGATATAAAAGAAAAGTTCATGTGTTGACAGTACTCATTCATTGAGATTGGTCATGTGTTGAACGAAGCATTTTGATAATAACAACTATTTTGAAAAAGAAATATTTGAAATAGAATATTTGAAAAATAGAAATTTATGAAGCCGTGTTGATTAGATTGACGCCATTTTGACGTGAGCGATATTCATATCGATTTTATTCATCTTAAAATGAATATTGAAAAGTGATTTCGAAATCGAATATTTCGAAATGAATTGAATTGAAAACGATTTCGAAATGAATTGAATTGAAAACGATTTCGAAATGAATTGAATTGAAAACGATCTCGAAACGAATTGAAAACGATTTCGAAATGAATTGAATTGAAAACGATTTCGAAATGAAATGAATTGAAAATGATTTCGAAATGAAATGAATTGAAAACGATTTCGAAATGAATTGAATTGAAAACGATTTCGAAATGAAATGAATTGAAAACGATTTCGAAATGAATTGAATTGAAAACGATCTCGAAACGAATTGAAAACGATTTCGAAATGAATTGAATTGAAAACGATTTCGAAATGAAATGAATTGAAAACGATTTTGAAATGAAATGAATTGAAAACGATTTCGAAATGAAATGAATTGAAAACGATTTCGAAATGAAATGAATTGAAAACGATTTCGAAATGAAATGAATTGAAAACGATTTCGAGATGAATTGAATTGAAAACGATTTCGAAATGAATTGAATTGAAAACGAATTCAAATTGAATTGAAAGCGAATTGAAATGAATTCAAATTGAATTGAAATGAATTCAAATTGAATTGAAATTTGAATTGAATAGAAATGAATTTTGAAACGAATTTATAAAGAAGAATTCAATTTTGCTTTGAATTGAAATGGAAGTTGAAATAGGTTTTGAAACGATTTTAAAACTATTTATATAATTCGTTTTGAATAGAAATCGACGAAATATATATTATATATATTATATATATAATATAATGGCCTGAATAGAACGCGCCGCGCCGCGGCAGTTCGTAAATTTCGACCATTTATTTCAAACAGACATTACGGGAGATCCGACCGTCGGATTCTCCTAAAATCGGAACCGTTGGGTTCGTATCGAAAAGAGCTTTCTAATGAATGTTAGAAATTTGAAATCTAACGGTTGGATTTGGAGATACGTCCAAACCAAATTCGAAAAAGGTCGCTGTAAGTGCAGTTCGATGACCGTTGATGGAAATCGACTGTACGGGCCTTGATAAAATTATTAAAAATAGTAATAATTTGTGTAAAATCATAAGAAATGATTTGTGAAGATTTGGGATGAAAAACTCCATATTTGAAAAGATAAAAATAGATTTTTATCGAAATGAACTAGTTTTGAACTAGAATTAGAATTCTATTTATTTTTAAATAAATAAACTGAATTTGAAATGGTTTTGAAAATAACCAGAATTTCCAATGATTGCATTGGAATGGACTTGAATCGAAATTGTCTTCGGAATATTTCGATGTTGGATTTCGGGATTATACAGATGTTGTTATGGAAGTTTGAAAGATATAGATATATATATCGTTATTTCCAATACGATATTTGTTAATCGTAGAATTTGATATTGAATATAAGCCGATATATTTTCTATTCAGAGCCTTATATTGAATATCAAATGTGATTTGGGTTTGTCGTGAATGGTGTCTTCACTAACACTGTTCTTGAACCCAGTTGAGAAAAGATTAAATCTTTTTATTTAGATTTAATGAAGTGTACCAATTAAATAATATTTAATTGGAATGGAATTGATATTGATTTTTGGGTTTATCGTGAACAGTGTTTTAAATAACACTTGTTCTTTAACCCGATAATTAATGAATGTGATTTTGGGTTTATCGTGAACCGTGTTTTAAATGACACTGATTCTTTAACCCAGTTAACGATTAAAACTAAGTGGAGTTTTAATGAATCTTTAATTAGATTGAAATAATCGAAATGGAGTATCACCAGTTTTGTTCCAGGCGATAGTTAAATCTTTAATTAGATTTGAACGTGAAATGGTAATTGAATTTACCGATAACACTGTGGTGTTAGATATGAAGTATTACCAGTTTTACTTCATGGGATAAATAGGTTGGGATTGGGAAATTAAAACCAATGATTACTTCGGTAAGGTTCGTTAATCTCGACTAGTTGAATCGAAATTCAAAAGAAGAATAAATTCAAGAAATTTATCTTGGATAAAATTAATGGGAACATTTCCCTATGAATGTGAAATTTAGAAACTAACTGTCGGTTGGCCAAGCAGAATGGTTTTCTGGATATTGATCTGATGTTGGTTTCGGCCTTCGGGGTTAATATTTGGGGAATTATTCTCTTGATTAATTTACGGTTAGTGACTAATGAATTGGAATGAGGCGTATGTTGTGTTTGTGTAACACTTATTTAAAATATACGCGAGTTATTCGGAAAGACCGGGTTTATCCCATTCTGAATAACTGATACGACGATAAGTCGAAGATGAAGACGATGGTCGAAGACCGGAGGTCTTCACGTCGTTTGGGTAATTACTGATGATCTTGATTGGGCTGTACACCCAAGAAGATGGAAACAGTTAGTGATCGTCCAGACGTACTTGGAGATCGATGGATATGCGGGGTACTAGGTGCCTCCGGTTTCGTTCAGACCCAGAACGGACTTGTAAATGGACTGTGTGTCTGACATCGGATTTCATTCTGTGTGACTGATATCGGTTGCATAGGATGGTTTGCCTGTGTGGCATGCTAAGATGCAAATGATCAAGGCTTCTGTTGAAAAGCAAAGTCTTGTGGTGATGATCAAAGCACGGCCTTTGTGGCGTAGCTTTGTGTAACGTTTACCTCGCGTGTTTCACACCAGGTATGAACCAAAAACGGGAGACGGACGTCAGGGAGGGCATGCGTTTCTTTCTAGCTAGAAGTGGCGTCAGTGGTTTTACACGCCCTGACGAGATTGACTTATGTGGTTGTTGCTGTTGCGAGGCGCCTCGGATTGATCGGTCGTTCTCGAACCGATGGAGTCATTTAGTTGGCTCATTTACGCCCCAAAGGGCGGAGAAACGTATTGCTCAGGCACTATAATCCACATCGGTGGACCGGCCCTGAGGATCCAAGGGGCAGTTGCGGCTGCTCCGGAGACATGGGCTAGATTGTCTCGAATCGGTTGAGGACTATCTTTTGCCTCGGTTCATAGATGGAAATCCAATTTCCAAATACGTGACTTTGCGGTTTTATTTGTAAACCTATATATGGCGACATAGTGGCATGGGACGCTCATGCCGCCTATGATTGATACTTATGATTTGAAGTTGTTTATTACACTATGCACTGACTATAGTATCAAACGATTTGTTTTAAAACGTATCAAGCATTCTTTGGCTGTTATAAGGGAAAACCCTATCCTCGGCTGCGTTGCATTGTGTGATGGGACCTGGGTCTTATAACAGCTTCATTTTTCTTTATTTAGCATTGCGCTGTTTGTTTTATGCACTGGTATTCTTGGGAGGAAACCCGTTCCGTGTTATACGGCGTGGTCCCTTGATTTACCTGATTTAAAATAAAGATTAATAACTGTTTTAGTTCTCACACCAGTCCCATGACTGACCTGGAGTTTATTGTTTTAACCTAAACTCTGGGTGCCCTTATTTTGACACGGGCAGCTAGTAGTTTCGGTTTTGCAGATTTATATTCATAGGATCCTGGTTTACAGCTGGAATGATATCCGGAAAGCTTTGTATCCGTATATCTCTTCTGGTTGTGTATTGTATTATTTTCCGCTGCTATGTATTTAAATGTAATTTAAATCTCTGATATTTCTGTGTAATATTCATTTATACTCTGTATATTCTTGTAATCTGATGCATTGTTGTAATATACAATGAAATGTTCTTCTGTATGCGTTCTGTTTTGTCGTGTTCTCAACGATAGGGCGTTTCGAACGGTCTGGGTCGGTTTAGCGACTGGTTCGGACCGAGCGAGATTCCTTGCCGTCACAAGAATGTCTCACAGCGCATGGAGTAAAATATAATAATAATAACATACTTGACATAAAACAGGTGAGACAGTGCATAAGCTGATAACTAAAATCAACATCAACATCAGAGTAGCGGAAATCCAAATACAGCTTATTACAACTTTCCCAATTTACTGTCTCTTAACAAAAGAAAGCTAAAGTAGAAGATGCACCACTAATTCCCAAGCAGTGATCTTCAACAACACAGGGAGAATACTATATATATTACGTGGAAGCCTCCTGCTCGTCTCTGGATCATCTACCCGTGCATCACCAGCTAACCTGTCTCTAGTCTGCTCGTGTGAGCACCCAGAGTAATAAGAGGAGACATAAAACTCTGGGTCAGACATAAAGCCTGGTATGAGCGATAAGCATCTAAACAGAACAATAAAAGGTATACTAAACCATACTTGAACCTGGACCTGCAACCAAAGAGTTAGTACCACATATCGTACAGTACTCTAAGGTGCCATAATAAATAGTGTAAAGAATACAGGGTGGGGTGTGCATGTCATAATGATAGCAAACAAATCAACCATAGCAACCATCCTCACATCTCTCACTCAGTGCGTAAAGCATACGATGTCCACCACTGTCAATCACTAGACCCATCGAAGTAGTGACGGAGTTCAACTTGTACAACTACTGCAACTACCAAGCTCACCACATGGAGTCATGACCAAATCTTTACAAATGACCCCACTTCATTGGTTTATAGCCCTTTAGTCGTACCTAGGCCATTGCAGCCCTGAATCCGTTCACGTACTTCCCATACATAGTGATCCAAAGTCATAAACATCGACTGCCCCTTGGCACACGTCCCGCAGCAAAGCCCAACCATGAAGTGAACTCATCGGTTCCCAACTGGATCCTGAGCTCTAACTTCCCATATTGGACTACCTTTGCATCTCAGGTTATTGGTCAATACTGGGTCGGGTCGGGTTTCCCTCCTAGCCATCGGTTTGGGTCGGGTGTCCATTCTGAGTCGGGTCGGTGTGTTGTCCTCCCCTGTAGCGGTTCGATTCGGGTTTCCAGCATTATGTCGGTTCGGGTCGGGTGTCCTCCTCCGGGTCGGGTCGGGTGCCATCTCCCTTCCAGTTCGTGCTTCCGCTCCGATCCGCTCCCTCGTTCTTCACGTTCTCCGATCCGATCCCTCGTTCTTCACGTGCTCCGATCCGATCCCTCCTTCTTCATCTGATCCGATCCCAGTTCAATTAGCGTGACCTTCCTTCTTGCCAGTTCTCCCAAGTGTCAAGTTCCGATCCGAGCCCTTCGTCCCTAAGTCGATCCGATCCCCAACTTAACCAACATGGCCTTCCTTTTTGCCAAGCCTCTTTTGTGCCAGACTCCAGTTCGGGTCGGGTTCCTTGCCCAGGTCTCCAATCCGATCCGAGCCCATATCCGATCCGATCCGAAACCCTGCACAACTTTCTGCAACTTTTTCCAGCAACTTGTTTACGCCATTCGACGACGTTTTCGACAAATCTAACTATACTAATCAATCACAAATCATGTCAAACAGTCATAGCAAACTAACCACAAACACCAAAATAATGAATTTACATGTCAAAATGGATCAAATATACCCAAAACCCCATATTTTCCCTTAAGCATGTTTAAGCAAAACTAATCATAGGGTTAACAAAACTTAATCAAATTAAACCAAATTTCTACCAGAGGCATAAAATATTATTTTCGAATTTATAGATATTTTTCCAGAATTTATCAGTGTATAAATTCGCTAATCTTCACTAATTACCCTTAATTAACTGTAATTAGTGTCAAAACGATGCTAATCACTCACCTTAGCCACAAACGAAATTCTCAGAACCGAAACCTTGCTGATTTGGGCGAATACTGATGTCTAACAGCAGCTCTAGCCTTGCTTTCATGTTTCCTCTCCTTAATTTGATGTAGATTAAGCCAAAACTTGATTAGAAAGTGATTAGAAGGTGATTTGGGTGTTGGAGGTCATTGCTAGGGTTGCAAGAAAGATAGTGGCGGCTGGGAAATGAGGATAAGATCGTTCTCTAACTGATTTCAGCCTTCTCCTTACCCTAATCCCGAAATCCCCCATTGGGCCTAGCTGTTAATCACCCAGTTAAGCCCAATTAAGCTGTTTTTCACCATCTGAAACTTGTTTCAGCCATATCTCCCAAACGGTGAATCTGTTTGGCTAATACGACCACTCTACGGAATTGTGAACCATCATCCGGAGCCAATGGAAGTGGTTTCAGGTCAAAATTCCTTTCCAGTCAAAAGTTATGGCCAAAACAGTGCCAACTAGGGGTAAAATGGTCATTTAAAAATAGGGAAAAATCATGAACATGAGAAATGACCCCAATAGTCGTCTCCCAAAGTTACATGACCATACGACTTCGTATGTGAAAGAAATAAATATTCTACGATCCTATGATGCGTAGAATACGGGTCATTACACTCTCCCTCCCTTAAGAAATTTCGTCCCCGAAATTCCTTAACTCAAAACATACAAAGGATCCCGCATGCCCAACAACCACATACAACAATCAAACATGCAATACAAGCTTATCCTAGCATGCAGAAAACTAAATCGAAGTTAAAACTTACCAGGCAAAGAGTTCTGGATATGTCTTCCTAATGTTCTCCTCTGTCTCCCAAGTACAATCATTCTCGTCCTCGCTCCACTGAACCTTGACTAGCTTCACCGCCTTCCTTCGAAGTTGCTTCATGTCGTGCTCGACAATACGGGCCGGCTTGCGGTTCCCAACTGCCTCGGGTTCTACTTCGAAGTCCTCTAAATGATCAGGTGAAATAGTCATATCTGGGTCGTGAACGAACTTCCTTAGTTGGGAAACATGAAATACGTTGTGAACTCCTGCCATCTTCTCTGGTAAGCCAACTCTATATGCCAAATTCCCGACTAGTTCAAGAACGGGGAATGGGCCAACAAATCTTGGTGCCAACTTGCCTCTCCTGCCAAATCGTATTACGCTCTTCAACGGGGAAATCTTGACAAACACCAAGTCGCCAACGGAGAATTTTAAGTCTCTCCTCCTCTTATCAGCATAACTCTTCTGCCTATCTTGGGCAGCCTTCATTCGTTGTTGAATGATCTTGATCTTATCTGAAGTTTCCCTCACCACATCTGGTCCAAGCATAAACTTCTCGCCAGTCTCTATCCAACATGATGGTGAGTTGCACGGTCTTCCGTACAAAGCTTCAAACGGAGCCATACCGATACTGGATCGGTAGCTATTATTATATGCAAACTCTACTAGATGCAAATGGTCATCCCATGATCCACCAACATCCAATATACATGCTCTCAAGAGATCTTTCAAAATACGATTCACCCTCTCCGTCTGACCGTCGGTCTGACGATGATATGCAGTACTGAGATGTAACTCTGACCCTAGAGCCTCTTGTAAGCTCTTCCAAAACCCACTAGTGAACAACGGGTCTCGGTCACTCACAATGCTTTTAGGTACTCCATGAAATCTCACTACCCACTTCATATACAATTCTGCAAACTTGGCTGCCGTTCTGGTCGATTTGACTGGTATAAATCTTGCACTTTTAGTCAATTGGTCCACAATCACCCAAATGCTATCATGTCCCGATCTAGTCCTTGGTAAACCATCGATGAAATCCATCGAGACTTGCTCCTATTTCCATTCGGGAATTTCTAATGGCTGTAACAACCCACTAGGCTTCTTTTGCTCGGCTTTAACTAGCTGGCAATTCATGCATTTGGATATAAACCTCCCAATGTCTATTTTCATCCCTTCCCAGTAGTAGGTCTGCTTCATGTCTCGATACATCTTATTACCACCGGGGTGTATAGCCAGTTTTGAGTGATGACATTCTCTAAGCACTTCATCTCTCAATCCATTGACATTGGGTACAACAAGCTTTCCATTCTTTCTAAGCCATCCTTCTCGATCAAGCCCATACTTGTTCATCTCCTCATCGATACCCATCTCTAACTTGGAGATGATTTCCAATAGGTTAGGATTGTCCCTCTGACTAGAGCCGATCCACTCAATCAAAGTGGGTCTGATCGTCAAACTTGCTAACATTTCTGGATTCAATTCACACTTTGGTATGAAATCAAACCCCGCGATATACTCCAGTTGCTTCCATTCAAGGAACATAGCCCCTAAACTGGCATGTCTTCTACTCAACGCATCGGCTACCGCATTGCCCTTTCCCGGTGTATATGCGATATCAAAATCATAGGAAGCCAAGAATTCTAACCACCTTTGTTGCCGGAGATTTAGATCCTTCTGGGAGAAGAGATACTTCAACGACTTATGATCTGTAAACAGCTCAAATCTTTCTCCCAAGAGATAGTGTCTCCACATCTTTAACGCGAACACGATCGCCGCCAATTCCAAATCATGGGTAGGGTATCTTCTCTCGTGCGGTTTCAATTGCCGACTTGCATAAGCTACAACCCCCCTTAGGAATGACTAACATTGGTGCACTTGTCAACTTGTCCTTTAGACTCTTGAATGCATTCTCGCACCTTTCATCCCAGACAAAAGCTTGATTCTTCTTGGTCAACTGGGTCAATGGTGCTGCTATCTTGGAGAAACCTTGGATAAACTTACGATAATATCCAGCTAACCCCAAGAAACTTCTTACATCTGTTGCATTCTTGGGCGTAGGCCAATCCTGTACCGTAGCCACCTTTGCAGGATCCACGGCGATACCATTCTCTGAAACAACAAGGCCCAAGAACCTCACTTCCCTCCTCCAGAAGTGACACTTAGAAAACTTTGCTTTCAATTGGTGTTTTCTCAACACCTCCATCACTATTTTTAAATGTTCCTTGTGTTCTTCCTCTGTCCTCGAATAGACCAAAATATCATCAATGAACACAAGGACGAACCTATTCAACTGATCTCTGAATACCCTATTCATAAGATCCACAAAATATGCTGGGGCATTGGTCAGCCCGAATGGCATGACCAACCACTCATAAAATCCAGACGGCGTTCGAAATGCCGTTTTAGCTATACTCTCAGCTTCCACTCTAAGCTGATGAAAACCTGTCGCGAGATCCAACTGAGAAAATACTCTCGCGCCACTCAACTGATCAAACAAATCATCTATCCGCGGTAGAGGATACTTGTTCTTCCTCGTCACTTTATTCAACTCGCGGTAGTCTACACACAAACGAAGGGAACCATCCGCCTTGTTAGCAAACAAAACTGGAGCTCCCCATTCAGAAACACTCCTTCTGATAAATCCCTTCTTCAAAAGATCGCTGACTTGCACCTCGAGCTCTCGCTGCTCCCTTGGTGCCATACGACGAAGTGGCATCACTATAGGTCTGGCATCTTTTACCAAATCAATACGGAACTCAATCTCTCGATGTGGTGGAAGCCCGGTCACTTCTTCGAAAACATCCGGATACTGGCCAACCACGGGCAAACCTGACACTCACTATGCGGAATGTCGAGGGAGTTTAGAAAACTAGCCAATACCCCCTCACTGGGTAGACCACCAAACACTATCCTCCGCCCATCATCCGATCTAGCTGTCACCAAAAAGCCCTCACAGTCTACCACCACCCCGTATCTTCGGTGCCAATCTGCTCCCAAAATAATGCCAAACCCAGTAAAGCCCAAAACAAAGCAATCACAAACAAACATGCATCCATGACTCGATAAGACCACATTACGACAAATCATGCTAAGGCTAGTCGAACCACCAATCGGGTTCGTCACTACTAAAGGTCTATCGACAATCTCGGGCTCCAATCCCAACCTATCTACCAGGTCACTAGATATGAAAGAACTGGAAGCTCCGGTATCAAACAAAACTCTAACAGGAACATCATAAACAGAAAGCATACCTTGAATGACGACATTCTTTCCCTTCTCCACCGCAGTTGGGGCATTCGATGAAGAAGGAATAGCATTAAGAGCGTAGGCTTTCACCATTTTCTTTTCTTTAGGGGGTTGCGGACACTTGTTCTTGTGATGTCCCATTTGGCCACAGTTGAAGCACTTCCTATCCGCTGGCTTGGCCCGACAATTACTAGCATAATGGCCCTTCTTACCACAGCTGAAGCAATCAACATCTTGCTTATTCTTTTTCTTCTGGCCATCCGTAGTCTGATTCTGCTTTCTCTTATTCTGGGAACCACCCTTGCCTCCACCACTTGCTTGTGGCTTTGGCTCATCTGCGGATGCAACCTCAGTCTTCGGCTTAGGGTAGAGACTTTCTGATCTCAATGCTTTCCCCACAATCAATTCAAACTTCTCATCAATGTGGTTAATAAGCCTTTCCCCCAAGTACTGATCCAAACCAGTTATGAATTTCTCATTCTTCTTCTCGGCAGTATCAATAAGAGATAACTCATACTTCGACAAAGTGTCGAATTCAGCAATATATTCCGAGACAGCTCTGCCATTCTACTTGAGCTCCAAGAATTTCTTAAACAGCACCGACTTCTGAGCAGCTGGAATGAACTTCTCGCTAAAGCGAACCTTAAACTGCTCCCAAGTAATCTGATCTTCGGGAGTAGCTGCCTTTATAGCATTCCACCAATTCATTGCCCGCCCTTGCAGCTGACGGGACGCTAGCTTTCTCTTCATCGCATCCTCGATACCCAAATCCTCGAAGATACGTTCGCAACTATCCAACCAATCCTGAACATCCGTAGCCGACTCCATTCCGTGAAACGGCTTCCCACCAAGACTAGTATAATCCTTGTTCAGCTTGGCAAAGTCGACCCTCGGTGCCTGCACTATTGGACCACCACCATTTCCACCATTGGGAGCTGCCCTCTGCACGTCCCTAAGCATCTCTCTCATGAGGTCAGTAAACATCGTCCTCATGTCAGCAGCATTCCCATTATTAGCCCCTCTACCGGTACCTCTAACATATCGGCTCATCGTCAATCTGTAAAAGGAAACGATTAACGACCCCATAATGGTGCTAGTGCAGCACGACTTCATTCTTATACTACTAATAGTATATATATATAGCTTTTAAAAACCAAAATAATCACAAATACGCTCTCTCGTATACGTATATTATCTCTCCCTGATAACTTCCCTAGGTTAACTACGCAACCTAGAGCTCTGATACCAAGTGTGACGGCCCGCCCCGCACCATCCTGCATTTCCTCCGAAAGTGCGCTGTACACATGCCCGACTAGCACGGGACGGTCGTCAGAAGAAAGGAAAGAAGGGAACGAACTAATCAAGAACCTATAGAATGTCTCACAGTGCATGGAGTAAAATATAATAATAATAACATACTTGACATAAAACAGGTGAGACAGTGCATAAGCTGGTAACTAAAATCAACATCAACATCAGAGCAGCGGAAATCCAAATACAGCTTATTACAACTTTCCCAATTTATTGTCTCTTAACAAAAGAAAGCTAAAGTAGAAGATGCACCACTAATGCCCAAGCAGTGATCTTCAACAACACGGGGAGAATACTATATATATTACGTGGAAGCCTCCTGCTCGTCTCCGGATCATCTACCTGTGCATCACCAGCTAACCTGTCTCTAGTCTGCTCGTGTGAGCACCCAGAGTAATAAGAGGAGACATAAAACTCTGGGTCAGACATAAAGCCTGGTATGAGCGATAAGCATCTAAACAGAACAATAACAGGTATACTAAACCATACCTGAACCTGGACCTGCAACGAAAGAGTTAGTACCACATACCGTACAGTACTCTAAGGTGCCATAATAAATAGTGTAAAGAATACGAGGTGGGGTGTGCATGTCATAATGATAGAAAACAAATCAACCATAGCAACCATCCTCACATCTCTCACTCAGTGCATAAAGCAATCGATGTCCACCACTGTCAATCACTAGACCCATCGAAGTAGTGACGGAGTTCAACTTGTACAACTACTGCAACTACCAAGCTTACCACATGGAATCATGACCAAATCTTTACAAATGACCCCACTTCATTGGTTTATAGCCCTTTAGTCGTACCTAGGCCATTGCAGCCCTGAATCCGTTCACGTACTTCCCATACATAGTGATCCAAAGTCATAAACATCGACTGCCCCTTGGCACACGTCCCGCAGCAAAGCCCAACCATGAAGTGAACTCATCGGTTCCCAATTGGATCCTGAGCTCTAACTTCCCATATTGGACTACCTTTGCATCTCGGGTTATTGGTCAATACTGGGTCGGGTTTCCCTCCTAGCCATCGGTTCGGGTCGGGTGTCCATTCTGAGTCGGTTCGGTGTGTTGTCCTCCCCTGCAGTGGTTCGGTTCGGGTTTCCAGCATTATGTCGGTTCGGGTCGGGTGTCCTCCTCCGGGTCGGGTCGGGTGCCATCTCCCTTCCAGTTCGTGCTTCCGCTCCGATCCGCTCCCTCGTTCTTCATGTTCTCCAATCTGATCCCTCATTCTTCACGTGCTCCGATCCGATCCCTCCTTCTTCATCTGATCCGATCCTAGTTCAATTAGCGTGACCTTCCTTCTTGCCAGTTCTCCCAAGTGTCAAGTTCCGATCCGGGCCCTTCGTCCCTAAGTCGATCCGATCCCTAGCTTAACCAACATGGCCTTCCTTTTTGCCAAGCCTCTTTTGTGCCAGACTCCAGTTCGGGTCAGGTTCCTTGCCCAGGTCTCCAATCCGATCCGAGCCAATATCCGATCCGATCCGAAACCCTGCACAACTTTCTGCAACTTTTTCCAGCAACTTGTTTACGCCATTCGACGATGTTTTCGACAAATCTAACTATACTAATCAATCACAAATCATATCAAACAGTCATAGCAACGTAGCAAACTAACCACAAACACCAAAACAATGAATTTACATGTCAAAATAGATCAAATATACCCAAAACCCCATATTTTCCCTTAAGCATGTTTAAGCAAAACTAATCATAGGGTTAACAAAACTTAATCAAATTTAACCAAATTTCTACCAGAGGCATAAAATATTATTTTCGAATTTATAGATATTTTTCCAGAATTTATCAGTGTATAAATTCGCTAATCTTCACTAATTACCCTTAATTAACTGTAATTAGTGTCAAAACGATGTTAATCACTCACCTTGGCCACAAACGAAATTCTCAGAACTGAAACCTTGCTGAATTGGGCGAATACTGATGTCTAACAGCAGCTCTAGCCTTGCTTTCGTGTTTTCTCTCCTTAATTTGATGTAGATTAAGCCAAAACTTAATTAGAAAGTGATTAGAAGGTGATTTGGGTGTTGGAGGCCATTGCTAGGGTTGCAAGAAAGAAAGTGGCAGCTGGGAAATGAGGATAAGATCGTTCTCTAACTGATTTCAGCCTCCTCCTTACCCTAATCCCGAAATCCCCCATTGGGCCTAGCTGTTAATCACCCGGTTAAGCCCAATTAAGCTGTTTTTCACCATCTGAAACTTGTTTCAGCCATATCTCCCAGACGGTGAGTCCGTTTGGCTAATGTGACCACTCTACGGAATTGTAAACCATCATCCGGAGCCAATGGAAGTGGTTTCAGGTCAAAATTCCTTTCCAGTCAAAAGTTATGGCCAAAACAGTGCCAACTAAGGGTAAAATGGTCATTTAAAAATCGGGAAAAATCATGAACATGGGAAATGACCCCAATAGTCGTCTCCCAAAGTTACATGACCATACGACTTCGTATGTGAAATAAATAAATATTCTACGATCCTATGATGCGTAGAATACGGGTCGTTACAATCAACTGTTGATTTGACGGGTTTGACGATGTGGTATTCAAAGTGTATGGTGGCCTGATGTTCTAAAAGATAGACGTAGCCTCAAGCTTCACAACCGGGAAATGACAAAAATCGGGCAGGCAGCATGGCTATGTGGGTCGCTCCCATTAGGGTGTATAATCACCTATCTAGAGAAATTCCTTTTACTTCTTTAATCTATTTCGATGCTATCCCTTTTCGGGAGACAGTGGTTTGAGCCCAACCGTTGGTGATATACATTAGATACAATCAATCGAAATGAGTGGTCGGTCATGTGTGGGCCGGGTTGCAAGACGTTCTTGTTGAACCCAGTGTGTTCCCCTCTAGAGATACACTATCGGCAGGTGGTCTCATACCTTGTCATAGTTGGAATCCAATCTCCAATAAGCGCCCTGTGGTTTTTGATTTTATACTATGTATGTAGAGCGTGAGATGCAAGCGTTCTACTATTTGGTTATTTATTTGATTAGACATTATTAAAATATCTTTGGATTTTGATATTAAAAATGTTTTGGGTTATAGTAAGGTAAAAACCATCTATGTTTATGTGTGGGCTGGTCTTACTATTATCCTTTTCTTTCAAAAGGTTTTTTAAAGTTGAACAATATGGTTGGAGTTTACTCACACCAGTCCCATGACTGACCCAGAGTTTATTTTGTTTGTTTTTCCGAAAATTCTTGGGTGCCCAAATTTATACGGGCAGTCAAGTGTTTCAGGCTTTACAGATACACTTGGAGGAGCTTGAAGTAGGAGGCTTCAATGTTACTTATTTAGAGTTATTTCCGCTGTACCAAATGCTGTATTGTACTTTAATGATGGTATGTATATATGATATAAAATTTTGTATTTCAAAGCTTATGTTATATAATATATTTTATTCGTTCCACTGTGAGGTTCTGTATTGTTATTTCTGTTCATCTTCTATCTTTTCTATTTTCTTTAACAATAATGACTCATATTTCTGTATTATTTGAGTTGGACATGGGTTGTGTTAGTCAGCTCAGATAGTACGGATTTGCGGGCCGTTACATTACTCTAATATGTATGTCCACAGTTTCTCCTATGAACTTCTTAATTGATCAATGAGCAAATTAAAGTGTGGCTTCTATTGGTTTGAGCTCATCTAAATCTAATTGTTCATACAAAGAATATGGAATCAAATTTATACTTGCACATAAGTCTATTAAGCACTTATTAATTGTCTTATCTCCCATTTGTGGGTGTTTGTATTCGACGACAATGGATTAATACAACACTTCACTTTGGGTATGAAATTTAGCATAAGTACGGTCTTGTTGAATGATATCTAAGAGTGGAATGTACACTTTGATTTGTTTAAAAATTTCTATTATGCTTTCCATTTTGTTACATAGTTTTTTAGCATTAAGTCTATAGGAAAATGGAGCTTGCAACTTAGTAGGTGGGTCTATTTTATCTGGGGAAGAATGAGATTCGTAATTGGACTCAGTGTCCGCCTGTATGTTTTGATCGGACTCATTTGTGATTTTCAAAGTTCCAAAAGGAACTTTTGACCCGTTATTTAGATAGGTAACTTGGTTATCAACTTGTTTATTAGATCACAAATTGGTTAATTCGGTATATAGTTCAAGCAATCATATTGAATGAGATGAGTTTGATTTAGGTTTGTGTTTTGATTTCTCGGTTTTGGGAATTGGCTTACTTGGGAAAGTGCATCTTTTCCTACCACTCACAAAAATGACTAACTATTGTAGTTCAAACTTAGCGATTTACTTTCTCTAATTTAACACATACAAGATAAATAAGTTTTGCAAATTTATATTTGATTGAAGATTTTGAGCAATAGCATTAGCTGACATTTCCAAACTTTCTTTGAGAAATGTCATTTGTTTCTTGTCTTGGGAAATGTACGATTATTGCGATTTGTTTTGAGAAGGTAGTGCAATATTTTGTTGAAGTTGATTTAATAGAAAATGTAATAACCCGGAAATCCGAGCCAATTTAAAATTTTTATTTTGGCAATTTTAGTGAATTTTGAATATTTAAAATGGATTATTTTAAATAGTAACGATGAGAAATTTATTTTGAATAGAATTAGGACGTATATATTTATTTGAATCATCGTTAGAATATAAATATTTTATTTTAATTATAAAAGGAATTGAAAATGGCGCGGTAGTTCGATAATTCGATTTCAAAATTCAAATGAATGTACAGGATTCAAAATAAAACGAATTTTAGTGAAACCAAAAATATTTAAATCTGTTTACGAATATCTTTCTAACGAATCTGAAAAATCGAAGTTTCATAGTGGGAATCAAAACTTATGGCCAAATGAATTTTCAGAAGGGTCGCTATGGAGTTTATATAGCCCGTGAAAATAGCCATTTTGCAAACGACCTCAGAATTCGACGAAACCACTTTTGTTGGATCCGGGATGTCAAATTATTACTTGGTTTCAAATTTCATAATTTTTGAAGTTAATATGCGAGCGTGGCAAGGGAAAATGTGTTTGGTCGATTTTTGTTAATTTGGATCGACCAGAAAAGGACCATTTTTCAAACGGTCTCAGAATTCGACGAAACTAGTTTTGTTAGGACTGTATCGTCAAAACATAGCTAGATTTATTTTTCTAGAATTTTTGGGATCAGTATGTGGCCCCGGCAAATTGAAATGTACGCTCAAAACAAATATCGAATGTTTTATATTTTAATTTGAAGAGAAACTGACTCAAACAGTCGAATGGGCCTACGAAACATATCCCACTGTGTTCGGAATGGGGGTATTTAGCTAGGGGCGACAGTCGTTGAATTCGATTGGGAGTTCGTGATGTTAAACAATTAAATTGGAATTAAATAAAATTAAAAAATATTATATAGACCCCAACCATTAGTCAAAACCCTAGAAATATTCCAACCCGTGGTCAACTGCCTCTCAGCCGACATCCCAAACCGACGATCCACGCCTTCCAGACTTCCTCCCCCTTTTTCTTCTGAATTCTTCAATGATTTTCAAAATTTATAAAAACAAAATCGAAGAACCAAGCGAGGCCTTTAAATCTACATGGCTATGATGATTTTTTAGGCAATGGATTTCGCGAATTCAGGGCGTGAAGTGTTACGGTTCGAGCTTAAATCGTTGGGTCTAGGGTGCGCCGAGTTGACCTGTATTCTCGCCGTGGGTGGAGCATCGTCGGAGCTTTGGCGTGGTGGCACTGGATCGTCGGCCGATCGCTGGAGGGAGGTGCGCAAGAGAACCCTAGTTCAGTGTGAGTGGGTTCGACAATGTACAGGAGCTCCAGTTCGACAGTGAAGATAAAAACAGTGAGTTGATATTATTTTCTTATCAGTTTTTATAAAATAAAAAAAATAGATTTTTTTAAAAAAAATTGCATAGCTTTTAAATATAAAATACCATTGTTTTTTTTGAAAATACCATTGTTTGTTTTTGGAAGATATAACTATGCTTTGTTCTGAAAAATATAAAGATCAAATTTTTGAAAGTATAAAGATCAAATTTTTGAAAGTATAAAGATATGATTTTTGAAAATATAAAGATACGATGTTTGAAAATATAAAAATGAGATTTTTATGTAGATAATATAGAAATAAAAATATGATTTTTATTTATAAATAACATCGAATTAAAAATGTGATTTTTAACCTGAACCGCTTTAAACAGATTGCGATGAAACTGAGTGGAAGCAAAGCGAAATCCAAATCGTTCAGAAATAAAGAATGGTGGATTGGAACCCACGGTGAGAACTCCTCACTTTTATTTTAATTTCTAGTTTGAAATATATACTAGGATGCAGACGGTGCTTAGCAGCACCCAACACCCGTCGTCCACAGACCATGGATGGCTTGTATGTTTGATTGATTTGTTGTGAAAATTAATTGTGTGATGTGGAATGAATAAATATTTTATAGTTAAAAATATAATTTTTAACATGTATATAAAATAAATATTTATAAACAAATCGGATGATTTGTTTATAAACACCCATTTGTACTGATATTGATTGGGACGATAAATTTTACACATCGCCCAACTGCACAAATAAATCTGTGTTTGTTGTTTGAAAACCCCACACGGGTATTGGGATGATATTGGGCATACACTAATCCCAATAATTAGTTGTATGCCAATCTATTGATTGACAGGCTATATAAGCGTCGAATATTTATATTTAATGCTTATACAGTGTAGAATGCACTCTGGGTGATGGACTACTGTTTTCATTGTTGTTATACACATTTGTTGGGTGAAATCCATATAATCAACATTATATGGTAATTGACTGTGTCTGATTCCAGTTCAGAAAGAATGAATATTTTAAAATAACGATTATTTTAAAATGACGAATATTTTCAAATAATATTCAGAAAAGATCAAAATTTGATTTTTGATGTCCGATTTGGGATGGACACGATTATATTTAAATATATATAGCCGTGTCGATTAGATTGACGCCATTTTGACGTGAACGATATTTATATCGATTTTTTCATTTTTAAAATGAATATCGAAAAGGAATTGATTTCAAAATATCATGTTTTGAAAATATTATCATATATATATCGATGATATGGAATATTCAATTTTGATTAGAATTTGAATATGAAGTTGAAATCGTTTTGAAAACGAATTTAAAACGATTTATAAAATACGATTTAAATGGAAATCGATTAAATATATATTATATATTATATATATAATATAATGGCCTGAATAGAACGCGCCGCGCTGCGGCAGTTCACGAATTTTGACCATTGACTTCGAATGGATATTACGGGAGATCCGACCGTCGGATTCTCCTAAAATCGGAACCGTTGGGTTCGTATCGAAAAGAGCTTTCTAACGAATATTAGTGATTTGAAATCTAATGGTTGGATTTGGAATTATGTCCAAATAAAATTTGGAAAAGGTCGCTGTAAGTGCAGTTCAATGGTCGTTGATGGAAATCGACTGTACGGGCCTTGATAAAATTATTAAAAATAGTAATAATGTGTGTAAAATCATAAGAAATGATTTGTGAAGAATTAGGATGAACATTTCCATATTTGAAAAGATAAAAATAGATTTTTATCGAAGTAAACTAATTTTGAACTAGAATTATAATTCTATTTATTTTTAAAATAAATAAAGTGGGTTTGAAATGGTTTTGAAAATAACCAGAATTTCCAACAATTGAATTGGATTGGATTTGAATCGAAATTGTCTTTGGAATATTTCGATGTTGGATTTCGTGATTATACAGATATTGCTATGGAAATTTGAAAGATATATTTATATCATTATTTCCTATACGATATTTGTTGGTCGTAGAATTTGATATTGAATATAAGCCGATATATTTTCTATTCAGAGCCTTGTATTTAATATCAAATGTGATTTGGGTTTGTCGTGAATGGTATCTTCAATAATACTGTTCTTAGACCCAATGGAGTTAAGAAAATCAGAAACTAACTGGAGATTAGTTAAGTTGAATGGTCTCCTGGGTATTGATCTGATGTTGGTTTCGCCCTTCGGGGTTAATACTTAGGGAATTGTTCACTTGCTAATTTACGGTTAAAGGCTGATGGAATGGAATGTGATTTTGGGTTTATCGTGAACCGTGTTTTAAATGACATTGATTCTTTAACCCAGTTAAAGACAGGACGTGATTTCCCAAGTTAAATAATCATTGATAGTGATTATTGGGAAGATTAAAACCAAGTGGAGTTTTAATGAATCTTTAATTAGATTGAAAAGATCGAGAATGGAGTATCACCAGTTTTGCTCCAAGCGATAGTTAAATCTTTAACTAGATTTAAACGTTAAATGGTAATTGAATTTACCAATAACACCGTGGTGTTAGATATGAAGTATTACCAGTTTTACTTCATGGGATGAATAGGTTGGGATTGGGAAATAAAATAAATAATTACTTCGGTGTGGTTCGCTAATCCCGACTAGTGTGAAGTGATATTCAAAGGAAGATTAAAGTATAAATTTAAAAGAATTTATCTTTGATAAAATTAATGGGAACCTTTCCCTAAGAATATGAAATTTAGAAACTAACTGAAGATTAGTTAAGATGAGTGGTTTCCTGGGTATTGATCTGATGTTGGTTTCGGCCTTCGGGGTTAATATTTGGGGAGTTGTTCTCTTACTAATTTATGGTTAGTGACTGATGAATTGGAATGAGGCATATGTTGTGTTTGTGTAACACTTGTTTATTATATACGCGAGTTATTCAGAAAGACCGGGTTTATCCCATTCTGAATAACTGATTCGACGTGGTGTCGAGGATGAAGACAGTGGTCGAAGACCGGAGGTCTTCACATCGTTTGGGTGATTACTGATGATCTTGATTGGGCTGTACACCCAAGAGGAGGGAATCAGTTGGTGATCGTCCAGACGTACTTGGAGATCGATGGATAGGCGAGGTACAAGGTGCCTCCGGTTTCGTTCAGACCCAGAACGGACTTGTAAATGGACTGTGTGTCTGACATTGGATTTTATTCTGTGTGATTGATTTCTATTAAATATATATCTGTTTGGCGGCGGAGAATTTATTCTCTTGCTTAATGCTCTTCTCTGAGACGTACGAGCTCAGAGGTTATATATTGATGGATATCAAACGCATGGAGTGAATTGCCTGTGTGGCATTCCCAAGTGGCAATGTGATCAAGGCTTCTGTTGAAAAGCAGAGTCTTGTGGTTGATGATCAAAGCAGGGCCTGTGTGGCATAGCTTTGTGTAGCGTTGATTCGCGAGCCTCACACCTCGGTGTGAACCAGAAATGGGAGAGGACGGCAGGGAGAGCATGAGTTTCCTTCTAGCTAGGGTGGTGTCAGTGACCTACCAGCCCTGACATTTATATTATTTACACCTGTGTGGTTGTTGCTGTCGCGAGGCGCCTCGATTATATCGGTCGATCCGGAACTGATGGAGTCATTCGTTGGCTCATTTACTCCCCAAAGGGCGGGGAAACGCATGTTCAGGGTTTAAGTTTAATCCACATCGGTGGACTAGCTCTGCACGTTGCCTAGGTACAGTTGCGGCTGAGTCCTGAGGGGTGGGCTAGAGCATCTCGAAATGGTTAGGATTGCGCCTTGCCTTGGTTCACAGATGGAAATCCAATTTCCAAATACGTGATTTTGCGGTTTTAATTATAGAACTAGTATGGCGACATGATATATGGTACTCATGCCGCCTATGATTGATACATTTATATTTGAAGTTGTTTTCTTCACTTATAGTAATAATAAAAAGATGAAATTTAGCGTATCAAGCATTCTTTGGCTATTATAAGGTAAAACCCTATCCTCCGGCTTGTGTTGCATTGTGTGATGGGACCTGGGTCTTATAATAGCTTCATTGTTCTTTATTTAGCATTGCGCTGTTGTTTTATGCACTGGTATTCTTGAGAGGAAACCCGTTCTGTGTTATACGGCGTGGTCCCTTGATTTATCTAACTTTAAAATAAAGATTAATAACTGTTTTAGTTCTCACACCAGTCACATGACTGACCTGGAGTTTATTGTTTTAACCTAAACTCTGGGTGCCCCTATTTCCACATGGGCAGCTAGTAGTTTTGGTTTTGCAGATTTATCTTCACTCGAACCTGGTTTACAGCTGGAATGATATTTGGAAAGCTTTGTATCTGTATATCTCCTTCAGTTGTGTTTTGTATTATTTTCCGCTGCTATGTAACGTATTGTAATCTCTGATATTTTGAATGTGTAATTTTTATTCATACTCTGTATATTATTGTATTCTAATGGAATTGTTGTAATAAACAATGAAATATTCTTCTGTTTGTGTTCTGATTCGTCGTGTGCTCAAAACAATCAGGGGTTTCGAACGATCTTGGTTGGTTTGGCGATCGATTCAGATCGAGTGAAATTCCTTGTTGTCATAGAAAAGGTAGGTTAGAAGCATTGCTTAAAAGTCATTGAAAAAGGGTCGAATGACGAATTATTTTAGTTAAAAGAGAATTAAGATGATTTTTTCAACCACGGTTGTATGTTGGAGAAAACAAATCATTCCTAAATTTGTTAAAAGAATTTATTTGTTCTATCGAGAGAGGGCATTGATCGGCGATTTGGTTCGGATAATTGATTTATAGCATAAACGCTGATAAACTTGGTTCATTTGATTGGTTGACACAACATTATCAAATATGTTTATCATGGCATCATTTTTCACTTTTAGGCTAGAGATGATCCTATTGAATGACTGCTCAGTTGCAATAGATTGATTTCTCATTACATCTCCTATTGGGTTGATTTTTCAGTTAAGTTTTGAAGAAGTTGCCAAGCAGAACAATGTTAATGAGCTAGAAAAATTCTTTAGCACATAAATTCTAGCATCGTTCAAGAACTATTATCAAGATCATCATACATAATTTGAATAGAATCTCATTTTTATAAATTGTGGCGTGGACATTTTATTATACGCTTCTTGAATAATTAAAAATATTTTCTAAAAGATTCACCCCCAAATTGATGGATATTGACAATTCTGTTTTGGATTTTGGATATTTTTTCCAAAGGGTAAAGATTCTTTAAGAAACATTTTACAAATCCATCCCACATTTTAATCGAATTTGAAAGCAAGTTGTAGAGCCGTTTTTCAGCATAATCGATGAGTGCAAATAGAATTAACCTAAGTTTGGTTCCATCATCACATAATTGTTGAAGTTTTATGATTGCACAAACTTGTTCAAATTTCCTTAAAAAGATATAAGGATCATCGGTTTCTAAATTTTGAAAGTATGTTAATGTGATTGAATGGGTTTCAAAATGATTTCTCATTGGAACATGTAAAGTTATACGAAAAAAGGTAGAAACCCGATCATGAAAGATACTATCTATAGGAGTTCGAAGAGGATTGTCGTTTACCATTTCGAAAAAGATGGTTAGTTCGAGTTGGACGGTTCATTGAAGTGTCACGAGTCCAAATAATAATGCATGAAAGAAAATTAAAGGAAGAGAGGTAAAAAAATAAGGATGGGGGAATATAAATGAAGTGATTTTTTTTCGTTTTTAACCAAGAAAATTATATGTTTTTTTAAGCCAAGAAAATTCAGTATTTTAGATCTTTTATTTAAAAAAATATGTATGAAAGAAATTGATTGGATATATATATATATATATCTTTTGTTTTAATGGAGGTTTTGCCTGTCTGAGCAATCCAATTAAAGTTTGTGGCGAATATTAAACTGGTATGAAATGGTGGTTCAATGTCACTTCTATGGTCAAAATTGGGTATGACGTGATTAGTGGCGTTCCCGTCCACTGTTATTCATCAGGAAGGCAGTAATTCTAGTGAAGCCTCATGGCTCTCGATTTTGTTGTTGCTTTGGTGGACACATTTACCTCCCACTCTCATGCCTTTTGCCTGATTTGGCCGCAATGTCTCTTGACGTATGTCATGGTTCAACATGGATGCTCAATGTAGTGGGCGGTGTTGTTCTACAGTAGTTGTCACTATCTTTGAGTGATCAAGATGTCATTAACTTTGGGATGGTCCCTTTACAACTTGGACTTTGAGCTGGTGTGCCTTACTGTCCTAAGTACTTCTGTACTTGAAATGGCATTGTTACCTTTTGGTTGTTTATAATTTGTTGTAATAGTGTATGTAATAACACTCCCTGCGCGGAGTTTGAAATTTGTAGAGTAGTTAAATTAGACTGGATCCAGTATTGTAAGCCAGTAAGGAAGAGTGGACGGAACACTATAAATTCCGTAAGCGGTGGACGGACCACCTTACGAACCGAAGTAGCTGATTGTTAACTAGAATCACCTGTACTATATTGTATTTTTTATTATTAGTTATAATAAAAGGTGTTTGCGATTACCTTAAAAACCGGTCGATTTTGCCATATATATACATATATATGTATATATATATATATATATAAGAATTTGTGCAGGAGGGAAATCGACCGGAGTCGTAAAACCCTCCCTAATCACGGGCCGTAAATTGAATGAATGCAAGGATTTATTTAGAAACTTTGTGCCTTTAGTATCTCCTGATCAATCTATTGGGCATATAGCTGCATATATAATTTATTAGGTTAATCTACTTAGGAGTAGATGGGTATGATTTATTTCTGAAATTGGAAGCGTAATGTGAAATAAACTCAAATAACTTAATAAAGGAAAACCAGTGATAGAATGATATATGTAGTGTTATTTATAGATAGTATAATTTTCCCATTCACCAGAACTTTTGTTTTGATCACCTTCTCATAACAAACCCGCATGTTTGACAGGTGGCCGAGATTATACAGCTTAGAGACACTTGTTATACTGTCATTACTAGGGTAAGTATTTACTTACTATTATATTTTATTCATTCCACTGCTAGATAATTTTATAGCAAGCTCTGATATATTTCATCTTTGCTTTCTTCCAGGATACTGGACAAACCAACTACGGTTTTGTAGACCAAGATTTTTAGCATTTTGCAAAAAAATTGGGTTGTTACGTACCTCCTCTGAATGCCTAGATGTTTCGGTCGTCTTATCTTATTATCGGGCAATAGTTGTAACTTCCAAAGTAGCTAGCATACCTTTCACTTTGAGATTTGTTAAATGAGTTGGGTTAAAAGGACCTTTTGGATGTCCTTATGTACAAATTCAACCACATCATTAGAGTTTTGTCCTATACTCCGCTTTCTAGGAGGAAGCCTCGTCGTCTCTTGGTAGGATAGAGCAATAAATCCTCATAGTACCTGATAGCCCAAAAAATGTTCTAGCACCCTAAGTAATCATAGCAAAGCCAAGTGAGAGGTATTAGTAAGGCTTGTTTTGAAGTATTAGTAAGCCAATGACCAAACTCGAAGACACAGGCTTGTTTTGAAGTCAAGAAATGGGCTCGATGCCGGGAATTTGCATCGAGTACACTACGCCATAAACGGCCTAACGCAACACAAAAAAATTGTTGGCACAGGCCTAAAAAATGTTGGCATAGGTCTTTGGCAACGTTTTTAGGGTGATGCAATTTTCACCATTGCTGCAGACCTCAAAAGCAACATTTTAACTATCTACGGCAACACAACAAATATTGTTACAGTAGATTCTTGTTTAGGTCTATAGCAACATCCTTAGGTGTCTGTAGCAACATCCAATAATGTTGCTATATATATTAACTTTATTTATATATTTTGTGGGGCCCACAATGTAGGGCCCATTGAAGAGATGCCCCAATCTAATCTCCTCCCTACGGCAACACCTTGTGTGACTATTGCAACATTATTTCAGCAACATTTATAACTTGATGGCAACACTATAATAAAGCTATTACAACATTACACTGACGCTACTGCAATACTACACTGAAAAGACATTAAAAGGCACAATATCACATAAACACTTGCTTATACAGTACACATTATAATTTGTACAATACTTATAACTTGCATAAACATCATAGTACGCAGTACACGGTAAACATCACAATTTGTCAACAACTACAGTCGGATTTTCATAAATGAGACTAAGAGCTATTGCCTCCAGCCGGATTTTCATTGTCAATGGACATGGTTGTGGAAATTAGTTCATCTAGATTCAACTCTGGGTGTAACGACCCCAAAACCCCATACTGCGGTGTTAAGGGTAATCTTTGGAATATAACACATAAACAGATAATAACATAACAGAAATAAATAAATACACCAGATAATGAACGAGTGATACACTGGATAAACGTAATCATCAGAGTTACACAGTATACAGGATCATACTTAGTACAAATACAGTTCAGCTATACACAAATGTCTACAGCGGAAAACAAAACATAATGTACAATAGGAGCTGAATAGCATAAAAAGAGATAAATGATAGAGTCCATCTTCAGCTCCAGCTATCCACAAAGAGCCTGTTAAAAACCTGAACACAAGGCTGCCCGTGTAGAAAAAGGGGCACCTGAGTTTGCAAGTGAAACAAACTACGAGTCAGTCATGGGACTGGTATGAGAAATCTACTCAACACATTTAAAATATGGCTAATCACAGGACCACGCCACTTTCGTGGAACGGGTTTACTCCATTGGATTGCCAGTGCTTTAAAATAAGTAAATCTTTTAAACATCGCAATGCTTTTTATAAAAATGAAGCCATTATAAGACTCAGTTCCCATCACACAATGCAACGCAAACTGGAGGATAGAGTTTTCCCTTATAATGGCCAAAATATGCTTGATACGAATAAAACAAAAGAATTTGATATTATTACTAGTGTTTATAGATTTCACAAACAATTTCAATCATAACTATCAATCATAGACGGCATGGGTACCATATATCATGTCTCCATATATATATATATATATATACAATCAAAACCACATGGTGTCGTATTTGGAAATTGGATTTCCGTCATGAACCAAGGCAAAAGATAGTCCTTACCGAATTAGAGACTCTCTAGCCCAAGCCTCAGGATCAGAATGCATCAACCCTTTGGATCGTCAGGGTCGGTCCACCGATGTGGATTATTATTCCTGAACACTATGTTTCCCCGCCCTTTGGGGCGTAACTGAGCCAACGAATGACTCCATCGGTCCCCGATCGACCAATATAACCGAGGCGCCTCGCAACAGCAACAACCACATAGGTGAAAATAATATAAATGTCAGCTAGTTCAAGCACTGACACCACCTCTAGCTAGAAAAAAACGCAGACCCTCCCTGATGTCCTCTCCCGTTTCTGGTTCATACCGGGGTGTGAGGCTCGCGAATTCACGTTATACACAAAGCTACGCCACACAGGCGGTGCTTTGATCATCAACCACAGGACTTTGCTTTTCAACAGAAGCCCTGATCACTGCATCTTAGCATGTCACACAGGCAATTCACACCATGCCACTGATGGCTATCAATCACACAGAATGAATTCCAATGTCAGACACACAGTCCATTTGCAAGTCCGTTCTGGGTCTGAACGAAACCGGAGGCACTATATACCTCGCATACCCATCGATCTCCACGTACGTCTGGACGATCCCCACTCATTATCCATATTTCGGGATGCCTCCCAATCAGAACATCAGTTACCATCCAAATGAAGTGAAGATTTCCGGTCTTCAACCACCGTCTTCATCTTCGATTTCTTATCGTCGATTCAGTTATTCAGAATGGGATAAACCCGGTCTTTCTGAGCAACTCGCGTATATAATAAACAAGTGCTACACAAACATACATACGCCTTATTCCAATTCATTAGTCACTAACCGTAAATCAGTAAGAGAACGATTTCCCAAATATTAACCCCGAAGGCCGAAACCAACATCAGATCGAAACCCAGGAAACCATTCGACTTAGCCAACCTTCAGTTAGTTTCTAAATTTCACATTCCATATCATTTATAATATTTTATAACGATTTATCGCTATTTTATTTATTTAAAAATAGCCAATTTATTCAAACGACGCTTCAGGCCATAACGCGGTCGTGGCGCTGTTTTTCTTCAGATTTGATTTATACATATCTGAAAATCTAACCATTGGATCTTCACAAAATTTACATCATTAGAAAGATCTTTTTAAAACGAATCCAACTGGTCCAGTTTTGGGAAAATCCGATGGTCGGATCTCCCGGTACAATCGTTTGAAGTTTCGATTTCAAAATACGAATTGCAGCGTCGTTATTCGATTTAATTTAATTATATATATATATATATATATATATATATATATAAATATAATAGATTCTGGCGCTGTTTTTCTTCAGATTTGAATAAAACATTCCAGACAATCCAACCGTTGGATCTTTACAAAGTTGGTGTCGTTGGAAAGATATTTCCAAAGCAAACCCGATGGTTTCGGTTTCGGGAAAATCCGATGGTCGGATCTCCCGCACTAATCGTTTGAAATCACGGTTTCAAAACACGAACTGCAGCTTCGTTATTCAATATATTTTAATTATATATATATATAAATATAATCGATTCTTCGATTTCAAAACTATATGTTTTTCATACTTTTGATAAAAATGATATTTTTACCCAACAGACATTTATTTCGACACTTCACTATTTTTAACAATTCATGTATATAGTAAAAATGTGATTTTTATTGTAAAACGATTTATTTCAAAACACGACTATTTTATATAGTTCAAATAGATGATAAAAATATGATTTTTATTATAAAACAATTTATTTTAAAACACGAATACCATTCAACACATGAATTTCTATTCAATGAATGAATTTCTATACAACACATGAATGTTTTCTATAGTTTGTATATATATAGTAAAAATGTTATTTTTATTGTAAAATGATTTATTTCATAAAACGACTATTTTATATAGTTCATAAAGATGATAAAAATGTGATTTTTATTATAAAACAATTTATTTTAAAACACGAATACCATTCAACACATGAATTTCTATTGAACGAATGAATTTCTATTCAACACATGAATGTTTTCTATAGTTTGTATATATATAGTAAAAATGTGATTTTTATTGTAAAATGATTTATTTCAAAACACGACTATTTTATATAGTTCATATAGATGATAAAAATATGATTTTTATTATAAAACAATTTATTTTAAAACACGAATACCATTCAACACATGAATTTCTATTCAACGAATGAATTTCTATTCAACGCATGAAGGTTTTCTATTCAACACACGAATATAGTTTCAACACATGAAAATAATTCTAACACATGAATATTATTCAAAATTTCGGCAGCTTAACGGCAGGGTAGTTAAAACCGGGGCCGTCCCTAGTACGGCTCCTCGCTCTACCTTAAAGCCTCGCAGCTTTTGACAATGGGGATTTCATGCATCTAGTTCGCACGCAGGCGGCATGTATATATTTTTTTTCTTTTCCACAAACTAATCCTATGTGGTTTCAACCAAATAATTCTCAACCACAAACGGGTATTCTTCAACCACAATCAATCAATTTCTACCACAAACAATCAATTTCAACCATTCGCTATCAACCAATTTTCACACCAATCACAACCAATAAATATCGTCCATGGTTTGTGGACGAGGGGTGTATATATATATATATAAGCATTTCACTTCTATTTCAACACACATATAATTTTTACAACGCATATATAACTTATACATCGAACGTACAACTTATACAACGCTTATACAAGAGGTGTACAACGCTTATATAACTCATACATCGACTATTTATACATCGACGTTTTCCATATCGTTTATAATTTAGAAATCTCACATTGGGTTCCACTCCACCAAAAATAGCAGAAGGCTCAGAAAAATATGCGGTCTCTTCTAGAATATAGAAGACGTCCTGTAACAACCCGTAAAATGCGAGCCAGTTTGAAATTTTTATTTTGGCAATTTTAGCGAATTTTGATTATTTAAAATGAATTATTTTAAATAAAATCGACGAGAAATTTATTTCGAATATAATTCGACGTATATATTATATACGTTGTCGTTAGAATATAAATAATTATATATAATTATAAATAGAATTGAAAATGGCGCGGTAGTTCGATAATTCGATTTCAAACTTCAATTGGATGTACCGGGTGCAAAACAATCCGGATTTTAGTGAAACCAAAAATAATGGGATCTAATTGTGAATATCTTTCCAACGAATCCGAAAAATCAAGATTTCATATCGGGAATCAAAAGATATGTCCAGTTGAAAATTCTGAATAGTCGCTATGGAATTCAGGCCCTTAAAAATGGACATTTTGCAAACGACCTCGGATTTCGATGAAACCAGTTTTGTTGGATCCGCAGTGTCAAGTTATTGCTAGGTTTCAAATTTCATAATTTTCCGAATCAATATGTGAGCGTGGCAAAGGAAAACGCGATTGACCATTTTCAGTTGATTTTAATCGACTGGAAATTGGTCATTTTTCCAACGGTCTCAGAATTCGACGAAACTAGTTTTGTTAGGACCGTATCGTCAATACGAAGCTAGAAAATATTTTTCTGGAATTTTTAAAGTTCGTATGTGACCCCGGTAATTTGAAATGTACGTTTAAAATTCAATATAGCGATTTAAATGTAAATTTAACGGAAACTGATTGTAACAGCCGAATCAGCTGACGATACATATCCCATTGTGTTCGGAATGGGGGTTAAACGCTATGGACGGCAGGTGGTGGGCCTCGTTTTGATGACGTATGTAAAAGTCAACTTTTATAAAATAATAAAATAATAAATAAAAATATATATAAACCCCCCCCCCCCTCTCATTTTCACTTCAGAAAAGAAAAGAAGGAAAAAAAAAACGAACCAAATCCGTCGCCCCCTTCTGCTGAATGCGCCGACGCCGCCTCCCCGTCATCCACCGCTGCTTCATCTCCTCCTCCGCGACGTCAGCTTCCCCCCCCCCCAACTCGATCCCCTCCCTCTCTCCTCCCAGGCGCGAAGACTTCCCCCCCGACCCTCGAAGAACGCGCCGCGCCCTAGCCTGGGACCCCCCCCCCCCCTGCGCTGACGTGGACCACCGCTGGAGCGGTACACCCCTCCCCCTCCGATCCGCGACTCCCTCTCCCCCCCCCCTTCGAAGTTCAACGGTGGAAAGCGCCCCCCTGTAAGTTTTTAATTTATTTACTTTATTTTTATTTTTATTTAAAACAGAAAAGAAAACCGATTTTTAAATGATTAAAAACTGATTTGGGAAAGAAAAAAAGAAGTTTAAAAACTGATTTTTAAGAATATTAAAAACTGAATTTTTGAATATTAAAAACTGATTTTATAAAAAAAAACATTTAAAAACTGAATTTTAAATTGATTTAAAACTGATTTTGAAAAAGGGTTTTAAACAGATTTTTAAAAAAAGATTTTTAAACTGATTTTTAAAAGGGTTTTAAACTGATTTTCAAAAGCATATAAAAAACTGATTTTTTGAAAAGGTTTTAACTTCAAAGAGAAAAAGGTTTTGAGCTTTAGAATGGAAAAAGATTTAAACTTTAAAAAGAAAAAAATCAGATTTTTATATATTGAAAGTCGAAGTAAAAATCATATTTTTATATATTGAATAGCATCGTAAAAATTCGATTTTTACATATGTAGTGGCTACGGGAAACGAAGATGACAAAGACGCGAGAACGACGAAAATCTCTACAATAGAAGAGCCGTGGAGTTAGGATAGCTTTTGGTGAGAATTTCTCACTCTTCAATTTATTTTCTAGTTATATATATATATACTAGGATGCAGACGGTGTTTAGTAGCACCCGACACAATCGTCCACAGACCATGGACTTGTTTGTTTGGCTGTTTGGTTATTGATTGCGATATTGGTTTGAATGTGGTTTGTGGTGTGAAAAATCGAATCGATAAATTGGTTAGGATTAGACGTGCGCCGTTATAAGGCGAAGGAGTAAGGCTAGGTTAGACTCTTACTCCAAATTTTGTGGTTTGCATAATGAAATTGATTTGATTGATGTGTGAATGGCGTGGGCCTTCACTAGACCGGGGATAAGGCTAGGCCTTGTCCCGTTTCTAGTATCGTGCCGTTATGCCGCCGAAATTTTCTAAAATATGTTAGAAAAATAAAATATCATTTTATTGAAGAAATGAACTGAATAGAAATTCATGTGTTGAAATAAAATGTTTTATCGTTAAAATATAATTTTGACGTGAATGTGAATAAATAAATATTCATTTACAAACCGGACGGTTTGTTTATGTACACCTATTTGAAGGACATTGATTGGGTCGATAAATTTTACACATCGCCCAATTGCACAAATAAAATCTGTGTTTGATTGTTTGAAACCCCACACGGGTGTTGGGATGAAATTTGAAGTTCACTCATCCTGATTGATTAAATATGTCGATCGGTTGATTGACAGGCTGTTATAAGCGTTGGATATCTATATTTGATGCTTATACAGTGTAGTGCACTATGGTTGATGGTTGATTATTTTCAATGCTATTATATACATGTGTTGTATGAAAATCCATATAATTAATTTTATATGGTAATTGATTGGGCCTCATTCCATATTTGAAAAAAAATATTTGAAAAAGAAATATTTGAAAAGAAATATTTGAAATAAAGGAATATATGAAGCCGTGTTGATTAGATTGACGCCATTTTGACGTGAACGATATTTATATCGATTTTAAAACGATTTCGAAATGAATTGAATTGAAAACGATTTCGAAATGAATTGAATTGAAAACGATTTCGAAATGAATTGAATTGAAAATGATTTCGAAATGAATTGAATTGAAAACGATTTCGAAATGAATTGAATTGAAAACGATTTCGAAATGAATTGAATTGAAAACGATTTCGAAATGAATTGAATTGAAAACGATTTCGAAATGAATTGAATTGAAAACGATTTCGAAATGAATTGAATTGAAAACGATTTCGAAATGAATTGAATTGAAAACGATTTCGAAATGAATTGAATTGAAAACGAATTCAAATTGAATTGAAAGTGAATTGAAACGAATTCAAATTGAATTGAAATTTGAATTGAATAGAAATGAATTTTAAAACGAATTTATAGAGAAGAATTCAATTTTGATTTGAATTGAAATGGAAGTTGAAATTGCTTTTGAAACGAATTTAAAACTATTTATATAATTCGTTTTAAATAGAAATCGACGAAGTATATATTATATATATTATATATATAATATAATGGCCTGAATAGAACGCGCCGCGCCGCGGCAGTTCGCGAATTTCGACCATTGATTTCAAACGGACATTACGGGAGATCCGACCGTCGGATTCTCCTAAGACCGGAACCGTTGGGTTCGTATCGAAAAGAGCTTTCTAGCGAATGTTAGAAATTTGAAATCTAACGGTTGGATTTGGAGTTACGTCCAAATCAAATTTGAGAAAGGTCGCTGTAAGTGCAGTTCGATGGCCATTGTTGGAAATCGACTGTACGGGCCTTGATAAAATTATTAAAAATAGTAATAATTTGTGTAAAATCATAAGAAATGATTCGTGAAGATTTGGGATGAAAAACTCCATATTTGAAAGGATAAAAATAGATTTTTATCGAAATGAACTAGTTTTGAACTAGAATTATAATTCTATTTATTTTTAAATAAATAAATTGAATTTGAAAAGGGTTTTAAAAATAACCAAAATTTCCAATGATTGCATTGGAGTGGATTTGAATCGAAATTGTCTTCGGAATATTTCGATGTTGGAATTCGTGATTATACAGATGTGGTTATGGAAATTTGAAAGATATATATTTATATCGTTATTTCCAATACGACATTTGTTAATCATAGAATTTGATATTGAATCTAAGCCGATATATTTTCTATTCAGAGCCTTGTATTGAATATCAAATGTGATTTGGGTTTGTCGTGAATGGTGTCTTCACTAACACTGTTCTTGAACCCAGTTGAGAAAAGATTAAATCTTTTTATTTAGATTTAATGAAGTGTACCAATTAAATTATATTTAATTGGAACTGAATTGGTATTGATTTTTGGGTTTATCGTGAACGGTGTTTTAAATAACACTTGTTCTTTAACCCGATAATTAATGGAATGTGATTTTGGGTTTATCGTGAACCGTGTTTTAAATGACACTGATTCTTTAACCCAGTCAAAGATTAAAACTAAGTGGGGTTTTAATGAATCTTTAATTAGATTGAAATAATCGAAATGGAGTATCACCAGTTTTACTCCAGGCGATAGTTAAATCTTTAATTAGATTTGAACGTGAAATGGTAATTGAATTTACCGATAACACTATGGTGTTAGATATGAAGTATTACCAGTTTTACTTCATGGGATTAATAGGTTGGGATTGGGAAATTAAAACAAATGATTACTTCGGTAAGTTTCGTTAATCCCGACTAGTTGAATCGAAATTCAAAAGATAGAATAAAGAATAAATTTAAGGAATTTATCTTGGATAAAATTAATGGGAACCTTTCCCTATGAATGTGACATTTAGAAACTAACTGTCGGTTAGCCAAGCAGAAGGGTTTTCTGGATATTGATCTGATGTTGGTTTCGGCCTTCGGGGTTAATATTTGGGGAATTATTCTCTTGATTAATTTACGGTTAGTGACTAATGAATTGGAATGAGGCGTATGTTGTGTTTGTGTAACACTTATTTAAAATATACGCGAGTTATTCGGAAAGACCGGGTTTATCCCATTCTGAATAACTGATACGACGATAAGTCGAAGATGAAGACGGTGGTCGAAGACCGGAGGTCTTCACGTCGTTTGGGTAATTACTGATGATCTTGATTGGGCTGTACACCCAAGAAGATGGAAACAGTTAGTGATCGTCCAGACGTACTTGGAGATCGATGGATATGCGGGGTACTAGGTGCCTCCGGTTTCGTTCAGACCCAGAACGGACTTGTAAATGGACTGTGTGTCTGACATTGGATTTTAGTCTGTGTGATTGATTTCTATTAAATATATATCTATTTGGCGGTGGAGAATTTATTCTTTTGCTTAACGCCCTTCTCTGAGACGTACGAGCTCAGGGGTTATATATTGATGGATATCAAACGCATGGAGTGAATTGCCTGTGTGGCATGCCTAAGTGGCAATCGATCAAGGCTTCTGTTGAAAAGCAAAGTCTTGTGGTGAGGATCAAAGCAAGGCCTTTGTGGCGTAGCTTTGTGTAACGTTTATTTCGGGTGTTTCACACCCGGTATGAACCAAAAACGGGAGAGGGCCTCAGGGAGGGCATGCGTTTCTTCCTAGTTAGAAGTGGCGTCAGTGGTTTTACACGCCCTGACGAGTTTGACTTATGTGGTTGTTGCTGTTGCGAGGCGCCTCGGATTGATCGGTCGTTCTCGAACCGATGGAGTCATTCAGTGGCTCATTTACGCCCCATAGGGCGGGGAAACACATGTTCAGGGTTTAAGTTTAATCCACATCGGTGGACCGGTCCTGACGATCCAAGGGTCACTCGAGCTCTGATCCTAAGACTCGGGCTAGGCAGTCTCGAATCGGTTGAGGACTATCTTTTGCCTCGGTTCATAGATGGAAATCCAACTTCCAAATACGTGACATTTGCGGTTTTATTTGTAAACCTATATATGGCGACATGATATATGGTACCCATGCCGCCTAGGATTGATACTTATGATTTGAAGTTGTTTTATACACTTTGCACTTATAGTAGTATCAAATGATTTGTTTTAAACGTATCAAGCATTCTTTGGCTGTTATAAGGGAAAACCCTATCCCCCGGCTTGCGTTGCATTGTGTGATAGGACCTGGGTCTTATAACAGCTTCATCTTTCTTTATTTAGCATTGCGCTGTTTGTTTTATGCACTGGTATTCTTGGGAGGAAACCCGTTCCGTGTTATACGGCGTGGTCCCTTGATTTACCTAACTTTGAAAATAAAGATAAATAACTGTTTTAGTTCTCACACCAGTCACATGACTGACCTGGAGTTTATTGTTTTAACCTAAACTCTGGGTGCCCCTATTTTGACACGGGCAGCTAGTAGTTTTGGTTTTGCAGATTTATATTCACAGGATCCTGGTTTACAGCTGGAACGATATCCGGAAAGCTTTGTATCAGTATATCTCTTTCTAGTTGTGTATTGTATTATTTTCCGCTGCTATGTATTTAAATGCAATTTAAATCTCTGATATTTCTGTGTAATATTCTTTTATACTCTGTATATTCTTGTAATCTGATGCATTGTTGTTATATACAATGAAATGTTCTTCTGTATGTGTTCTGTTGTGATTTGTTCTCGAACTATCCGACACTTTCCTTTACGGGGAAGTTACGGGTTTTTACACGTCCACACGAGTCCACTGTCACTTGTTTCACTGAATTTCGTCAACAAACGAAAAAGATTTGATTTTTATAGTGAAATCAAAAACCGTAGTGCTTTAAACTGCTATAATATAGTTAAAATGAAAATAGCCGTATACCTCTCTGAATTCTTCAAAACTAGGTTTAGCTTTTTCTCGAAATCCGTGTAGTATTACGACAATCGGGCGGTGCAGCGTTGAAGAGGGGCGAGAGGCGCACCCGCACGCGGCAGAAGGGTCAGGCGCGATCGCCTGTAGAGGTGGCGGCGGCGGTTCAAAGTCGTCGACTTCAGGAGATCGATTCGGCCTCTACACGCAATGAAAAAATCCAACCTTTATATGGATTTGAAGATATCGAGGAGCTCTACAAAATCTTCAACTGGAGGAGGGGCTAATTTTGCGTGGATTGATCGGAAAGTGGACGGGAAAGTTTGGAGGGTTCATCGCCGTGCGTCGATGTTCATCGGGGAGAGAGAAAGATTATGTGGCCCAATGAGATATTTTTATTTATTTATTTATTTTTAAATTTTCCAGAATACCCCTTGTCACATACTAACTCCAATCCAAACCCAACGACTATTGTCCCTAGCTAAATACCCCCATTTCGAACACAATGGGATATGTTTCGTAGGCCCATTTGACTGTTTTAGTCAGTTTTCATTCAAATTAAAATATTAAACATTCAATATTTAATTTGAACGTACATTTCAATTTGCCGGGGCCACAAACTGATTCGAAAAATTCCAAAAAAATAAATCTAGCTATGTTTTGACGATACGGTCCCAACAAAACTAGTTTCGTCGAATTCTGAGACCGTTTGAAAAATGGCCCATTTCTGGTCGATCCAATTTAACTATAATCGACCAAACACATTTTCCTTTGCCACGCTCACATACTAGCTTCAAAAATTATGAAATTTGAAACTTAGCAATAATTTGACATCCCGGATCCAACAAAAGTGGTTTCGTCGAATTCTGAGGTCGTTTGCAAAATGACCATTTTCACGGGCTATATATATTCTATAGCGACCTTTCTGAAAATTCATTTGGCCATAACTTTTGCTTCCCGCTATGAAACTTCGATTTTTCAGTTTCGTTAGAAAGATATTCACTAACAGATTTAAATATTTTTGGTTTCACTCAAATCCATTTTGTTTTGCACCCGATACAGTCAATCAAAGTTTGAATTCAAATTTTGAAACTACCGCACCGTTTCAGGCCTTGTTTATAATTAGAATTAGTTATATTCATTTTCAAATGTCGATTCAAGCTTACTTTTCATCATTATTATTTAAAATATTTATTTTAAATATTTAAAACCCACTAAAATAGCCAATTTAAAAAAAATTAAATTGGTTCAGATTTTCCGGGTCGTTACATTCTCCCCCACTTAAAACTTTTCGTCCCCGAAAAGGAACAAATTCAAAAGTGGTTTGATTAATCAACTCTACTTCCAATCTGGCTTCCATTCTCCAACTTTTCAGTTTCTTAGAATTCTCAAATTCTTCAAAAATTTGGCTAACACCCGGAATTTTCGAAAAATTTCGCCATAACCTCCTTTGTACGGGGAGGAGTTTGGAAATTTATTGGGTCGTATTAGGTACCCAATAAATCCTATAAAGCATACACATATTTATAGTGATATATTCTGGTGTTTACAGGGGAGCGTGTATAGATAATAACTCCAGAGAATAAATTCTCGTCACCCTGTCAAAGCCTGAGGGAGTGTGTATTTTTAATTGCTCCAGAGAATAAATTCTCGTCACCTCGTCCCGTGTGGGAAATAAATAATCCATGTGCCGTATCTAATAACTAGAGAGATGTGATTATTGTCAACTCCAGACCCGTGTGGGTTTTTTATTATTTTGGCAATTTACCGTTATCTTTTATATGGTCCATATCAGTCATCAATTCAACCTGTAATATATAGTCATCGCCATACAAGCCTCTCGCTCGTATGGTAAATCTTCCACCTCGTCACACAAGCTCCAAATGCTTATGTGGTATATGATGAAGTATGCCTATCTTCAAGAAGTAGGCCATGTAGTGTATTTCAAAATTAATTGTATCTTATGGCGACGTTTATTATTACACACAGAATAACCAGCACTCCGCATCCAATGGCATTCACAGGAGTTGATATAATAATATTTCGCTTCCAACTCATTAAGGTTTACCTATTTGTCGGGCACGCAAATAATTTCTTTACTCAACAGCTAAACCAATTACCTGTTCAAACATATATAATGCACAAGTATATATTTCTATCTATTTTTAAATCAGTTCAATACGTGATATAATCGAATAAATTTTACTATTCATTCTCGTATTAATTAAATTAACTATCTTTCTAATAATTTAATTAATCAAATCCACCATCACACAACACTAACAACAATAAAATTGTTTTTAACTTTTCAGATATATAACTTTTTATGTGTTCAAAAAGATTATATTTCTAAAACCAGACTATATATATAATCACAAATACGTTATTTATAAACATATAACTCTCCACTCGTTCTGGGGCACTTCTGACCCCATCTCCAACGAGTTATTCTGATTCTGCTATACTCATACTAGGATATTACTGATCCTATCTGTAATGAGTTACTCATCCTAGAACACTACTGGTTCTATTTCTGACGAGTTCGTTAATGTGTTATATACCAGAGCTAAGCTTAACCAAAGCTCTGATACCACGATGTGACGACCCCAAAACCCTGTACTGCGGTGTTAAGGGTAATCTTTGGAATATAACACATAAACAGATAATAACATAACAGAAATAAATAAATACACCAGATAATGAACAAATAATACACTGGATAAACGTAATCATCAGAGTTACACAGTATACAGGATCATACTTAGTACAAATACAGTTCAGCTATACACAAATTTCTACAGCGGAAAACAAAACATAATGTACAATAGGAGCTGAACAGCATAAAAAGAGATAAATGATAGAGTCCATCTTCAGCTCCAACTATCCAGAAAGAGCCTGCTAAAAACCTGAACACAAGGCTGCCCGTGTAGAAAAAGGGGCACCCGAGTTTGCAAGTGAAACAAACTACGAGTCAGTCATGGGACTGGTTTGAGAAATCTACTCAACACGTTTAAAATATGGCTAATCACAGGACCATGCCACTTTCATGGAACGGGTTTACTCCATTGGATTGCCAGTGCTTTGAAACAAGTAAATCTTTTAAACATCGCAATGCTTTTTATAAAAATGAAGCCATTACAAGACTCAGTTCCCATCACACAATGCAACGCAAACCGGCCAAAATATGCTTGATACGAATAAAACAAAAGAATTTGATATTATTACTAGTGTTTATAGATTTCACAAACAATTTTAATCATAACTATCAATCATAGACGGCATGGGTACCATATATCATGTCGCCATATATATATACAATCCAAACCGCACGGTGTCGTATTTGGAAATTGGATTTCCGTCATGAACCAAGGTAAAAGATAGTCCTTACCGAATTAGAGACTCTCTAGCCCGAGCCTCAGGATCAGAACACATCAACCCTTTGGATCGTCAGGGCCGGTCCACCGATGTGGATTATTATGCCTGAACACTACGTTTCCCCGCCCTTTGGGGCGTAAATGAGCCAACGAATGACTCCATCGGTCCCGGATCGATCGATATAACCGAGGCGCCTCGCAACAGCAACAACCACATAGGTGAAAATAATATAAATGTCAGCCAGTTCAAGCACTGACACCACCTCTAGCTAGAAAGAAACGCAGGCCCTCCCTGATGTCCTCTCCCGTTTCTGGTTCATCCCGGGGTGTGAGGCTCGCGAATTCATGTTATACACAAAGCTACGCCTCACAGGCGGTGTTTTGATCATCAACCACAAGACTTTGCTTTTCAACAGAAGCCCTGATCACTGCATCTTAGCATGCCACACAGGCAATTCACACCATGCCACTGATGGCTATCAATCACACAGAATGAATTCCAATGTCAGACACACAGTCCATTTGCAAGTCCATTCTGGGTCTGAACGAAACCGGAGGCACTATATACCTCGCATACCCATCGATCTCCACGTACGTCTGGACGATCCCCACTCATTATCCATATTTCGGGATGCCTCCCAATCAGGACATCAGTTACCATCCAAACGAGGTGAAGATTTCCGGTCTTCAACCACCATCTTCATCTTCGATTTCTTATCGTCGATTCAGTTATTTAGAATGGGATAAACCCGGTCTTTCTGAGCAACTCGCGTATATAATAAACAAGTGCTACACAAACATACACACGCCTTATTCCAATTCATTAGTCACTAACCGTAAATCAGTAAGAGAACGATTTCCCAAATATTAACCCCGAAGGCCGAAACCAACATCAGATCAAAACCCAGGAAACCATTCGACTTAGCCAACCTTCAGTTAGTTTCTATATTTCACATTCCATATCGTTTATAATATTTTATAACGATTTATCGCTATTTTTATTTATTTAAAAATAGCCAATTTATTCAAACGACGCTTCAGGCCATAACGCGGCCGTGGCGCTGTTTTTCTTCAGATTTGATTTACACATATCTGAAAATCTAACCGTTGGATCTTCACAAAATTTACATCATTAGAAAGATCTTTTTAAAACGAATCCAACTTGTCCAGTTTTGGGAAAATCCGACGGTCGGATCTCCCGGTACAATCGTTTGAAGTTTCGATTTCAAAATATGAACTGCAGCGTCGTTATTCGATTTAATTTAATTATATATATATATAAATATAATCGATTCTGGCGCTGTTTTTCTTCAGATTTGAATTAAACATTCCAGACAATCCAACCGTTGGATCTTTACAAAGTTGGTGTCGTTGGAAAGATATTTCCAAAGCGAACCCGATGGTTTCGGTTTCGGGAAAATCCGACGGTCGGATCTCCCGCACTAATCATTTGAAATCACGGTTTCAAAACACGAACTGCAGCTTCGTTATTCGATATATTTTAATTATATATATATATTTATATATATAATCGATTCTTCGATTTCAAAACTATATGCTTTTCATACTTTTGATAAAAATGATATTTTTACCCAACAGGCATTTATTTCGACACTTCACTATTTTTAATAATTCATGTATATAGTAAAAATGTGTTTTTTATTGTTAAACAATTTATTTCAAAACACGACTATTTTATATAGTTCATATAGATGATAAAAATATGATTTTTATTATAAAACAATTTATTTTAAAACACGAATACCATTCAACACATGAATTTCTATTCAACGAATGAATTTCTATTCAACACATGAATGTTTTCTATAGTTTGTATATATATAGTAAAAATGTGATTTTTATTGTAAAATGATTTATTTCAAAACATGACTATTTTATATAGTTCGTAAAGATGATAAAAATATGATTTTTATTATAAAACAATTTATTTTAAAACACGAATACCATTCAACACATGAATTTCTATTGAACGAATGAATTTCTATTCAACACATGAATGTTTTCTATAGTTTGTATATATATAGTAAAAATGTGATTTTTATTGTAAAATGATTTATTTCAAAACACGACTATTTTATATAGTTCATATAGATGATAAAAATATGATTTTTATTATAAAACAATTTATTTTAAAACACGGATACCATTCAACACATGAATTTCTATTCAACGAATGAATTTCTATTTAACGCATGAAGGTTTTCTATTCAACACACGAATATAGTTTCAACACATGAAAATAATTCTAACACATGAATATTATTCAAAATTTCGGCAGCATAACGGCAGGGTAGTTAAAACCGGGGTCGTCCCTAGTACGGCTCCTCGCTCTACCTTAAAGCCTCGCAGCTTTTGACAATGGGGATTTCATGCATCCAGTTCGCACGCAGGCGGCATGTATATATTTTTTTTCTTTTCCACAAACTAATCCTATGTGGTTTCAACCAAATAATTCTCAACCACAAACGGGTATTCTTCAACCACAATCAATCAATTTCTACCACAAACAATCAATTTCAACCATTCGCTATCAACCAATTTTCACACCAATCACAACCAATAAATATCGTCCATGGTTTGTGGACGAGGGGCGTATATATATATATATATATATATATATATATATATATATATATATATATATATAAGCGCATTTCACTTCTATTTGAACACACATATAATTTTTACAACGCATATATAACTTATATATCGAACGTACAACTTATACAACGCTTATACAAGAGGTGTACAACGCTTATATAACTCATACATCGACTATATAATTTATACATCGTCATTTTCCATATCGTTTATAATTTAGAAATCTCACATTGGGTTCCACTCCACCAAAAATAGCAGAAGGCTCGGAAAAATATGCGGTCTCTTCTAGAATGTAGAAGACGTCCACACGAGTCTACTGTCACTTGTTTCACTGAATTTCGTCAACAAACGAAAAAGATATGATTTTTACAGTGAAATCAAAAACCGTAGCGCTTTAAACTGCTATAATATAGTTAAAATGAAAATAGCCGTATACCTCTCTGAATTCTTCAAAACTAGGTTTATATTTTTCTCGAAATCCGTGTAGTATTACGACGATCGGGCGGTGTAGCGTTGAAGAGGGGCGAGAGGCGCACTCGCGCGCGGCAGAGGGGTCAGGCGCGATCGCCTGTAGAGGTGGCGGCGGCGGTTCGAAGTCGTCGACTTTAGGAGATCGAATCGACCTCTACACGCAATGAAAAAATCCAACCTTTATATGGATTTGAAGATCTCGAGGAGCTCTACAAAATCTTCAACTGGAGAAGGGGCTTGTGACGGCAAGGAATTTCGCTCGGTCCGAACCAGTCGTTAAACCGACCCAGACCGTTCGAAAACGCCCTATCGTTTGAGAACACGACAAATCAGAATGCATACAGAAGAACATTTCATTGTATATTACAACAATGCATCAGATTACAAGAATATACAGAGTATAAATGAATATTACACAGAAATATCAGAGATTTAAATTACATTTAAATACATAGCAGCGGAAAATAATACAATGCACAACTAGAAGTAGATATACGGATACAAAGCTTTCCGGATATCGTTCCAGCTGTAAACCAGGATCCTGTGAATATAAATCTGCAAAACCGAAACTACTAGCTGCCCGTGTCGAAATAAGGGCACCCAGAGTTTAGGTTGAAACTATAAACTCCAGGTCAGTCATGTGACTGGTGTGAGAACTAAAACAGTTAATCTTTATTTTTAAAGCTAGGTAAATCAAGGGACCACGCCGTATAACACGGAACGGGTTTCCTCCCAAGAATACCAGTGCATAAACAACAGCGCAATGCTAAATAAAGAAAAATGAAGCTGTTATAAGACCCAGGTCCTATCACACAATGCAACGCAAGCCGGGGGATAGGGTTTTTCCCTTATAACAGCCAAAGAATGCTTGATACGTTTAAAACAAATCATTTGATACTACTATAAGTGCATAGTGTATAAAACAACTTCAAATCATAAGTATCAATCATAGGCGGCATGGGTACCATATATCATGTCGCCATATATAGGTTTACAAATAAAACCGCAAATGTCACGTATTTGGAAATTGGATTTCCATCTATGAACCGAGGCAAAAGATAGTCCTCAACCGATTCGAGACGCTCTAGCCCGTGTCTCAGGAACAGCCGCAACTGCCCCTTGGATCGTCAGGGCCGGTCCACACGGAGTGGATTATTATGCCTGAACAATACGTCTCCCCACCCTATGGGGTGTAAGTCTGGTCCGTCAGCCGACCAGAATGCATTCGGCCGAAACCGATATAACCGAGGCGCCTCGCAACCGCAACAACCACATAAGTCAAACTCGTCAGGGCGTGTAAAACCACTGACGCCACTTCTAGCTAGAAAGAAACGCAAGTCCTCCCTGATGTCCTCTCCCGTTTTTGGTTCATACCGGGTGTGAAACACGCGAGGTAAACGTTACACAAAGCTACGCCACAAAGGCCGTGCTTTGATCATCACCACAAGACTCTGCTTTTCAACAGAAGCCTTGATCATTTGCATCTTAGCATGCCACACAGGCAAACCATCCTATGCAACCGATATCAGTCACACAGAATGAAATCCGATGTCAGACACACAGTCCATTTACAAGTCCGTCCTGGGTCTGAACGAAACCGGAGGCACCTAGTACCCCGCATATCCATCGATCTCCAAGTACGTCTGGACGATCACTAACTGTTTCCATCTTCTTGGGTGTACAGCCCAATCAAGATCATCAGTAATTACCCAAACGACGTGAAGACCTCCGGTCTTCGACCATCGTCTTCATCTTCGACTTATCGTCGTATCAGTTATTCAGAATGGGATAAACCCGGTCTTTCCGAATAACTCGCGTATATTTTAAATAAGTGTTACACAAACACAACATACGCCTCATTCCAATTCATTAGTCACTAACCGTAAATTAATCAAGAGAATAATTCCCCAAATATTAACCCCGAAGGCCGAAACCAACATCAGATCAATATCCAGAAAACCATTCTGCTTAGCTAACCGACAGTTAGTTTCTAAATTTCACATTCATAGGGAAATGTTCCCATTAATTTTATCAAAGATAAATTCCTTGAATTTATTCTTTAATCTATTTTTGAATATCAATTCAAACTAGTCGAGATTAGCGAACCTTACCGAAGTAATCATTTGTTTTCATTTCCCAATCCCAACCTATTCATCCCATGAAGTAAAACTGGTAATACTTCATATCTAACACCACAGTGTTATCGGTAACTTCAATTACCATTTCGCGTTCAAATCTAATTAAAGATTTAACTATCGCCTGGAGCAAAACTGGTGATACTCCATTTTCGATCTTTTCAATCTAATTAAAGATTCATTAAAACTCCACTTAGTTTTAATCTTCGACTGGGTTAAAGAATCAGTGTCATTTAAAACACGGTTCACGATAAACCCAAAATCACATTCCATTAATTATCGGGTTAAAGAACAAGTGTTATTTAAAACACTGTTCACGATAAACCCAAAAATCAATATCAATTCAATTCCAATTAAATATTATTTAATTGGCAACCTTCATTAAATCTAAATAAAAAGATTTAATCTTTTCTCAACTGGGTTCAAGAACAGTGTTAGTGAAGACACCATTCACGACAAACCCAAATCACATTTGATATTCAATACAAGGCTCTGAATAGAAAATATATCGGCTTATATTCAATATCAAATCCTACGACTAACAAATGTCGTATTGGAAATAACGATATAAATATATATCTTTCAAATTTCCATAACAACATCTGTATAATCACGAATTTCAACATCGAAATATTCCGAAGACAATTTCGATTCAAATCCACTCCAATGCAATCATTGGAAATTTTGGTTATTTTAAAAACCCTTTTCAAATTCAATTTATTTATTTAAAAATAAATAGAATTATATTTCTAGTTCAAAACTAGTTCATTTCGATAAAAATCTATTTTTATCCTTTCAAATATGGAGTTTTTCATCCCAAATCTTTCTAAATCATTTCTTATGATTTTACACAAATTATTACTATTTTTAATAATTTTATCAAGGCCCGTACAGTCGATTTCCATCAATGGCCATCGAACTGCACTTACAGCGACCTTTTTCGGATTTGATTTGGACGTATCTCCAAATCCAACCGTTAGATTTCAAATTTCTAACCTTCATTAGAAAGCTCTTTTCGATACGAACCCAACGGTTCCGGTTTTAGGAGAATCCGACGGTCGAATCTCCCGTAATGTCCGTTTGAAATAAATGGTCGAAATTCACGAACTGCCGCGGCGCGGCGCGTTCTATTCAGGCCATTATATTATATATATAATATATATAATATATATTTCGTCGATTTCTATTTAAAACGAATTATATAAATGGTTTTGAATTCGTTTCAAAAACATTTTCAACTTCCATTTCAATTCAAATCAAAAATTGAATTCTTCTTTATAGATTCGTTTGAATATTCATTTCTATTCAATTCAAATTTCAATTCAATTTGAATTCATATTCATTTCGCTTTCAATTCAATTTGAATTCGTTTTCAATTCAATTCATTTCGAAATCGTTTTCAATTCAATTCATTTCGAAATCGTTTTCAATTCAATTCATTTCGAAATCGTTTTCAATTCAATTCATTTCGAAATCGTTTTCAATTCAATTCATTTCGAAATCGTTTTCAATTCAATTCATTTCGAAATCGTTTTCAATTCAATTCATTTCGAAATCGTTTTCAATTCAATTCATTTCGAAATCGTTTTCAATTCAATTCATTTCGAAATCGTTATATATTCAATTCATTTCGAAATCGTTATATATTCAATTCATTTCGAAATCGTTATATATTCAATTCATTTCGAAATCGATAAAATCGATATAAATATCGTTCACGTCAAAATGGCGTCAATCTAATCAACACGGCTTCATAAATTTCTATTTTCAAATATTCTATTTCAAATATTTCTTTTTCAAAATAGTTGTTATTATCAAAATATTTCGTTCAACACATGACCAATCTCAATGAATGAGTACTGTCAACACATGAACTTTTATTTTATATCGATAAAGATGTAAATTTTAATATTAAAATATTTCGTTCAACACATGACCAATCTCAATGAATGAGTACTGTCAACACATGAACTTTTATTTTATATTATTCTTTATTTTTCAAATTGGAATGAGACCCAATCAATTACCATATAAGGTTAATTATATGGATTTTCATACAACACATGTATATCATAGCATTGAAAAATAATCAACCATCAACCAAAGTGCACTACACTGTATAAGCATCAAATATAGATATTCAACGCTTATAACAGCCTGTCAATCAATTGATCGACATATTTAATCAATCAGGATGAGTGAACTTCAAATTTCATCCCAACACCCGTGTGGGGTTCCAAACAATCAAACAAATATTTTATTCGTGCAGTTGGGCGATGTGTAAAATTTATCGTCCCAATCAATGTCCTTCAAATAGGTGTACATAAACAAACCGTCTGGTTTGTAAATGAATATTTATTTATTCACATTCACGTTAAAAATTATATTTTTAACGATAAAACATTTTATTTCAACATATGAATTTCTATTCAGTTCATTCTTTAAATAAAATGATATTTTTATTTTTCTAACATATTTTAGAAAATTTCGGCGGCATAACGGCACGATACTAGAAACGGGACAAGGCCTAGCCTTATCCCCGGTCTAGTGAAGGCCCACGCCATTCACACATCAATCAAATCAATTTCATTATGCAAACCACAAAATTTGGAGTAAGAGTCTAACCTAGCCTTACTCCTTCGCCTTATAACGGCGCACGTCTAATCCTAACCAATTTATCGATTCGATTTTTTTCACACCACAAACCACATTCAAACCAATATCACAATCAATAACCAAACAGCCAAACAAACAAGTCCATGGTCTGTGGACGATTGTGTCGGGTGCTACTAAGCACCGTCTGCATCCTAGTATAAATATATAACTAGAAAAGAAATAGAAAGGTGAGAAATTCTCACATATAGCTATCCTAGCTCCACGGCACGTCGTTGATAGAAATCTTCCTCGTTTCGCCTTTTTGTCACCTTCGTTGCTGCTTTCACTACATACGTAAAAATCACATTTTTATTTTTCTACACATTTAAAGATGATATTTTTAAATTTTCCTATCATGTAAAAATTATATTTTTAATCCTCTACATAAACAAAAATCATATTTTGACATCATCTATATAGTAAAGACTATATTTTTAATACTTTAAAAATATAAAAATCATATTTTTATCTTTCTACTCTATTAAAAATTTCGCCTTTTCTATTTTAAAAATATGATCTTTCCTATTCTAAAAACGCGATCTTTTCAATTTTAAAGTTCAAACCTTTTTCTCAAAATCAGTTTTTAAATTCTTATAAAATCAGGTTTTAAACTTAATAAAAAATCCGTTTTTATACTTTACAAAAATTCAGTTTTAAAATGCTTTAAAAATCATTTTTCAAATTCAGTTTTAAAATGCTTTTAAAATCATTTTTCAAATTCAGTTTTTATTACTTTAAAAAAAACAGTTTTAAAAATTAACATAAAATTAGTTTTTAACATAAACAAAAAAAAATCAGTTGTTAACATAAACAAAAAAAAATCAGTTGTTAACATAAAAAAAAAATAATCAGACCTTTTCCTTGTCTGAACGTCGAGAGCAGGGGGGTTCGCTGGTGGTGCTCGCCAGTGGTGCTGTCGGTTTGCGGAGGAGGCGGTGGCCTTGGATTTGGGCGGCGCGATAACCTCGGGTGGGGTTTTGGGTTTGAGAGGAAGGGAGGAGTGTGGTCGGAGGGGAAGACGGAGATGTTGGGAGGGCTGGCGGCCAGTGCGACTGGAGGTGGCGGGTGCGACGGTGGCTCCGTCGAGCCATCTAGGGCTCCGCCCTTTTTTTCTTCTTTTTTTTTTTTATTCTGAATTCATTTTTTTGAACGGGGGGGGGGGGGGCCAGGAGGGTTAAAGGGGAGGAGGGAATATTTTTTTTTTTTATATATATTATTTAATTTCTAAAAGTTGACTTTCCCATACGACCTCGAAACGAGGCCCACCGCCTGTCGCCCATAGCGTTTCACCCCCATTCCGAACACAAATGGGATATGTACCGCAAGCTGAATCGACCGTTTCGATCAGTTTCCTTTTAATTTACATTTAAATCACTATATTGAATTTTAAACGTACATTTTAAATTACCGGGGTCACATACTAACTCTATAAATTGCAGAAAAATATTTTCTAGCTTCGTATTGACGATACGGTCCTAACAAAACTAGTTTCGTTGAATTCTGAGACCGTTAGAAAAATGGCCAATTTCCAGTCGATTAAAATCAACTGAAACTGGTCAAACGCGTTTTCTTTTGCCACGCTCACATATTGATTCGAAAAATTATGAAATTTGGAATCTAGCAATAACTTAACATCACGGACCCAACAAAACTGGTTTCGTCGAAATCCGAGGTCGTTTGCAAAATTGCTATTTTTAAGGGCTTTATATATATAAAAATATATATAAATTCCACAGCGACTATTTCTAATTTTAAACTGGACATATCTTATCATTTCTAAGATGAAATCCCAGTTTGTTAACTTCGTTACAAAGATATAGTTATACAGATTCTAATATTTCTTGTTTCGTTCAATTCTGACTTATATTGAATTCTGTATATTCATTTGAAATTAGAAATCGAATTTTCGAACTACCGCGCCATTTTCAATTCCTTTTATAATTATATATAATTATTATATATTCTAACGACGACGTATATAATATATACGTCGAATTTCAATTCAAAATAAATTTCTCGTCGCTATTATTTAAAATATTTCATTTTAAATAATCAAAATTCGCTAAAATTGCCAAAATAAAAATTTCAAACTGGCTCGCATTTTACGGGTTGTTACAATCTCCCCCACTTAAAACTTTTCGTCCCCGAAAAGGAACAAAGTCGAAAGTGGTTTGATTATTTAACTCTACGCTCGATCTGGCTTCCATTCTCCAACTCTTTAGTTTCTGAGAATTTTCAAAATTTCAAAAATTTGGCTAACACCCTAAATTTTTGAAAAATTTCGCCATAACCTCCCCTGCAATGGGAGCATCGGGGAATTTCAAATAGCTTCCCCGGTCCTTCAGATCTCAAAAAGAAAAAGAAAAAGCCAAGCGGCTAGCCAATAGGCTCACAAAATCATCATCACCCAAACAAAACAGGAAATTATGTAGTAAACATGTACCTATTTGTCGGGCAAACAAATTTTATTCTCTGCTCTAGCCTCCTTGCTATGACCTGTTCAATGATATATATGTATATGCAAGCAAATGCAACCAATTCCCAATATAGTTCAATATTTGATTCAGTTAGGCATAAGGGTTCAAAATTATCAAACAATTAAACAACCAACACAAACATCAATCAATTTGTGAATTAGAGTCTCAAATTCATAATTTTGATACATATACAAAAATCAGATTTTTGATGCCAAATCACAACAATAAGCCCTATCTAATTTTGGTTCTCACACCAGTCAATAGGAAGTATATAGATATTACACGTTCGTCACTCGAATATAAATTCTAATGATGGAGCTCCATCGTCAAAATCATCTCCGGGCGATTAGAGTGTAATTCTATATCTATCCAATATATCAAAACTTCGAATACACGCTAGCCAGGCGCATACGCAAAAATCTTTATATTTTGGATTGTCCTAATCAATATAAATAAATAATCAAATACGTATAATTGATTTAAATTTTCAAAACAAAAATTGGCTTTCATTTTAAAAATATACTCTTCACACTCGTTCTAGGATACTACTGATCCCATCTCTAACGAGTCATTCCCATCGGATATTTCTAATCCAATATCTGATGAATTCTTTCGTAAGGTTCTAATGTGCCTTGTTCTCTGAGCTTTGTAAACCAAAGCTCTGATACCAACTGTGACGGCAAGGAATTTCGCTCGGTCCGAACCAGTCGTTAAACCGACCCAGACCGTTCGAAAACGCCCTATCGTTTGAGAACACGACAAATCAGAATGCATACAGAAGAACATTTCATTGTATATTACAACAATGCATCAGATTACAAGAATATACAGAGTATAAATGAATATTACACAGAAATATCAGAGATTTAAATTACATTTAAATACATAGCAGCGGAAAATAATACAATGCACAACTAGAAGTAGATATACGGATACAAAGCTTTCCGGATATCGTTCCAGCTGTAAACCAGGATCCTGTGAATATAAATCTGCAAAACCGAAACTACTAGCTGCCCGTGTCGAAATAAGGGCACCCAGAGTTTAGGTTGAAACAATAAACTCCAGGTCAGTCATGTGACTGGTGTGAGAACTAAAACAGTTAATCTTTATTTTTAAAGCTAGGTAAATCAAGGGACCACGCCGTATAACACGGAACGGGTTTCCTCCCAAGAATACCAGTGCATAAACAACAGCGCAATGCTAAATAAAGAAAAATGAAGCTGTTATAAGACCCAGGTCCTATCACACAATGCAACGCAAGCCGGGGGATAGGGTTTTTCCCTTATAACAGCCAAAGAATGCTTGATACGTTTAAAACAAATCATTTGATACTACTATAAGTGCATAGTGTATAAAACAACTTCAAATCATAAGTATCAATCATAGGCGGCATGGGTACCATATATCATGTCGCCATATATAGGTTTACAAATAAAACCGCAAATGTCACGTATTTGGAAATTGGATTTCCATCTATGAACCGAGGCAAAAGATAGTCCTCAACCGATTCGAGACGCTCTAGCCCGTGTCTCAGGAACAGCCGCAACTGCCCCTTGGATCGTCAGGGCCGGTCCACACGGAGTGGATTATTATGCCTGAACAATACGTCTCCCCACCCTATGGGGTGTAAGTCTGGTCCGTCAGCCGACCAGAATGCATTCGGCCGAAACCGATATAACCGAGGCGCCTCGCAACCGCAACAACCACATAAGTCAAACTCGTCAGGGCGTGTAAAACCACTGACGCCACTTCTAGCTAGAAAGAAACGCAAGTCCTCCCTGATGTCCTCTCCCGTTTTTGGTTCATACCGGGTGTGAAACACGCGAGGTAAACGTTACACAAAGCTACGCCACAAAGGCCGTGCTTTGATCATCACCACAAGACTCTGCTTTTCAACAGAAGCCTTGATCATTTGCATCTTAGCATGCCACACAGGCAAACCATCCTATGCAACCGATATCAGTCACACAGAATGAAATCCGATGTCAGACACACAGTCCATTTACAAGTCCGTCCTGGGTCTGAACGAAACCGGAGGCACCTAGTACCCCGCATATCCATCGATCTCCAAGTACGTCTGGACGATCACTAACTGTTTCCATCTTCTTGGGTGTACAGCCCAATCAAGATCATCAGTAATTACCCAAACGACGTGAAGACCTCCGGTCTTCGACCATCGTCTTCATCTTCGACTTATCGTCGTATCAGTTATTCAGAATGGGATAAACCCGGTCTTTCCGAATAACTCGCGTATATTTTAAATAAGTGTTACACAAACACAACATACGCCTCATTCCAATTCATTAGTCACTAACCGTAAATTAATCAAGAGAATAATTCCCCAAATATTAACCCCGAAGGCCGAAACCAACATCAGATCAATATCCAGAAAACCATTCTGCTTAGCTAACCGACAGTTAGTTTCTAAATTTCACATTCATAGGGAAATGTTCCCATTAATTTTATCAAAGATAAATTCCTTGAATTTATTCTTTAATCTATTTTTGAATATCAATTCAAACTAGTCGAGATTAGCGAACCTTACCGAAGTAATCATTTGTTTTCATTTCCCAATCCCAACCTATTCATCCCATGAAGTAAAACTGGTAATACTTCATATCTAACACCACAGTGTTATCGGTAACTTCAATTACCATTTCGCGTTCAAATCTAATTAAAGATTTAACTATCGCCTGGAGCAAAACTGGTGATACTCCATTTTCGATCTTTTCAATCTAATTAAAGATTCATTAAAACTCCACTTAGTTTTAATCTTCGACTGGGTTAAAGAATCAGTGTCATTTAAAACACGGTTCACGATAAACCCAAAATCACATTCCATTAATTATCGGGTTAAAGAACAAGTGTTATTTAAAACACTGTTCACGATAAACCCAAAAATCAATATCAATTCAATTCCAATTAAATATTATTTAATTGGCAACCTTCATTAAATCTAAATAAAAAGATTTAATCTTTTCTCAACTGGGTTCAAGAACAGTGTTAGTGAAGACACCATTCACGACAAACCCAAATCACATTTGATATTCAATACAAGGCTCTGAATAGAAAATATATCGGCTTATATTCAATATCAAATCCTACGACTAACAAATGTCGTATTGGAAATAACGATATAAATATATATCTTTCAAATTTCCATAACAACATCTGTATAATCACGAATTTCAACATCGAAATATTCCGAAGACAATTTCGATTCAAATCCACTCCAATGCAATCATTGGAAATTTTGGTTATTTTCAAAACCCTTTTCAAATTCAATTTATTTATTTAAAAATAAATAGAATTATATTTCTAGTTCAAAACTAGTTCATTTCGATAAAAATCTATTTTTATCCTTTCAAATATGGAGTTTTTCATCCCAAATCTTTCTAAATCATTTCTTATGATTTTACACAAATTATTACTATTTTTAATAATTTTATCAAGGCCCGTACAGTCGATTTCCATCAATGGCCATCGAACTGCACTTACAGCGACCTTTTTCGGATTTGATTTGGACGTATCTCCAAATCCAACCGTTAGATTTCAAATTTCTAACCTTCATTAGAAAGCTCTTTTCGATACGAACCCAACGGTTCCGGTTTTAGGAGAATCCGACGGTCGGATCTCCCATAATGTCCGTTTGAAATAAATGGTCGAAATTCACGAACTGCCGCGGCGCGGCGCGTTCTATTCAGGCCATTATATTATATATATAATATATATAATATATATTTCGTCGATTTCTATTTAAAACGAATTATATAAATGGTTTTGAATTCGTTTCAAAAACATTTTCAACTTCCATTTCAATTCAAATCAAAAATTGAATTCTTCTTTATAGATTCGTTTGAATATTCATTTCTATTCAATTCAAATTTCAATTCAATTTGAATTCATATTCATTTCGCTTTCAATTCAATTTGAATTCGTTTTCAATTCAATTCATTTCGAAATCGTTTTCAATTCAATTCATTTCGAAATCGTTTTCAATTCAATTCATTTCAAAATCGTTTTCAATTCAATTCATTTCGAAATCGTTTTCAATTCAATTCATTTCGAAATCGTTTTCAATTCAATTCATTTCGAAATCGTTTTCAATTCAATTCATTTCGAAATCGTTTTCAATTCAATTCATTTCGAAATCGTTTTCAATTCAATTCATTTCGAAATCGTTTTCAATTCAATTCATTTCGAAATCGTTTTCAATTCAATTCATTTCGAAATCGTTTTCAATTCAATTCATTTCGAAATCGTTTTCAATTTAATTCATTTCGAAATCGTTATATATTCAATTCATTTCGAAATCGTTATATATTCAATTCATTTCGAAATCGTTATATATTCAATTCATTTCGAAATCGATAAAATCGATATAAATATCGTTCACGTCAAAATGGCGTCAATCTAATCAACACGGCTTCATAAATTTCTATTTTCAAATATTCTATTTCAAATATTTCTTTTTCAAAATAGTTGTTATTATCAAAATATTTCGTTCAACACATGACCAATCTCAATGAATGAGTACTGTCAACACATGAACTTTTATTTTATATCGATAAAGATGTAAATTTTAATATTAAAATATTTCGTTCAACACATGACCAATCTCAATGAATGAGTACTGTCAACACATGAACTTTTATTTTATATTATTCTTTATTTTTCAAATTGGAATGAGACCCAATCAATTACCATATAAGGTTAATTATATGGATTTTCATACAACACATGTATATCATAGCATTGAAAAATAATCAACCATCAACCAAAGTGCACTACACTGTATAAGCATCAAATATAGATATTCAACGCTTATAACAGCCTGTCAATCAATCGATCGACATATTTAATCAATCAGGATGAGTGAACTTCAAATTTCATCCCAACACCCGTGTGGGGTTCCAAACAATCAAACAAATATTTTATTCGTGCAGTTGGGCGATGTGTAAAATTTATCGTCCCAATCAATGTCCTTCAAATAGGTGTACATAAACAAACCGTCTGGTTTGTAAATGAATATTTATTTATTCACATTCACGTTAAAAATTATATTTTTAACGATAAAACATTTTATTTCAACATATGAATTTCTATTCAGTTCATTCTTTAAATAAAATGATATTTTTATTTTTCTAACATATTTTAGAAAATTTCGGCGGCATAACGGCACGATACTAGAAACGGGACAAGGCCTAGCCTTATCCCCGGTCTAGTGAAGGCCCACGCCATTCACACATCAATCAAATCAATTTCATTATGCAAACCACAAAATTTGGAGTAAGAGTCTAACCTAGCCTTACTCCTTCGCCTTATAACGGCGCACGTCTAATCCTAACCAATTTATCGATTCGATTTTTTTCACACCACAAACCACATTCAAACCAATATCACAATCAATAACCAAACAGCCAAACAAACAAGTCCATGGTCTGTGGACGATTGTGTCGGGTGCTACTAAGCACCGTCTGCATCCTAGTATAAATATATAACTAGAAAAGAAATAGAAAGGTGAGAAATTCTCACATATAGCTATCCTAGCTCCACGGCACGTCGTTGATAGAAATCTTCCTCGTTTCGCCTTTTTGTCACCTTCGTTGCTGCTTTCACTACATACGTAAAAATCACATTTTTATTTTTCTACACATTTAAAGATGATATTTTTAAATTTTCCTATCATGTAAAAATTATATTTTTAATCCTCTACATAAACAAAAATCATATTTTGACATCATCTATATAGTAAAGACTATATTTTTAATACTTTAAAAATATAAAAATCATATTTTTATCTTTCTACTCTATTAAAAATTTCGCCTTTTCTATTTTAAAAATATGATCTTTCCTATTCTAAAAACGCGATCTTTTCAATTTTAAAGTTCAAACCTTTTTCTCAAAATCAGTTTTTAAATTCTTATAAAATCAGGTTTTAAACTTAATAAAAAATCCGTTTTTATACTTTACAAAAATTCAGTTTTAAAATGCTTTAAAAATCATTTTTCAAATTCAGTTTTAAAATGCTTTTAAAATCATTTTTCAAATTCAGTTTTTATTACTTTAAAAAAAACAGTTTTAAAAATTAACATAAAATTAGTTTTTAACATAAACAAAAAAAAAATCAGTTGTTAACATAAACAAAAAAAAATCAGTTGTTAACATAAAAAAAAAATAATCAGACCTTTTCCTTGTCTGAACGTCGAGAGCAGGGGGGGTTCGCTGGTGGTGCTCGCCAGTGGTGCTGTCGGTTTGCGGAGGAGGCGGTGGCCTTGGATTTGGGCGGCGCGATAACCTCGGGTGGGGTTTTGGGTTTGAGAGGAAGGGAGGAGTGTGGTCGGAGGGGAAGGCGGAGATGTTGGGAGGGCTGGCGGCCAGTGCGACTGGAGGTGGCGGGTGCGACGGTGGCTCCGTCGAGCCATCTAGGGCTCCGCCCTTTTTTTCTTTTCTTTTTTTTTTATATTATTTAATTTCTAAAAGTTGACTTTCCCATACGACCTCGAAACGAGGCCCACCGCCTGTCGCCCATAGCGTTTCACCCCCATTCCGAACACAATGGGATATGTACCGCAAGCTGAATCGACCGTTTCGATCAGTTTCCTTTTAATTTACATTTAAATCACTATATTGAATTTTAAACGTACATTTTAAATTACCGGGGTCACATACTAACTCTATAAATTGCAGAAAAATATTTTCTAGCTTCGTATTGACGATACGGTCCTAACAAAACTAGTTTCGTTGAATTCTGAGACCGTTAGAAAAATGGCCAATTTCCAGTCGATTAAAATCAACTGAAACTGGTCAAACGCGTTTTCTTTTGCCACGCTCACATATTGATTCGAAAAATTATGAAATTTGGAATCTAGCAATAACTTAACATCACGGACCCAACAAAACTGGTTTCGTCGAAATCCGAGGTCGTTTGCAAAATTGCTATTTTTAAGGGCTTTATATATATATAAATATATATAAATTCCACAGCGACTATTTCTAATTTTAAACTGGACATATCTTATCATTTCTAAGATGAAATCCCAGTTTGTTAACTTCGTTACAAAGATATAGTTATACAGATTCTAATATTTCTTGTTTCGTTCAATTCTGACTTATATTGAATTCTGTATATTCATTTGAAATTAGAAATCGAATTTTCGAACTACCGCGCCATTTTCAATTCCTTTTATAATTATATATAATTATTATATATTCTAACGACGACGTATATAATATATACGTCGAATTTCAATTCAAAATAAATTTCTCGTCGCTATTATTTAAAATATTTCATTTTAAATAATCAAAATTCGCTAAAATTGCCAAAATAAAATTTTCAAACTGGCTCGCATTTTACGGGTTGTTACAGGGCTAATTTTGCGTGGATTGATCGGAAAGTGGACGGGAAAGTTTGGAGGGTTCATCGTCGTGCGTCGATGTTCATCGAGGAGAGAGAAAGATTATGTGGCCCAATGAGATATTTTTATTTATTTATGTATTTTTAAATTTTCCAAAATACCCCTTGTCACATACTAACTCCAATCCAAACCCAAGACTGTCATCCCTAGCTAAATACCCTCATTCCGAACACAATGGGATATGTTTTGTAGGCCCATTTGACTGTTTTAGTCAGTTTTCATTCAAATTAAAATATAAAACATTCAATATTTAATTTGAATGTACATTTCAATTTGTTGGGGCCACAAACTAATTCGAAAAATTCCAGAAAAATAAATCTAGCTATGTTTTAACGATATGGTCCCAACAAAACTAGTTTCGTCGAATTATGAGGCCATTTGAAAAATGGCCCATTTCTGGTCGATCCAATTTAACTATAATCGACCAAACACATTTTCCTTTGCCACGCTCACATACTAGATTCAAAAATTATGAAATTTGAAACTTAGCAATAATTTGACATCCCGGATCCAACAAAAGTGGTTTCGTCGAATTCTGAGGTCGTTTGCAAAATGGCCATTTTCACGGGCTATATATATTCTATAGCAACCTTTCTGAAAATTCATTTGGCCATAACTTTTGCTTCCTGCTATGAAACTTCGATTTTTCAGATTCGTTAGAAAGATATTCACTAACAGATTTAAATATTTTTGGTTTCACTCAAATCCGTTTTGTTTTGCACCCGGTACAGTCAGTCAAAGTTTGAATTCAAATTTTGAAACTACCACGCCGTTTCAGGCCTTGTTTATAATTAGAATTAGTTATATTAATTTTCAAATGTCGATTCAAACTTACTTTTCATCGTTATTATTTAAAATATTTATTTTAAATATTTAAAATCCACTAAAATAGCCAATTTAATTTTTTTTTAAATTGGTTCAGATTTTCCGGGTCGTTACACTGGGTTAGCATCGCCTAATTTTTTAAGCACCCAAGCCAAATTCTCTTGTACCTTCTCATTTACCTTAGATTCTAGTTGTGCTTCTATTTCTTCAACAAGCCTCTGCCTTAAGTCCTTTATATAAGCATTTGTAAGAGCCTTGGCTGATTGTTTTGTACACTTTGCATGCCTCCCTATAAGAAAAGGACGACCATGTGATCTTCTACTCGAAATTATTGTTTCAACAATGCTTCCTCCTTCTCTACTGACCATTGCCTTTTGAAGTAAGTCCTACAAAATAAAACCACATCAAAATTACCCTGCAATAAATGCAGAGAATTCAGCAAATGCTTACGCATAGATTGAAAGCAGCAAATGCTTACATATAGAGAGAATGCAGCAAATTACCCTACAGTAAATGCTTACATATGCAACAAATATGTACAGCAAATGCAGAGAAAGCCGCATTTTGGAAAACAATTTGTTTGTGTGCATGTAATTAGAAAAATATTTTGTAACATATATAATGGTAAAAACTGGAAAAAAAAAAACAATGTACATTTGCTATCAGACATCGTCATATGGTTATAGGCAAGTAAAAGACATATGTATAACCACATTCATAATGCAGAGATAATGGAAGGATGTCTTTATCGATAGCCATAGATATTTAAAAAAAAAGATTTAAAAGCAGCATGATTTAATTAGAATGTTACACATGTAATCAAGCATGGTTTTACATGCATATCTCGATGTCAAGTGCATAAATATCATGAAAACAGTTTCAAGTGCACAAATGTCACAAGTGCATGCACAGAGCATAAGTGCACAAGGTTACCGATGCGAAAATCAAGTTCAAAAAGTGTTTCGACAAATGTGCATACGACTCTTCATAGGAGCTTCTTTCTAATTGTTTTTTGAAACGTGCAATTCTGTTGGCATTTTATCCAATTTCCTACATCATTAGCAAACAAAATATCCCGTAAATTTTAGGCAGTTTCCACTGCTTGACCTTTATATAACAAGACTGGAGTGTAAATATTTGATAAATACAAAATACAGTCGTAATGTGCTTCAAACAGCGGCACTCAGTATCCACCATCAATATGCCCAAGCAGACTAAATTTTTATTTTAATCTATGATAGGGAAGCATTCATTATATAAAGAAAACAAAAATACCCATATTTGGCTTTAATCATACATATGGAACAAAATTGCATATTTATTTTAATATTGCTCGTTAACAAGTTGACATATCTATACAATGGAATCTATACTATAGCATGTAGCATGCAAAATAAAACATACAGTTCGTGAGCAAACATGCACATCAGCAAGACATGAACAACGTGCAACATGTACAAAACAGAACAAAATTATTACAAAAAAAATTATTACTTACTAATTTGTACTTCATTACTTCAGGACTAGATACATACTCACGTTTATCTGTTCTCTTACGACTTTTAAGAAAAAGTGTTGCATCGGATGGTGTATCCTGATACAAGTTCAATAAATAGTTTAGCATACACTCTCTTCAGTCAAAAAGCATCTAGGCTAATTACTTCGTGTCAATAGCTACCACACTATCTCATCTAGAAAACTGTAATTAATAAACAACTGTAAAGTATCACATATCATCTTCTGACGAAGCTAGGAGAATTACTTTGGACCAGCGGGGTGTGTGTGTGTCTTAATACGACTTACAACTTTCAGAATTTTTCTTGGCTTTTTTCTAAAAAATAAACAAAAAACAAAGTACTTGTATATCTCACAAAAAAACCAAGTACTCGTTTATGTTGCGAAATAAATAATATGTATGTATACCTGAATCTCTTTATCTGCCCAATAACTCAAGAGCACTATAAAGTCCTCCAGTGGGATGTTGTCCGGCTTGTTTTCTAGCCTCTCCTCATCGGTCTCATAAGCTTTATAATAAGTTGTTTTTATGCGACTCTTGTACCCCCTCCAACAGTCACGAATAGACCTCAATACCCAGTTTTCACATTCGTCGGGGATAATATACCGTTGCTCAAATATAAATCAAAGATTAAAAAGAATAAATAAACCATAATTCAGCTACATTATAGTTAATAGATCAATATTACTTATTGAAGTAAATTTCAGCTACACTATAGTTAATAAGAGATTACCTAAACATAATTCCATAGAGTTTGCTTCAACTTTTTAGGAACATCCGACCAAGTTTTATACGTAAGTGGCACATCCCTTTTCAATGTTCCTAAAAAGTTGCTCAGTTCAGATATTACTTTGTCATCATCTAAAACAGGTTGGAACCACTCGTTCATCCCAATTACAACTCTTTTTTCATACACCCTTATATGAACATTAAACATCTTTGTTTGACCTCTGAGTCTTCTAGGAACTTCATCTTTATCTTTAATTAAAATGAAAAGTCCCGTCAAATAATAACATATAAATCATAATGTAAATTCGGTACTTAAATATTAATCCCACTGTACTATTAAATATTATTATCCCATCAATCCAGTACCTACTTCAACTTCTTCATTTTCAATGTCTGCCAAGATATTCTTCGCCACATCCTTATTTACCATACCACTTGCACTAGATTTAGCAGCATTTTTCTTTTGTCGTTCCCGCAGAGCCAAATAATCAGCCATTGTTCCTTGTCCTTCAATATCCTTCTCATTTGGACTTACTAACAGGCTTTGGCTTGGGCTTGGGGTTCTAAACATATCATTTTCCTTTGCCTTAACACTAGCTGAATGAGTTTGTGGTCTACTAACAAGCTTGGGCTTCTCAGCTTTTTTAGTTATCTAAATTGTATATATAAGTAGGAAATAAGATTTGATTTTATAGTCATTGTCTTCAGAAGCATAAAAAATAAGATATGTAGCTCTCACACACCTTTCGTGTACTTTTTGAAGTATCATCTTCACTATGCTCCTCATGGTCCAGATTATATTCCTCACTATCCTCATCTTTTTGCATCTTTTCCTTGTCCTTTTTTTTTTGGTCTGCATTTATCAGTTCAGCTGAACTTATAGGCACACATAGAGAAGCGAGATGTCCGTTGTTCCTCATCAAATTCTCAGCTCTCTTTATTCCATAGTCTTTTAGAGATGGTGTAGGTGGTACATGAACATTATGCAATTATATAATAAACCGGAAAATCATAATAAGTATGCTGCAAGAGTAGTATAAAATATTCAAATTACAATAAGATCATCATAATTAGAATTATTCGAACCTGCTTGCCATTTTCATCCATATCTTCGTCTTCCTCTGGTTGAATACGTGATTCTAACTTCTTCTTAACACCTGATGAGTTCAGACTCACTATTGAATCATTGATTTTTGGTTCTTTGTTTTTCTGTGTCGTCTTCCGATGATTTACCGTAGCAGCTGACTTCAAATTAATTGTTCCATTGATAGGTTCTAGATTACTTAGCTTTGCCAACGTCCGAGGACTTTTCACATCAGCTATCTTTTGATTCGTGGTTGCATTGTTAGGTTCTGTGTTATTCAGCTGTGCCGACTTCCGAGGACTGTTCAACACAGCTATCTTTTGATTCGTGGTTGTGTTAGGTTCTGGATTATTGAGCCATGCCGACTTCCGAGGGCTATTACTTCAGTTAACTTCTTTTTTTGGTTCTGTTTTAGTTGATGAGTCATCGTGTATTGTCGTTTCAGTGGTTTTGTAAGTACAACAAATCATACAATGATATTATAATCATGATCTTAAAATGATATAATATCACAATATTTTTTTTTGCTATATCAATATATCACAAATCTGTAAATGATATTATCTAGATATATATATATATATACACACACACACATATACACATACCAGTAACCAGATCCAGTTGCCTTGGTCGAATGATTACGTGTGGCTGCATTTGCTTTCGTGGCTCAATTGCAGTATCGACAATGTTGTCGATATAAAATTCCAAGTTGCCACCATTGTTAGCTCCATTGACATACTCTATGAGGTCTGCATCATTCGTCAGTGTCTTTCACCCACCCTTCTCACCATTTTTTATATAAATCCCTCAAATTTCATTGTAGAAAAGGTCCTCCTTCACGAACTCCATGAGCACTATGTACGAGAAATAGTCAAGTAAAGGTTCCACCAACATATACTTCCTTCTGAAATGTACCCTTGTAATGAAATGTGAGATGCATGGATCCCTCCATCATATACAAAATGTGTTTGTGTGTGTCCAACAAGAGGAAACCTAAGACAAGCCGAATTGTTAATACAGGCCGACCTAAGAATTTATAAGTAGTTTAAATCGAAACCCTAAAGTGATGTGAGAGAGAATTATACCTAAAAATCGAAACCCTAAAGTGATGCTTGAACCCCTAAAACGAAGCCCTGACTGAACCGAAATCGTTGAACAAAGCTTAAACCCCAAATCAAAGCCCTAATTGAACTAAAATCATTGAACAAAGCCTGAATCCCCAAATCAAAGCCCTAATCGAACCGAAGATTCAAAATGTTATTTCTGATTGCAAAAGTAAATATTAATTGGTTAACGAAATTAGAATGAATTACGCCAAAGAAAAATAATTGTTTGGATCAGAACCGATCAGGATTGATGAGGTGTCACGTTCTACAGTGTAGGATCTGGTTCATGTGGATTGATGCTAAGATATGGAAAGCTTTGCTATAGAAACATTATATAAAATGTTGCATCGTGTTACACTTATTTAGCTAGGCCAACACATTTTTATGGCTAAGGTAACACTCAAAATAGAACGTTGCAGTAGGACCAAAATATTATACCTATCGTCACATTTTGGCTGGCAACACCTTGCAAAATCGTTGGATTAGGTCATTTGTGGCATAGTGGTAGGATAGACTAGTCCAAAGTTCAGTAGCAGGTTTTCCAATGTGCTTCAAACTGAAGTAAACGGCGAAAAAATGCAACTAAACTCAAACCAAATCAAATCAAAATTGAATATAAACGAAACATATTAGCTTCACTCGAACAAACTCGCTTTTATGAGCTTTGAAGCAGTAGAATATAAAATATGGAATAAGGAGATGACAATTCAAAAGTCAAAGAAATTCATGTTCATTGATCATTTGCAAGGTCGGTACAAGTGTCACAGTCGATTTTAATATGCTATGTCAATGCAAACTTCATATACAAGTCAATATACTATTGGAGATGCGTATTAAGGATCTAAAGGCAAGTTAAACACTGGAGGAGGGTGAATAGTGTTTAATGAAATTTATTAATTTTCTCGAAATCTTTTTGAATCGAACACACTGTATATAGATCACAGATATTAACAAACACAAAATCAATCATATAATGCAGAAAGTAAAAGTAAAAGCAATAAAAGGAAAGTACACACCAGGATTTTATACTATTTTGGGACTCCCCTACATCCACTCCCACACAACGCTGGGTTGATGCAGATTTTTATTCAACAATATCAAATTGCAATCCTTCGTTTCAGGGCTACAAGGGCACACCCCAATTGGTTCCAAGTACAGTGAGATTTAGTTGATATATGGACCACAACTTTACACCCAATCGATTTTCAGGAAATAATCGCACCCAATCACTTTAAATAGGACATGACTACCCCTTCTCTTACTAGTTTTTGTAGTATTGACTCTGTAGGACTTGTTCTTGAGATCTTTGATTACAAACAGCCTATACCTCTTAAGAAGCACTTGAATTCAGAGAGATTTTGATTTAAAATTTAAAGAGAAGAAGAATGATATGATTTCTATTGAAATCGAAAGAGTATGTGTAGGAAATCAAGATATAAAGTATTATAATGGTAGGATGTAAAGAGAGGAAGAAGAAGATGATTAGTTATTAAAAAAATCGAATTCCGGAAGGTATTTATAGGTTTTCAATAGTCACAACGTTTTTGAAAGGATTTGAATTCAAAAGACACATCTTTTCAAAAATGAAAAAACACCTTAAGGGCTAGTATGTCGACATGCATAAAAGCATATGCCGACATACTTTTTCAAAAATATAGTTTTAAAACAAAGTAAATAATATATAAATAAATTATGGTGAATCCATACTTTTCAAAAATATAGTTTTAAAACAAAGTAAATAACATTTAAAAACAAATTAAATTCCTTTATATTTAAACATTCTTTTCAAAGTAAAAATATATTTAAAATTTATATAAAGATATACTAAGAATAATTAAAAAAATGATATGAAAGTATAAATATATAAACCTATACATATATTAAAAACTTAATATAAACAAGAAGGTTAGACAACATAAGTAATTATAAAACAAATGAAATTTTAGTTCAAAATCTATAAAACATAAATTTGAATATAAACTAGTTTTCAGGAGTTTAGAAAATAACTATCAGGAGTTGAAATATGTCTTAAAACAAAGAAGAATGTATTCTGAATAAGAAAATAATTTTGAAATCATTTGAAAACAAAATTTAAAATCAAGTAAATAAATTTGAAATTATTTTGAAATTAAGATTTAAATTTTAAGAACAAAATTTAAATTTAAAAATAGAATCAAGTGCTAACCAGAGTTTTAATAGAATTTCTAGACATACCGATTCTATAATTCTTGAACTCTTGATTTCTTGATACTCATGAATCTTGATACTTGAACTCTTTTATTTGAAATCTTAATTCTTGTGAACTGTACAGTCTTCAATTACAAAATACTTGCATAGATTTCCTACACACACACACACACACACACACACACACATATATATATATATTCTAGAAAATTGTGTTAGTATATTTTTATAACAATAATAATTAAAACATACTAGAAACAAGGTTGTTTTTATCAAAACCATCATCATCAACATCCTAGTCCTTAACATATACAAGTCCCAAGTTGATTTTGGTAAATTATACCCAATTTGACTTACGACTTCTTGAGTGAAAGAAAGTGAATAGTGAGAGAATGAATTTTCCAACCGTCGATCACAGTGCCACTCCACCCCTATTTTATAGGTAGAGGCTTAGTGTTGCTTCAAATAGCAGATCTGGGTTTTCTTAAACGCTTTGAACTGCTTTGGAGCTTCTTTCTCTAATTCTCCTTTCTTCAAAGGCTTCGGCTTCGATACATGATCCTTGGAGTGGATTTAACTCTGCTTTGAAGAAAAAGGCGTTGCTTCGAATTTAAGACAATCAAAGCGAAGAGCTTCTATTGTCCAAGTAATTCGAAACGACAATAGTGTAATGGTCGTGATTTGTTCTAGAACTTTGAAGGATCATAAAGGATATGTTGTGCAAAACCCTTCGTGATCATAAAGGATCATAAAGGATATGTTGTGCAAAACCATAAGCATAAACAAGTTCAAAGTTGAACTCATTCACATCAATATACTTATCGTGTATTGCAATATAATATTAATGTCAAACACCTACATTTTAAAATTTGTTTAGTTATTTACAAACACTACACAATATCACTTAACATTATACATTTAAGAGAATATATTAAAATTAGTTATATAACTTTGATTTAACAAATGAATTCAATCAATAAATTGTTGTTAATTCATCTAATTAATGCTAAGAGTGATGTATTAAAATGTACACCATGTACATGTCAACAAAAATGGCAAATTCAGTTTTTCTTCCAAATATAAAGTTAAATAAGTCACTCAGTTTAAATAATATATATAAACAATAATAAAAAATTTAATATATTATGCACTTATCTCAATAAATTTATCTTAAATCGAACAAAACAATTTCCACTTTGAATCCTTGCATTTTAACATTTCTACAGTTATTTGCCAAACCTCCTCGATTCTTTTGTAATATTTTATATTTTAATCCATATGTAATATGTTTCAACTGCTCATGAAATCTTAAATTCTAATTATTTCAATAATCTTAGAGAGTATTTTATCCATTTTTCTAATAGCTCTTAAAAATATACCTCAATTTTACTATGTATATTCATATTAAAAACGGTAATTTTTCATGCAACTATAAAGACGTATAAATCACATAACATAAACTATATGTGTCAACAATAATGACAAAGTTAATTTATAAACTAGTTACGATTTATTTATATTAATAACTTATCATATATTATATCATAGAATTTTTTTTTGAGCATTGATGCTCCATAACAAATTTATATTTTATATTATGCTACGTAGTTAAACTAACTTCATAATTTTACATTTAACATATTTAAATAAATTCTATTAAATAATATTTACTAATTTATTGAATAAGTTACTAACATACATCAATTTCAACATGTATAGATGTGTGTGTGTACACACACACATATCAATTTCAACATGTGTGTGTGTGTGTATATATATATATGTGTGTGTGTATTAACAGAAATTATTAAAAAAAAAACTCAAATATACATAAATACATGATATTTGTGTAGCTATGGAATATAAATTACGCAAAAATAATAATATTTAATAGTTTAAGCATTTCATATTAAAATTTATCATATACTGCATAATAAAGTTCTCGTTTCAACGTTAAAATTATAAATACTACTTTCAATAATATTGTTGTGTGCAAGGCATGAGTTACACACTAATATAGCTAAAATGTGAAGACTGTCAAGTTAGCTGGAGGTTCAGTAGTGACAAATGCGATAGGGTAGGAAATCGGTTTTTTCACAGGTATTGGAGGCTTAAGATCCATGTTCACGTTGAAATCCATTCAAAATATCTTCCAAAATTCATCCGAAGTCGAGTATGTCTAGATCCATGAAAGTAGGATGACTATACGTTTATCAACAAAAACAGCCGACCTAACGTATTTATCATTGACAGCCACTCATCTTCCACCGTAACATTAATGCAGCAACAAAAGCTGAATCCAAGGATAGCAACCATTAAAAGTTGCTCCCACCGTTTTAACACATATTAGTTTCCATTAAATATAACAGCAATACACATCTACAGAAGATTAAAAAAATTGAATCCAAAGATTGCAACCACTATATACTTGCTGCTATTATTTCAACACATGACTCGCATTAAATATAACAGCAATATGCCAAAGAAAATGTAATTATCCGATCCTCAATATGACAAGTAATTAACAAATAAACAAATTCATGGACAAGCTACTTGTTTTCAAGCTAGTCATTTCTTTTGGGTCATAACTGCTTCCATTTTTGAGTTAAAAAATGCAACATACATATATATACAATCAAAAGAACCCCATCACCAAATTTTAAACTCGGCACTCTCACTAGTGAGTAAAATACACACAACAGCTTGTTAAATTAACCCATCTATCTCATTCCCCCAATTTGGACTAAGATAAATCAGTACAATAGAAATAACTGGATGAATCTTTGTAGACCCTTGCCATCACAATATGGTGGCTTCAGGTGAAGAAATCATGCACAATCGTATACGCATAAGACTGACTGCTATATCCTCTCATCTTGTACTCCCATTGGCAAGCTCCAAGGATCCATCTTTCATGAGTTTTAAGCTGAGATTGTTGAATCGCTCTCGTGAGTACTGTCTTGAAGCTTTTCTCCAATCTGTTCCAGCCTTCATCATTGCAGCAAACTCTTCGTAGCTTATTTTCCCATCCTGGTATTCAAGTGCAGTTTTATTAAGTAGTCATAGAACTATAGGGAATGTAAAAGATCATTGCCAGTATAGACAAGTGCTATAAGTTTTCAAGGCATATATACATACATATACATACATACATACATATACATATATATATGTATATATATATGTATATATATATATATATATATATATATATATATATATATATATATATATGTATATATGTTCAGCCTGGGTAAATCAGTTATATACTTGAATGGAAGTTCCAATACATTCACTGATAATATAGCTACTGCACAGTACAGTTTATATAATCAAGCTATTTTGGAATTGGAGAAACTGGTTGGGATGACATTAGCACTTTACCTTGTCGGTATCTACATCACGGATGATAGCAGTAATGATTTCCTCCTGATTTGGTGCAAGGTCATCAGCTAAACACTCCCTGAGCTCCTCAATTTCAATATATCCACTCTTGTTCTGATCAAAGAATGTGAAGGCTTTATGCAAGTGTTCGTCGTTTCCTATCTTTCTAAGATGAACTGAAACTGCAACAAATTCGCCATAATCCAGTGTTCCATTTCCGTCAGCATCAGCCTGCCAATTGTAATAAACAAATGAATTGCGTTTCCTAATAAATCTGATATGCATTTACATTTGTTTACAGAAAAAAAGGGAATCAGTAACTAGCAGACTTATTAAACAAGACGCCAAATGTAACCATTTTATTCCTAAACCTGTAACGGTGGAAATAGTGCGATGTCAATGCACTGTATTACAAGAGTTCAAGAATGGTCACACATAGCATTTGTACTGGTAGCATAGCATGTAAAAGATAAAATATATTTAAATTGGCATGTGCATGTAAATTAAGACCAATGCTCCAAATTTAACTGGTGCGATTAGATATAATGTTTAGCCTGTTGATATCATATGAAACTTACAGCATCCATTAGTATTTTAACATCAGCATCTGGAATTTGATGACCAAGTTTGTTGAGACCATGTTTCAGCTCCTCTAGTGTTATTTTACCATTGTTGTTTACATCCATATTTGAAAACATATCCTTGATGTCCGCAACTTCTTCAACGGACAAATGTTCAGCAATCACCTGCAAGAAAATTAAGAGTTAACATGACAGAAGTTCACATATATGTGCCAAGCGCAAGACCAAACAAAATAATACTTTGAGTGCTCTCTTTTTGAGTTTGTTCATCATTGAGAATTGTTGAAGTCTAGCTTTCACTGTCTCGCCAAGATTAACATTAGGTGCTTTTTTAGCATTTTGCAACCATGGGTGATCTACAATTTGGATACAATGAAGGAAAAACAGTATTAGACAATATGCGATAAGAACTGAAATAAAAACACAAGGTATTAGTAAATAACATGGCATTGTCATATTCCAATCAGGGAAGTGCAATTTTGTTCACAATTAACGGAATAAACTGAAATTCTAGTTCTAACAAAAACAATTTGGTTTCAAAATAAGAAAGCCAAACTTACAGACTCCAGAATTAATGTCATTTAGCCTTGCTATTGGTATATACATAAATACAACTAGCAAAGCTTCTACATCATGTGCTTATTTCTGAGAGTAAAGTATGCTGAATAGAACAGAAATTACCCAATACTTCTTGAGCTGTTAACCGCTTCTTGGGATCCGGGTTCAACATTCTCCTAACAAGATCTTTTGCATTATCCGAAACTATAGGCCATGGATCTCTTTTAAAGTCTACAACAGACCGAATGATAGCTTGTGCAACTCCCTGTTCAGTTTCTAGACACAAAAACAATCGATAAAATCCCCACTTCTTCCCCTAATTAACATGTTTTTAGTGTAATGTAACTAACTACCAAGTTTAGACTGTTAATTGATATACCTGCCCAAAATGGTGGAACACCACAGAGCAAAATGTACAGTATAACTCCGGCACTCCAAACATCAACTTCAGGCCCATAATTTCTTTTCAAAACCTCAGGCGCCATGTAGTAAGGGCTGCCGACAATTTCAGTGAATTTCTCGCCTACGTTAATACAAAGGAACATCGTAAGCACATATACACTTGCCCACAAAATACATGATGGCCGATAACCACTGGAATATGTACAATAAGTAAAATATGTACCAGGTTTGAAGAACACCGACAACCCAAAGTCAATCGCCTTGAGTGCAGCAGTTTCCTTCTTATTTGCGAACAAAAAGTTTTCAGGCTTCAGATCCCTATGCATCACTCCATGCTTGTGGCACATCTGAAACAAAATCACAATACATTATTATCAATCAGCCCATTCAAAACAAAAAATCCCAGTCTTTATTTACAAATAGCCAGATCTACAAATAAAGATCCAGTATTTTTCTCACCTGAACAACCTCCACGATGGTTTTTGTAACAGCAGCAGCTGCTCTTTCAGTATAATGCCCCCTCGCAACAATCCGATCGAAAAGCTCTCCTCCTTCGCAAAGCTCCATTACTAAATGCACAGCGTTATCATCCTCGTAAGTCTCCTTCAACCTCACAATATTCTGATGCGGCGGCATCGACCGCATAATCTCGACCTCCCTCCTAACATCCTCGACATCAATAGGGGTCTTGAGTTTGTTCTTTGATATGGACTTGCAGGCATAAAGATCGCTGGTGGCTATTTCGGTGCAGAGATATGTAACTCCGAACTCGCCGCGGCCAAGCTCCGAGCCGAGTTCATAAAGTTGGAGGATATCGGTGCCGGTCGGAGAGTTCAATACGGTGAGCTTGTTTGAGGAAGTTGTAGCGTTGTTGTATGGGATTGAAAAAGGATTAGGCTTTTTCGTCTTTTTTTGCTTCGGCGGTCGTTGCTCAGAAGCTTCAACTGGCGATGCACAGCAGTTTCCCATGGCGGAATTAGGGTTTCAGGTGCTGTACAATAGATTTTCGTTATAGGATAATGAATTTGATCTATTTTCCTTCTTTTGTTGGGGAAAAAGAAGGTGGTGATGGAAAGGGCTGAGTTGCTGGGGAGTTACTCAAACTTTGGATTGGACATGTTGATACCGTGTCTCTTTTCTGGTCTATTTCCCAAAATTTGGTGGAGCTTTTTAAAGCATGGTGTAAAACTATGTGTGTGAAAAAGATCTTGTTCACACAGAAATTAACATGACAGCTTATTCAATGAGACGTAAGCAGTTTCTTTGTTGACTTTTTATGATATTTCCACCGTTATTTCATCGACTAAAAAAAAAAAAAAAAAAAAAAAAAAAAAAAAAAAAAGGTGCGAAGGATAGTCGATGAAATTATATGCTAACCTTATAATCTTATGGTGTGTATGAAGGATTATAAGGTTAGCATATAATTTCATCGACTAAAAAAAAATTCATACTCAAATGAAATCACTGTATGGATGATGTTCTATTGTCTTTCTTACTATCCTTCGTACCTTTTTATTTTTCATGGGTACTAATCCAATAAGAAGTAGAAATGTTGGCGACAATAATGCTGCTGAAAGTAACAAACATTGTATATGGTAGAGTTAGGGGTATTTCTTTAGGGTTACTTCTGTAACTTATTGTAAATCTATTAGATAATAGTAAAGCAGAACATTTTAAAGCTCTCTCCTTAATTTCAGAATTTCTCTCTTCTTCTTACTTCTCTCTATATATTTTATTTTTAAAGTTGTTTATGAACATTTCAAAGTTTACACAATTACTTATTAACAATTAGCTCCTAACACTTTATATTTAAGTCCACATATTTAAATTAATTACAAAATCCAGAATTTAAGTAATTTAAATAAATTTTATTAACTAATACTTCTTTTAAATACTAAAAATGACAAAATTATGTTTTTTGACTTCAAATAACTACACTACAATTTTTCTATAATCATTTAAGTCTCTCTCAATTATTTTTTAATATTTGCATAATATTAAAACTATTTAAATAACTTTAGCAGACTATTATTCATTGATTTCCTAATAAATCACATCTAGATTAACCATGTTCATATTATCAAAAATGAAAAAAAATAATCAAATATATAAGCATATCAATCACATAACAAAAATTATACGCATAAATAATTATCACAAGTTCAAAATTGAACTCATTTACATCAATATAATTACCGTGTATTTCGCTGTAATATTAATGTCAACGCCAACATTTTGAATTTTATTTGGTTATTTACAAAACACTGCACAATATCACTTAACATTGTACATTTATGTCGACATGTTTAAATTAATTATGTGATTTTGAATTTAACAAGTGAATTCAATCAATAAATTGTTGTTAATTCACTAACTAATGATAATGTGATATTTTAAAACGTACACCATATTTGTATCAACAAAAATGACAAAATTAGTTTTTTTTTTAAATATAAAGTTAAAATCACACAGTTTGAATAATATATATAACATTACTAGAATACACGGCTATTCCAACGGCTCAAAGCCGTTGGCGGTCATTTGAAGCCGTTGGAATAGGGTTAACGACTTCCAACGACTTTCAACGGATCCGACGGACTCTTTCCAACGGCTTCAAACGGTTGCACGCCGTTGGAGACCATTTAAAAACAATGATTAATACGCCGTTGAAAGTCGTTGGTGGCCATTGGAAAAACTGGGTTATTTTTTTTATAACAGCAAGCTAATAACCTTCCAACCACCCCATTTCCAATCCATTTCATTTCCAATCAATTCCACATATATACAACACATATATATCAATAACAATATAAACAACCAAAATAAATCAAAGAAACATCAGTATATACAAAACAAACTATCCAAACATCTAGAAAACCAACACATACATGTCCATAAACCAAATATATTAAAGTTACATGTCCACAAACTATCAAACATATCGAAAGTATCATCCCCACCCACTCCGTGCCAATATATACAACATTCAAACAAAATGTCAACATCTCCAAGTCATAGAAAACACATACCTCAAGCATCGTCTTCGGAACCACTAGACGACGAAGGAAAACTACGATGATTGTGCACATACTCTGCAAACTTCTGATTCAGCTGCTCCATCTGCATAGTCTGAAGATGGCTCTGCTCTTGTAGCTTCTCAATCATGGTTCTAAGCTCTTTAATTTCTTCTTTGTTTTGGGCCTTCTTAGTTTTTCGAGTCTGCAAATAGAATGAATAACAAAAAGGTTATGTCAGCATGTAAAATATTATAACACTATATATTTAAACGCTAATTTATCGTATGTATGCAAAAGGATTCATTATCGTTAGGTTACCGAAGCCACTACTCTCACCGCCACGTCATCGAGAGTAAGAGCCAGAGCCAGAGCAAGCGTAATATACCTACCACATAGATACATATACAATTCATAATAATTATGATATAATGAACTGTTAAAAAAGTAATATATGCTACACATTTTTCATGTTGTGTATATGTTGTGTATGCAATTATACACTTATTGTCATTAAAATTGGATAACTTGAATAAATGCAATATTAAACATAGGTAAAATGTAACGTGAATAATTGCGAAAATTACTAGATTTTACTCAGTCTTCATCGTTTTCTTCATCTTTTTCTGATTCAGACTCGGTTTCGTGTTCTATGTCGTTTTCCTCTACACTCTCAAATGCATCGACTAATACATTTGTCTCATCATTAAAGGTCCAAAATCAGTTTGATCGTCTGCAATTATTGTTTCAATGTTTTCCTACAGATCTGCTTGATAGACTTGTTCATTAGGAATATTTTGTCCATCAAACGTAGATCTTGCCTTGGTTTTAAAAATCACAGACCAATTTGCTTTATCCCTTTTTAGAGACAGATAAGGGGCATAATAAGCTTGTAGGGCTCATTTAGCTAGTACAAAAGGGTCGCACTTTTGATAACGTGAGATATGTTTAACTTCTATAATATTATAATTTGGATGCACGTTAATATCAGAACCTGGAACATTGTTGAACCAGTTGCATCTAAACAAATAAATATCCTTTACGGGAATTGTAAAATATGTCAATTGCAAAATCTGAGTTAACACGCCATAAAATATGTCAATTGTAGGATCATAAACGTAGTTCCTAAACCAACCACTGAAATCTTTGCTTAAGTCGCCGCTTTGATTTTTTGATTCATAAATACTGCAAACACAAACATGATATGTTACATTATTATTAACACGTGTAACTTAAATTTAATAAAACTTGTAAAAAAATGATTACCCAACAAAAGGCGCAACTTCAGAACAATTAAGAAGAATATATGTGTGTGCTACATGATATTCTTTATCATCTAGCCATATTTCAATACATTTTCCAGTATTTCGGCCATGTTGTTTAAAAATAGATAATGTTTTTTTGCAAGGCTTACTGGTTTTCTAGGTGACCGCAAACACCTCAAAAAATAGATAATGTTGCTTTAGAAGAAGAATCTTGTTCAACCCTCTCATCATTACGCGAACACTTTCAAATAATAAGTTCACATGATCATTAAAATAATAAGAGAGAAAAAGTAGCTTTTTCTTCGATATATGATTTGCAAATAGAACTTTCATCTCAAGCTTTTTGTCTCACTTTTTTCTTTAATTGATTTAAGTACCTAATAAAATAGTTCAGTTTAATAATAAGTTCTATTTATAAATAAATTAACATTTGAATACTTAGTATAATAAAATACCTTTCGAATGGATACATTCATCTATATTGCACAGGACCTCGAAGACGTGCTTTATTTGGAAGATGAACATGTAAATGCTCTATTATATTAAAGAAACCTAAAGGAAATATTTTCTTCAATTTGCAGAGCAGTACAGGGATTTCTTCTTTAAGTTTAAGTAGACGGTCAACTTTTAACGTAGTTGAACAAAGCTCCTTGTGAAATAAGCTAAGTTCTTGTAACAACACGGAAAATCAGAACTAATTTAAATTTTTTATTTTGGCAATTTTAGTGAATTTTGAATGTTTAAAATGATTTATTTTAAATAATGACGACTATAAATTTATTTTGAACAGAATTAGAACGCATAAATTTATTTAAATCAAAATTAGAATATAAATATTTATTTTAATTATAAAAGGAATTGTAAATGGCGCGGTAGTTTGAAAATTCGATTTCAAATTTCAAATGAGTGTACAGGATTTAAAATAAGCCGGATTTTGGTGAAACCAGAAATATATCAATCTGTTTGAAAATATCTTTCCAACGAATGTGAAAAATCTAAATTTCATATTAGGAATAAAAGGTTATATCTAGTTGAAAATTCAGAATAGTCGCTATGGTATATAGCCCTTAAAAATAGCGATTTTGCAATCGACCTCCATTTTCAACGAGACCACTTTTGTTGGATCCGGACTGTCAAATTATTGCTAGTTTCCAGTTTTCATAATTTTTGGAATCAATATGTGAGCATGACGGATTTAAACGTGTTTGGTCAACTCAATTTGAATTTAATCGACGGGAAAATGACCGTTTTTCAAACGGTCTCCAAATTTGACGAAATTAGTTTTGTTAGGACCGTATCGTCAAAAAATAGTTGGATTTATTTTTCTAGAATTTTTGAAGTCCGTATGTGGACCCAGTAAATTAAAATGTGCGTTGAAATCAATTTTGAACGTTATATTAAATTATATTTTAATTTTAATGAAAACTGATCGAAACAGCTGAATTGGCTTGCGGTACATATCCCATTGCGTTCGGAATGGGAGGTAATTAGCTTGGGACGACAGTCGGTGGGTTCGATTTGGAGTCCGAGTTAAAAAGTAACTTTTTAGACAAAATTAAATAAATAAATATATTTATTTATAAGGTCAAACCCCTCCACTCCTTTACTCCCCGTCCATTTCAGATCTAAAAATCGAAAAAAAAAAAAAAAAACCGCACCCTACGAACCTGTCGCCTCCCTCCCCATCGGGTCAGCCGCCACCCAACGCTATCGCAAGACGTCGCCCCGCCAACACCAACTCCGACACACTCCCCTCTCCTCCCCGCTGATCCTCTCTCCCCGTCTAAAACCCACCACACACCCATGTCGCGAGCCCCAAAACAGACCACCCGCCGCCAACAAAGCCAGCCGCCACCTACAGCCATTCTCCGACCCCCCGTCGCCGCGTCTTCAGCTACTCCCCGCCACCACAGCCTCCTGTAAGGTTTTCTTTATTTGTTTTTGTTTATTTATTTAACGTAAATAGGTTTTAAAATGATAAAAATTAGTTTTACATATATTATGAAATTGATAAGAAAATATAAGATTTTTATTTATATAGTTATGGTATAAAGACATGATTTTTATAATAAAAATATGATTTTTATAATGATGATATGATTTTTAATATAAGATAGCAAATTAAAAATTGGAATTTTATTTATTTGAATAGCAGTATAAAAATATGATTTTTTTTATGGACAACGTTATAAAAATGTAATCTTTATATGTGTATTAGCGATATAAAAATATGATTTTTATATGTATATCATCGTTATAAAAATATGATTTTTATCCCTTTAGCGTTGTAATAAAAATGAGATTTTTATATTTAATATAGCTTTATAAAAATGTATTTTTTATAGCATTGAAATAAAAATCTTATTTTTTTATAGCGTTGAAATAAAAATGTGATTTTTAATAGAAAAATCATGTGAAACGGATTGCAATGGAACTGACTAGAAGCAAACCAAATCCAAACCGTTCAGAAATAAAGAATGGCGGAGTGGAAACCAAAGATGAGAACTTCTCACTTTAATTTTATTTTCTAGTTAAAATTGTTGGATCTAGATTAACCCTAGAGGGGGGTGAATAGCGTTTATCACAGTTTTTAACAAGAATTAAAAATCTAACGAGATATATATTAATAAACAGATCACAGAATAGCAGAAACAGAAATGCAGAAAATAAATCACACACAGATATACCCAGCTTCGGCAAAACGCTGCCTACTGCTGCATTCCTAAGGTTTCTACTAGGTGTTGGAACAGATCTCGCATACAAGACCTTGTACACTCGCAATCCCTGCTCCTATTCTAAACCTACACTCAAAATCCTAGACTGACCAATATCCCCTCGATCAGATTTCCCCGAATTACAACCCCGTAATCCGTAACCCAGATTTTACAGACTTTGTCAACTGCCAGTCAACACCCTGACTGGATCCCTTAGATTTTACAGACTCTAGAAAATTGGTTCGACGGTTTTACAACTCAAATTAAAAGACAACACAACAAATAGAAAATTAAAACAAGGAGAAACCCTAATTAAAAAAATGAATAAAGGAGATTGAATTTAAAGGGGTCATCCCCTTTTTGAATGCGCCGGCCCTCTTTCTTTGCATTGCACCCTCTCATTTGTCCCTTTTACTTTGCTCTTGAAAAGGAAATGGCGGCCGTCAAAAAACAAATTAGGGTTTCAGGAAAAACCAAATAAAATCGATCGAGATCGCTCTTCAATTTGCTTCTCTATCGAACTTGAATGCTCTCTGAATTGTGATGGCTCTCTGATGCTTTCTTGCTCACTGATTTTGGAACTTTCAGGCGATCGAAAATCTCGTAAGTTCTTTGAATTTGATTCGATTTTTGCTCTGAATTTTTGGGTTGATTTTCGATGCTTGTGGTTTCGATCCCCCCTTATTGCCAGTGATGAAAATTGGTGTTAAATATAGGATGTAGAAAATCCTTAATTCTCTGATTTCCTGTAATTGACTTGATATGATTCCTTGTGTGATTTTGCCCCTTAAAAGTTGCCTCGATTGAAATTAGACTAGACGGCTCTCTGATTGAATTTAGCTTGAAATAAATGGCTTCATTCCTTGCCAAATTCTGGATATTATTTGTTGCCTTGGTAGTTTCTGACCTTGATTTCAAGTCGATCATTTCTGGAAACAAACCTGAATGAAAATTCATTTGTTTCCTGAATTACATCTCTGCTTGAATTAAACTTGTATTCCTCTGTGATTTTGAGTATTTCTGGAAACATAAAAGCTTGCCCAAAACTTGCATCTTGATTAATTCCTAAAAATACATCTCTGGTCGGTTTCAATTGCATTGTTTATTTCCATATATGTATTGCTGAAATTCTGTTTTCCCAAAATACTTTTGCCAAATGGATTGCATGATATTGTACTACCTTGAATTCCTTGTGTTGATTTCTAGAAATAACCATGATATATTTCTGAGAATAACATGATGATATTTGAAAAATATTTATTCGATTCTCTGCCTTATTCTTAAAAACATGCATGCAGATTCTCTGGAATCATTTTAAGTATGAAAATAAATTTCATTACTGAGCTCACTGTCTTCGTCCTTGATTGGATAATTGAATTGATTTTCTGGAATCATTCACAGCTAAATACCGCTCCATATATGAGCTGTATCTTGTGCACGTATGATTAATTTGTATGCTTGAGCATTGAAAGCTGCCCCCTTAGTTAACTTGCACATGCTGTTTTGAAGGTCCCATGCTACCACCTTTGCCTATATGCATATCATGTATGCTCCAATCTTTGTTTGTGCATTTTTCATGTAGCTGTCCATACTGTTGTCATGCTGAACCGTCATATTTATGTGTAATGCTGATCTGAAAATTCTGCACCTCTCTTGAGTGATTTGCCATGTGAAAAGAATGATCTGCCATACTATTCATTGATGATCTTGAGAATTCTGAACCATGTTGGCACTTGTGTATTCATAGATTTGCTGAATCATTTTTGTAATAATGTTGTGCTTGCTAAACCACCACTTGTATATATGCTATGTTCAGAGCTGCACCATTCTTTGCCTGAAAACATGAACTGCTACTTTTGTGATCCACTGGCCCATTGCTGAAACATTGATATTGCTGATCCAAAGTGTTTTGTTGCATGTTTGGCTCGACCATGCCATAGTAGTATTTTGTGCTTGAATTGTATGCTCATTTATATATCTCGACCATGCTTATGTAGGTTGAAAATTGTTTTGGCTTTGTCACATGTACATGCAGTAGTACACTAGAACTTCAAACTGGTTGCACCATGCACATTCACTATGTCATGAACTTGGCTTGCTGTTATATTAGTTGATATGTCAATGCTGAAAGTATGTTGAGCTCGACCACTTGGTTATACTGGCTCCACCATGCTATTTGATCATTTGTGATTACTTTGCATGTACATAACTTGAATCTTCGACATGATTTTCGGAAGCTTGAACCATCATTGATTTGAACTTGTCATTGACATACTTTGCTCAATCATGCTACTGATCTGCCAATTTATACTTGCTTATGCTACATCCCCCATGCATGCTGTACATTTTGTTGTAAGAGACATCGATATTCTGATGAGCACCATGCTGTGTTGACACTTTACTGCTACATGCTCCATCCAGTTCTTTGTTAGCTTTACCAAGCTGACTTGAATTTGTGTACACTACTTTTGTCACTTTATTGCCTCGACCATTCTGCTTTGTACTTTACATTTGCGCTGTGTCGAGCTTGGTCCATGTGACTGCTCCACAGTTGTATACACTGATTGGCGAGGCAGTGCACACGTGTATTTATACACGTGTGTATATGCAGTCATCAGACAATATTTTCTGTCCCTGTTCATATACGAACTAGCTAGACACAGATCAGATAAAGTCATGAAAAATGATGAGAAACACACCAGAAAACTGAGGCAAATGAAAATTTTAAAAATAAAAATTATATTCGCATGTGTTCAGTATTATTTCTATTGCTGTGTACTGTGTGTGTGTTCATTTGTATGACAGGTATGAAGACTGGACTGACTTGTAAGCTGTGAAGACAGAAGATAAAAGACAGAGGATGAATGTGTGTCAGTGAAATGTACAAGTGTCAATGTGTCTGTATAACAGAATGTAAGAAACAGTGAAAGAAAATATATATGAAATGAGTGACAGAGTGATTCTGCAGTGAGGAGCTGTGTATATGAACTCTGATATGACAAGAAATGTAATACAGTGATGTACAAATAGTGGAGTATAAAATTTGTACTGTTTGATATTGAAATAAAATATTCTATTCAAACAAAATATTGTGAATATTTAGATTTCTGTACAGTTGTATTTTATTTAAATAGAAATATTATGTTCATGTATGTTGTGTAGTATATGAAACAGTACAATTACAAACACATTTATAATAATATATATTTGGTTGTTATCATCAAACAAAAATCATATAATTGTGTATACAACATCGTTATATACAACAATCTCCCCCTTTTGATGATGAAAAACAAATATAAGATTTTGAGTATAAATGTGTTTGAAAAAAAATGAAATATATATTACTCCCCCTATTTGAATACTCCCCTACAACAGAAAGCTCCCCCTATAACTATGCTTGAGTTATATTTTATAAATTTTCAAAAATAAAAATATTTATAAAATATTCACTCATAAATCAAAATCTCAACCCATTCTCCCCCTTTTGTTATCATCAAAAGGATACAGAGTTTAAAATACAGATGAAAAAAGACTAAAAATATAATTTCATCTTAAGAGAAAGAACAGTCATCATAAATCTCAATCAGTCAAACAAAAATCATAATAAACTGAGAACTGGTGGCATATTTCACATTGTAGAAAATGACGGATTTACAATGAATTTTATATATTATGGAGAGAGTTTCAAAAACATATAATTTCAATTATTTTACAAAAGAATTTAAAAAAAAATACAGTGATGGATTTGGACTATAATTATAAATTCAACTTAAGTGACAAAATCAGATAATCTCAAATCCCAGTAGCTATCAATCAACAAATCATAATACTTCATATGATATTAACACATTTCACAGATTAGAACATAGATTGATAGGTTGGTTTTTATAAACACTAAGGAGGATTTCAGATTAATTTCAATTTATAGCCCTTTTTTTTTCTTTTTTTTTTATTTAAGAGCACACTGACCACGCATAACCAGAGCTTGGATTTTTAAATGAGGTCAGTCGCAGCTTAAATTATAAGTTGTCTCATAACCATGAATAACCAGAGCTTGGATTTTTAAATGAGATTAGAGACACACTTATGTATTAATTATATATTTTATTATTTTTAGCTTTAAATAGAAAAACTCCTCGGTATATACAACCAATATGAATGATAGAAATGTGGTAGGTATACAAATGGACTGTGAAATAAATTTCTAAATTAATTATATTATGAAATATGCTCGACTGTATCGGGATCATTGAAAATTCTCAATTATCACTAATTCTGAATAATAACATAGTCCAATTTCTATCATAAATATTTCCACTATTTATTCAAAAAGATTTTAAAACATATTAACTCTTCACATTAATATAAAATTATCATGGATGGCAGAATGATGATAGATAAAGAAGATGGTCATGAAATAATTGCCAATTCAAAGATATTATAATAAATGTTCAACCATCATGAAAATCTAAATAAAATCTCCTCTTGTTGTGAAATATACTGCAGTCACAATTCATCACAATTTCAAAATCTGATAATAATTTTGATGAATTATAAATATATTTCAATTTGGATATGATTTCAATTACTAAAAGAGTAATCAATAAATAATTTTAAAATTGAAAATCAATTACAAGAGGAATTTATACAGATTTATACCAGGGAAAAAAATGTGTATGGTGTCTATACAAGGTGAAAATTCAAAAACACATGGAGAAAAAGCTGATACCAATTGTAGTCTCCTTTATCAAGGAAATTATTTACACCCTAGATATCTCAGATTAAAGAAATTTCAAACACAAAGCCCAAATAGACAAGATTACAAATTTGGCTCAATTATCAGAGCAGCAGTCAGATTAAAGTAGGCAGTTATTTGAAAACAGTATCAGAGCAGCACAACAGAAACAGTTTCAAATCAGACTTGTTAGGATGTTGGTCACACAAGATGATTCATGATTAAAAATACCGTTTATTTAAAATCATTTGAGGAATATGAAAAACACTAGATTCAATGAATCAATCACACCAAATTATTAGTTTCTGATTCAAGATATGTGTGTGATTCAATAAATCAATAATTTCAAATGATTTTTAGAACAAATAAATATTTAAATCAAATAATCATGAAATAATAGTGATTTTCAGAACCAAATTTCCAAAGACTTTTTCCATAATTTTCCAGACAAGCCCAAAGAAAAAAACATTTACATCAGGTTTGATGGATATTCATGATCCAAAATAATTTATTTGAAATTGCTTGAAACAATGTCAAGCTTTGAAATATAATGAATCAGTCACACAAGATTGATAATTTCAAATTTTGGAGGTGTGTGTGATTCAAAATATCAAGAATTTCAAATGATTTCAAACAAGCAAATTTCAACCATAATAATCATGAATAAAGACGAGCTTTAAGATGTATCACTGATTTAAGTCATGTTTAGAGAATTCAAGCCAATCTGAGAATCAATGAAATTATCACAACTGATAAATAATAAAGTGCTATAATGAGTATAACAAACTCAGAACAACAAAGGTTTGTGAATTTCCATTTAATTTTCAGATCTTAAAAAAAATTAGAATTGAAATTTACAGTGTTCAAGATATAACAAGAATACGTCAACACTGTTAGGAATTTAAAAGACAGAAAATGAACTTCAAAACAATTACAGAAATATTACAAAATTGAATTCAAGATCTGGAAGTAATTTAACAACATCACAGTTTTATTCAAGATGAACTGAATTTCCAGAAGAACATGAATTCTGTAATTGGAAGTTAAGAAGCACAGAAAAAATATGGCTTGATAAATTAAATCAAAACAATAAAAAATAATAAGAGGTAGAAGAAGAAATAAACAAAGGTAAAAATATTTACAAAGATGAGTTCAAATATCATACCTGAGATCAGTGTAAACTAGAATCTCTGACTCAACCAAATCTTGGCCGAAGAAACTGTGAATGATATAAAAGTATAGGCAGCTTTGCTTCACAATTCTTTTTGCACAACAGTTCCTCAGCCTCCTTTGGTACCTAACAGTTTAGGGGATTGGGTGGTCTAACAAAATTAGTAAAACCACTCACAGTTATGTTAACATCTTTTGGTACCCAAATCTGTTTGTATGACATCCCATTCGAATCTGTCTTTGTGCCTTTAGGAACGCAACCTTGTTTAGTTTTTCCAAAAATCATTTTATTTCTTTTTGGGATCCAGGGTTGTTTAAATTAATTGTTATAAAACAGATTCTGATTTCGTTTGTGATTTAAAAATCCTTTGGAATTTTTAGAGTTCAAATTTCCAAAACGATCCTTCTTGAAGCAGTTTAAGGAATTTTCAAAATCACTAGAATTTAGCTTCTCAAATTCATTTGTTTTCCCAAAACCAAGACCACGTTTATTTCCAACAGAAATTTGGTTTTTAAACAACATATTCAAAGATTTTTCACCGTTTGAAAATTTTGCCAAAATTGTTTCAAATTGTTGAATTTCAGTTTTGAGATCACTGTTTTCTTTCAATAAGTCTGAACAATGATTGTTAGTGATCTTACATCATTCAAAATCAGATTTTAAAACCAAATTTTCATTTTTAAGCAAATTAATTTTGGTTTGGGATTCAGCAATCTCCGATTCAAAAAGCTTTTGTTTTTCAAATTCAAATTTCTTGGATTTTTCAATCTCATTTCCTAGTTCTTTCAAAATCAAATCGGATTTCAACAAATTCTCCTTTTCAGCAATTTCAAATTTGGAATATATATCAGTCTTAAAAATTTCAAATTCCTTTTGTAAAAAATTATTTAAACTTGATAACTCAATCTTGTTTTCTTTTAAGATCAGAATTTCTTTTTCAAACTTTTGAATATTTTTATTGAGATGAACAAGATTGGTTTTCAATTTCAAACAATTTTTGCAATCAGAATTTGAAGAATGTTTAAAATGTTCTATTTGTAATTCCAAATCATCCATTTTGCTGGTCAACTCAGAATTCTTAGATTGTAGAGATTTGTTTTTAGATTGGAGTTTATCAACAGATTTAGTCAAATCAACGCACATATAAGCTAAATCTTCATATGAGAAATTTTCTATTTCAGCATCTATTGATTCTCCATCATATGATCCTTCTGAATTTTCATTTGTAAATCCTGTTAAATAGAACTCTAGATCTAAGTTGACTTTCTCGGGTTTTGAGCAGCTGTTGTCAATTTGTCCATACTTTGTATTGAGAGTATTCCAAATTTCCTGTGTAGATAAACAATGACAGATAAGATTAAACTGTTCAGTACTAAGATAATCAAATATAATTTTCATTGCACGAGCATTGAAAGTAATATCTACACTATTAAACCCATTGATAACAACATCCCAACATTTAATATTAACAGATTTTAAATAAAATTCAATTTTGAATTTCCAGTTTAAAAAATCTGTTCCATTGAAAATAGTTGGAGATGAACTGGACTGACTCTCTATCGACTAACAACTAGGATGACCCATGACTCTAGAGTTAATGAAATAACCTGCTCTGATACCACTTGTTGGATCTAGATTAACCCTAGAGGGGGGGGTGAATAGGGTTTATCACAATTTTTAACAAGAATTAAAAAACTAACGAGATATATATTAATAAACAGATCATAGAATAGCAGAAACAAAAATGCAGAAAATAAATCACATACAAATATACCCAGCTTCGGCAAAACGCTGCCTACTGCTGCATTCCTAAGGTTTCTACTAGGTGTTAGAACAGATCATGCATACAAGTCCTTGTACACTCGCAATCCCTGCTCCTATTCTAACCCTACGCTCAAAATCCTAGATTGACCAATATCCTCTCGATCAAATTTCCCTGAATTACAACCCCGTAATCCGTAACCAAGATTTTACAGACTCTGTCAACTGCCAGTCAACACCCTGACTGGATCCCCTAGATTTTACAGACTCTAGAAAACTAGTTCGACGGTTTTACAACTCAAATTAAAAGACAACACAACAAATAGAAAATTTAAACAAGGAGAAACCCTAATTAAAAAAATGAATAAAGGAGATTGAATTTAAAGGGGTCATCCCCTTTTTGAATGCGTCGGCCCTCTTTCTTTGCGTTGCACCCTCTCATTTGTCCCTTTTACTTTGCTCTTGAAAAGGAAATGGCGGCCGTCAAAAAACAAATTAGGGTTTCAAAAAAAAACCAAATAAAATCGATGGAGATCGCTCTTCGATTTGCTTCTCTGTTGAACTTGAATGCTCTCTGAATTATGATGGCTCTCTGATGCTTTCTTGCTCACTGATTTTGGAACTTTCAGGCGATCGAAAATCTCGTAAGGTTTTTGAATTTGATTCGATTTTTTCTCTGAATTTTTGGGTTGATTTTCGATGCTTGTGGTTTTGATCCCCCCTTATTGCCAGTGATGAAAATTGGTCTTAAATATAGGATATAGAAAATCCTTAATTCTCTGATTTCCTGTAATTGACTTGATTTGATTCCTTGTGTGATTTTTCCCCTTAAAAGTTGCCTCGATTGAAATTAGACTAGACGGCTCTCTGATTGAATTTAGCTTGAAATAAATGGCTTCATTCCTTGCCAAATTCTAGATATTATTTGTTGCCTTGGTAGTTTCTGACCTTGATTTCAAGTGGATCATTTCTGGAAACAAACCTGAATGAAAATTCATTTGTTTCCTGAATTACATCTCTGCATGAATTAAACTTGTATTCCTCTGTGATTTTGAGTATGTCTGGAAAAATAAAAGCTTGCCCAAAACTTGCATCTTGATTAATTCTTAAAAATACATCTCTGATCGGTTTCAATTGCATTGTTTAATTCCATATATGTATTGCTGAAATTCTATTTTCCCAAAATACTTTTGCCAAATGGATTGCATGATATTGTACTACCTTGAATTCCTTGTGTTGATTTCTGGAAATAACCATGATATATTTCTGAGAATAACATGATGATATTTGAAAAATATTTATTCGATTCTCTGCCTTATTCTTAAAAACTTGCATGCAGATTCTCTGGAATCATTTTAAGTATGAAAATAAATTTCATTACTGAGCTCACTGTCTTCATCCTTGATTGGATAATTGAATTCATTTTCTGGAATCATTCACAGCTAAATACTGCTCCATATATGAGTTGTATCTTATGCATGTATGATTCATTTGTATGATTGAGCATTGAAAGTTGTCCCCTTAGTTAACTTGCACATGCTGTTTTGAAGCTGCCATGCTACCACTTTGCCTATATGCATATCATGTATGCTCCAATCTTTGTTTGCGCATTTTTCATGTAGCTGTCCATACTGTTGTCATGCTGAACTGTAATATTTATGTGTAATGTTGATCTGAAAATTCTGCACCTCTCTTGAGTCATTTTCCGTGTGAAAAGAATGATCTGCCATACCATTCATTGATGATCTTGAGAATTCTGAACCATGTTGGCACTTGTGTATTCATAGATTTGCTGAATCATTTTTGTAAAAATGTTGTGCTTGCTAAACCACCACTTGTATATATGCTCTGTTCAGAGTTTCACCATTCTTTGCCTAAAAACATGAACTGCTACTTTTGTGATCCACTAGCCCATTGCTGAAACATTGATATTGCTGATCCAAAGTGTTTTGTTGCATGTTTGGCTCGACCATGCCATAGTAGTATTTTGTGCTTGAATTGTAGGCTCATTTATATATCTCGACCATGCTTATGTAGGTTGAAAATTGTTTTGGCTTTGTCAAATGTACATGCAGTAGTGCACTAGAACTTCAAACTGGTTGCACCATGCACATTCACTATGTCATGAACTTGGCTTGCTGTTATATTAGTTGATATGTCAATGCTGAAAGTATGTTGAGCTCGACCACTTGGTTATACTGGCTCCACCATGCTATTTGATCATTTGTGATTACTTCGCATGTACATAACTTGAACCTTCGACATGATTTTCTGAAGCTTGAAACATCATTGATTTGAACTTGTCATTGACATACTTTGCTTAATCATGCTACTGATCTGCCAATTTGTACTTGCTTATGCTACATCCCCCATGCATGTTGTACATTTTGTTGTAAGAGACATTGATATTCTGATGAGCACCATGCTGTGTTGACACTTTACTGCTGCATGCTCCATCCAGTTCTTTGTTAACTATACCAAGCTGACTTGAATTTGCGTACACTACTTTTGTCACTTTGTTGCCTCGACCATTCTGCTTTGTACTTTACATTTGCGCTGTGTCGAGCTTGGTCCATGTGACTGCTCCACAGCTGTATACACTGATTGGCGAGGCAGTGCACACGTGTATTTGTACACGTGTGTATATGCAGTCATCAGACAATATTTTCTGTCCCTGTTTATATACGAACTAGCTAGACAAAAATCAGATCAAGTCATGAAAAATGATGAGAAACACACCAGAAAACTGAGGCAAATAAAGTTTTTAAAAATAAAAATTATATTCGCATGTGTTCAGTATTATTTCTATTGCAGTGTATTGTGTGTGTGTTCATTTGTATGACAGGTATGAAGACTGGACTGACTTGTAAGCTGTGAAGACAGAAGATAAAAGACAGAGGATGAATGTGTGTCAGTGAAATGTATAAGTGTCAATGTGTCTGTATAACAGAATGTATGAAACAGTGAAAGAAAATATATATGAAATGAGTGACAGAGTGATTCTGCAGTGAGGAGCTGTGTATATGAACTCTGGTATGACATGAAATGTAATACAGTGATGTACAAATAGTGGAGTATAAAATTTGTACTGTTTGATATTGAAATAAAATATTCTATTCAAACAAAATATTGTGAATATTTAGATTTCTGTACAGTTGTATTTTATTTAAATAGAAATATTATGTTCATGTATGTTGTGTAGTATATGAAACAGTACAATTACAAACACATTTATAATAATATATATTTGGTTGTTATCATCAAACAAAAATCATATAATTGTGCATACAACACCGTTATATACAACAAAAATATATACTAGGATGCAGACGGTGCTTAGCAGCACCCGACACCGTCGTCCACAGACCATGAACGACTTGTTTGATTGTATTGTGCCGTGGAAATTGATTGTGATTGTATTGTGAAATGGTAAATAAAATATTCATGTGTTGAATAAAATGTATAAGCAATAAAAATGTCATTTTTATTGAATAAACGAATTATATAAAATATTAATGTGTTGAATAAATATTTTATAGTTAAAAGTATAATTTTTAACGTGTATATGAATAAATTAAATATTCATTTACAAATCAAACGTTTTGTTTATGTACATACATTTGACTGATATTGATTGAGACGATATATTTTGCACATCGCCCAACTACACAAATAATAATCAGTGTTTGTTGTTTGAAAACCCCACACGGGTATTGGGATGATATTGGACATACACTAATCCCAATATTTAGTTGTACGTCGATCGATTGGTTGATAGGCTATTGTAAGCGTTAATTTTTTATATTTAATGCTTATGTAGTTATGTAATGCACTCTGGATGATGGTTGACTGTGTTTGATTTTTGTTGTGTATATGTGAGTATGAAATCCATATAAATAAAATTATATGGCAACTGATTGTGTCTGATTTCAATTCGGAAATAACGAATATTTTAAATTAAAGAATATTTAAAAATGACGAGTAATGAATATTTTAAAATAACAAATATTTTAAAATAATATTCAGTAATGGATCAAAATATGATTTTGATGTCCGATTTGGGATGGACACGAAAATATTTAAATATATAAAGCCGTGTTGATTAGATTAACGACATTTTGATGTGAACGATATTTACATCGATTTTATTCATTTTTATAATGAATATCGAAAAGGAAGTGATTTCAAAATCTAACATTTTGAAAATATTATCATTTATATATTAATGATATGGAATATTCAATTTTGATTTGAAATTGAATACGAAGTTGAAATAGTTTTTAAAATGAATTTAAAACGATTTATAAAATACGTTTTAAATGGAAATCGACGAAATATATATAATATATATTTAATGACCTGAAAAGAACGCGCCGCGCCATGGCAGTTCGCGAATTTCGACCATTGACTTCGAATTGTCATCACGGGAGATCGAACCGTCGGATTCACCTAAAACAGGAACCATTGGGTTCGTATTGAAAAGAGCTTTCCAACGAATATAAGGAATTTGAAATCTAACGGTTAGATTTGGAATTATGTCTAAATCAAATTTGGAAAAGGTCGCTGTAAGTGCAGTTCGATGACCGTTTATGGAAATCGACTGTACATGCCTTGATAAAATTATTAAAAATATCAATAATTTGTGTAAAATCATAATAAATGATTTGGAAAGAATGAAATGAAAAATTCCATATTTGAAAAGATAAAAATATATTTTTATCGAAATGAACTAGTTATAAACTAGAATTATAATCCAATATTTTTAAATAAAAATTGGATTTGAAATGGTTTCAAAAATAAATAGAATTTCCAATATATGAATTGGAATGGATTTGAATCAAAATTATCTTCGGAATATTTCGATATTGGTTTCTGTGATTATACGGATATTATGGAGGAATTTGGAAGATATATATATCGTTATTCCCAATATGATATTTGTTGATTTCATAATTTTATATTGAATATAAGCCGATATATTTTCTATTCAGAGCCTTGTATTTAATATTGAATTGGATTTTGCATTTGTCGTGAACTGTGTTTTAAATGACCCCGTTCTTAAACCCAGTGTGAAAAGAATAAACCTTTTAATTAAGATTATTAGTGTTTCCAGTTAATTAATATTTAATTGGAATAAAATGGAATGTGAATTGGGTTTATCATGAACTGTGTTTTAAATGACTTTCGTTCTTTAACCCGATTTACAGTGAAATGTGATTTGGAATTTCTAAACCTTTTGATTAAGGTTTAATGGAAAATTTCCAAAGTAAAGTTTTCCAATTTAATACATTGAATTGGAATTGAATGGAATTCGAATTGATAATAATCGAAATGAGCTTCTGTAGAGGAAGACTGTTAATATATATGGAATTTAAAAGGCTTTGTCGTTATTCCATTTATATTATTAGTCGGATATGGAAATTGATATCGATTATATATATTGATCTGTTTTTCGTGAAGATTCCATGATTAATGGAATGTGATTTTGGGTTTATCGTGAACTGTGTTTTAAATGGCATTAGTTCTTTAAACCAATTAAAGACAAGATTACATGTCTAACATTGTATTTCAAATTGTATGGCTGATCTCTGCTAAATATATATATCTGTTGGTGGTGGAGAATTTATTCTCTTTCTTAACACCCTTCTCTAAGACGTACGAGTTTAGAGGTTATATATCGGCAGAAATCAAAGTCTTGTGGTTGATGATCAAAGCACGACTTCAATATAGCATAACTTTGTGTATAGCGTTAATTCGCGAGCCTCACACCTCGGTATGAGTTAAAAACGGGATAAAGGATCCAAGGAGGACATGACGTTTCTTTCTAGCTATGGGTGGTGTCAGGGTTTTGCAAGCCCGTACATTTTTATATTTTTACCTATGTGGTTGTTGGAATGCGAGGCGCCTTGGATATATCGGTCTCTACGAAGCCGATGGATATTGAGTCGTCTGGCTCATAGATGCCCTATAGGGCAAGGAAACGTGGGTTCAGGAATACTAATCCTCAAACGTAAGGAAGGACCGGCCTTGGAGGATCCAAGGGTCTACTGCGGGAGATCCTAAGGCATTTGCTAGAGTGTCTCGAAGCCTGTGAGGAGTACATCCCTTTCCTCTACTCATGACGGAAATCCAATTTCCAATACGTGACATTCGGTTTTATTTATAGAGCCTAGTATGGCGACATAGTGGGATGGGGCACTATGTCGTCTATGATTGATACATTTATATTTGAAATTGTTTTCATACACTTTACACTATAATAGTATCAAAATGATTTGTTTTAAACGTGCCAAGCATGTTTGGCTATTATAAGGTAAAACTCTATCCTTCGGCTTGCTTTGCATTATGTGATGGGACCTGAGTCTTATAATAGCTTCATTTTTCCAAAATGCATTGCGCTGTTTTTTTTATGCACTAGTATTCTTGGGAGGGAACCCGTTCCCTGTTATACGGTGTGGTCCCTCGATTTACCTGATTTGAAAGTAAAGTTCTAAATAACTGTTTTAGTTCTCACACCAGTCACATGACTGACCTAGAGTTTATTGTTTTAACCTAAACTCTGGGTGCCCCTATTTTCCATGCGGGCAGCTAGTAGTTTTGGTTTTGCAGATTTATATTCACAGGATTCTGGTTTACAGTTGGAATAATATTTGGAAAGCTCTGTATCCGTTTATCCCTTTCAGTTGTGTTTTTGTATTATTTTCCGCTGCATTGTAATTTGTAAATATCTGACATTTATCAAATGTGTATTATTTGTTCATACTCTGTATATTCTTGTACTCTGATGTGAATTCTTGTAACAAGCAATGAAATGTTCTTCTGTTTGTGTTCTGATTTGTCGTGTTCTCAGACAATCCGTTCTTTCTCTTCTCTTCGGGGACCAGGGAAGTTCGGGTCGTGTCATTTCTGTTATTACCTTCCAAAATTTTCTAGGTAACAATTCTTTGAATGCGATGGGTAACAGATTTTCCATCATTACATGACAATCATGGCTTTTCATTCCACTCAGCCTTCCGTTTTTATAGTCGACACATCTACGATGATCGAACGAAATTCCATCAGGAAAACGTAATTCTTCCACTCATTTTAACAGTAATTTAACTTGGCTGTTGTCTAGTTCATAGCATACTTTAGGTTTTTTTTTACAGTCATTGAGCTCGTATTAAGATCAGGACGATTGCATATTTCTTATATATCATGTCTTGATTTCAAATCGTCTTTAGTCTTTCCCTTCACATTCAGAACTGTATTAAACACATTATTAAATACGTTTTTCTCGTTATGCATCATGTCAATGCTATGACGGATTAAGACATGTTTCCAATAAAGCAATTCCCAGAATATACTCTATTTTCACCAATTATGAATCGTCGATTTACCTAGAATTTTATTTTGTTTTCCGGTTGCATGTATCTTTGGATAATTTTTTACTAGTTCATTTATTTCCTCGCTTGACCAGACCGTTGGTGGTCGTAGAGTCTCATGTCCATTAGCCGTGAAGTTATTTTTTGTCTCTTCTAAAAGGATGATTAATATGAAGAAAACATTGATAACAATCAAACCATGAAATTTTCTTTCCATACGATAACGAAAATGATCATGTTTCTTCTATGCAATGAGGACAAGCAAAACGACTGGCCGTACTCTAACCCGAAAGCATTGCATATGCAGGAAAATCACTAATGGTCCATAATAAAGATGCAAACATCCAAAAAAAATCTTTTTTGATACGTCGTATGTTTCAACCCCTCCATACCATAATTTTTTCAATTCTTCGATTTACGGTTGTAAGTAAACATCATTGCCCTGTGTCAGATCATCAGGGTCAGGGATGACAACTGTGAGAAACATGTATGGAGTTTTCACACACATCCACAGGGGTTAGATTGTAAGGTGTGATTATTATAGGCCAAGATGAATATTTAGAACCAGACTGAAGCCATCTATACATAAACCTAGTCTAACGTTGCGGCTCTCCGCTGCGAAATCGGGATATTTATTGTCAAAATGTTTTCATGCTTCTCCATCCAATGTGTGTGTCAACCTACCTTCTTGAGGTGTTCTCACACTGTGTCATCTCATACTAGTATAATACTTGTCTTTTGCATCATTTTGCGTCTCTTTATTTGCATCTATTGTATAAGCAACAGATGCAAATAGTATAATTTGCATCTGTCCCCAACCTACAATAGATGCAGATAAGTGGAAATAAATATTACTCTAAGATTTGCATCAGTTGTTGTCTATAAACAAATGCGGCAGGGAGGGAGGAAAATTAAGATTTAGCTAGTTGCGTCCATTCGAAATATAACTGGATGCAAATAGTTATTGAAATTATATAATTTGCGTCTACTCTGTGGTAATCAGACGCAAAGATAGTTTCTCCGTTCAAGTAAATAAAGAAAAGAACTGAAGTATGTATGGAGGGAAAAGGTCAATAATTCGCGTAGGTTAATGAAATTTGATAAACAAAAAAAATTCTTCGCTCAAAATTCAATCTCCACCAGGAACTGATCTATTTCTACCTTAAATTCAATCCAATTCTCGTTATTCTAAGTTCATATTCCAATTCCGATTCTATTATTTCTCTGGCTAATTGAGGTAAACCCTTACCTTTCAATGAATAAATATCGTCTTAGCAATCAATAGCTGTCTCCTTCACTGTAAATATTGAATCTTCCTCCAATTTCTACACTTTTCCATATTTGTATTCAATGCTTTTCTCTATTTGTGTTCCTGTCACCTTGAATTTCAGATAATTTTCAATCCTTTTCACTTATTGCTTTTGATTTTAATTTTCTACCCTTTGCATCGTTTTATAGAGTGATTTCACTTGCATGCTCTTCAGAACCAATGATTCTACTTCGTTGATTTCCTTCAGTTGTTTAATATGTACGTCCGCTGCATTTCAGGTATCATTTTGATTAATTTTCCATTGTTCATTCAATTGTCCATGCTTTTTAGTGATTTCGTTATATTGGATTTGCATATTAATTAGTTTAGTTGGAATTTATAATGTTTTGAGTTGGCTTGACTTTTAGAATATTTGATTTTAAATTAGGGTTACAGGTGAAGAGGTTTTTAGGATAAACTAGGTAAATTCATGCACTAATCATCTATATGTTAGTTTTGGAGAGAATCCTTCAAGCTCCGTATTTTATTTCAGGAACTTGAGAAGCCAGAAAACATATAAACTTCCTTGTTTGTTGAATATTATATTTATGCTGCCTGAGACACCAAAAATAGAATATGTTACAAATATGCTTATTGAGTAAAATGGAATTCCTGGTTTTGTAAATTAGCTGAGAAAGAAGTAAGACTGACAGAAAGGGAGAGAGAATTATTGAAGGAAGCAGCCGATGTTATGCGAGAAGCTGCTCCAGTGATGATCCTCTTATGCTAAACACTTGATGAAAGAGGTCGGACTGGTCGAAGATGCAACATCATGCCTCACTGAACCATTTATGTTGGTTATTATGGAAATCTAAAGGCGAATTAAATTCCGGAAAATCCACCTATAAATGCACTTCTTGGAAGGAAGTATCTGAAAGAAGAGCACAAATGTAATTCTTCAAAGACAACAACGGTTGACTGAAGAGGTTGTTCCTCGAGCGGATTTGATTCTCTTTATATTATCATCTAATAAGCCACTTACTGAAAGCGAGGTTGTGTTTCTTCAATATCTACAACAATGGAGGGAAAAAGTTGTATTTGTTTTAAATAAAATGGACATTTATCGGAATACTAACGAGATCGAGGAAGCTTTATCATTCTTTAAAGAGAACACACAGAAATTACTAAATGTAGAAGATACGATTTTATTTCCTATATATGCATGGTCAGCTTTAGAAGCAAAAGTTTCCGCTTTGGACCATAATGATAGGAGTTATAGTGAAATTATACTTGACAATCCAAAATGGAAAACTAGTAGATTTTACGAACCCAAGAAGTACTTGTATAGTTTCTTGGATGGTTCAACAGATACTGGTATGAAAGAGTTAGACTTAAGCTTGAAACATCGATTAACATTGCAGACAGACTGCTGAATTCTTGTGCAAGCCTTGTGAAGCAGGAGTACGAAAATGCTCATCAAGAATTGATTGCTAGGAAAGATATTATTAGTAGTGTAGATGTCTGTACTTTGAAAATGGAGAGCCAAAGCATTTCCTGGAAGAAGAAAAATCCATCCCAGTGTTAGTATCTGCAATTGGTTCAACAATTAAACTTATGGAGTCCACTCTTTAACTATCAAACACAGATCTTGTCACTACTTAGGCTTTCAAAGGGGAAAGGCCTAGCCTTTTACCGATTACTTCAATTGGTTTTAACGAGATCATCGATCCTACTCTTGTAGATGAAAATAGGTTGCTAAGAGATTATTTCTCATAGTTTTCGTCTAAGTGAAGGATAGTTATTTGTAGAGCAATTTGATAAAAAATGACATGGGTTAATCGAAGGAAAGGATAAGACACACTTGTAGAATCTTTGATATGTTTATAAGGAAGCGGAATTTTGTTTAAAAGCCTTGGAGAATTATTTCAGCTCTAATGTTGCTGCATGACTTTTTGAACAAGAGATACGTGAAATTGTTCTAAGAACTTTTGGAGGTCTTTGAGCAGCAGGGTTGTCTGCATCTCTTTTAACATCTGTTTTACAAGCTACATTGAAAGATCTTCTTGCTTTTTCCATTTGTTCTACTGGTGGGCTGCTAGCAAATGTATTACCCTGTAATTTTAAATAACATCAACAAACTAAAGAATACTTAATTTAATGTTAGGAATTAAGTAAAACAGACTCAATCATTGCGTCCATCTCGAAATTATATTCTAGATAGACTCCGAATTTGCGTAAAACGGACATCGTATGAAGAAGATATTAAGGTTAGAAGTTGTATACATGTAAGAGAGATATATATATAATCAAAGCAGAATTTCAAAAAATATTTGAATTTAAGAAGCGGGAGACCAACGCGAGTAAGACCCGTTGGGGATCAAACCACACCCCCGGGGGTCGACCTATGGTCGACCCATACAAGGGTGTGTCGACCTTAGGGTCAACCCAGGGGTCGACCCACCCCAGAACTGGCTAGGTTCATATTCTGAACCTAGACTTGTTTCTTTGCGAGATTCGTTGGAAAATGTCTATATAAAGGCCAACATTTCTATTGTTTTCTACACCTAAAATAATGGAGACAAGGAGATGCCGCCTCTGCTTGGATTGAATTAGACTATCTTCTTCAACAACAACCTATAACACATCAGAGATATTTCTTTTACTCTTATCCAATTTCTGTGAGTTCATGTTACTTTTAGATATAAAAATTTAACACTAAACTTGAGATGTTAATAAACCAGATTAGAGTCTATACCTATTAAGAAACTGATTTATATCTAAATAGACTTGTTATGATTACATGTAATTTTCCATACACCTATTCTGCTGTTCAGCTGTTATTATATGTCTATTTCTGTTTTTATATGCCTATTTCTGTTCTTCTCCCTCTTTTATTCCCTTTTTATTTTATAAGCTTAGGCTATCTTCGAGCCTAGGCCAATCTCGAAAGAGGCATATGTATGAACGAAATTGGGAAAAATTAGGGAATAATTGGACTGAAAATAAAAGAGGGAAATTTGGGGCATAGCTTATACTGTGGAATATGATTGTAATTTAGGGTGTATGAACATGTAAATCTTTAGGCTTAATTCAAAGATTAAGTAGACATGTTAATGAAATTGTATGTCACCTATGTAAATCCATTTAATATATTAGGGTTAAGTAAACTTGTTTAATCTGTTCGGGTTGTATGAACATTGCTAACCCGTGAAAACTTAACCTGTTGAATTTGTGGGGGGTTAGGCTGTAAGACTTAACCTGCGGAAATCCTAGTTGGTTGGTGACACAAGTTTAGGGCTTGACTTGTGTCATATGTTGTGTGTGATCCATATTAATCAGTAACCCATTCTGGAATTAAACAGGGACCCCGCACTAGGTAGGGGTCAGGGCACGCTTACCGAACTAATTCTAAGAGGTTCATCTGGATGGAGTGTTCTGATGGTGCATTCCAACAAGGTCATGTGCGTGCATGGGTCTGACTTGCTTGGGAAAATAAGTCGCGTAACACCTGTAAATAGGTCTATGTCCTTCTTTAGGTTGCCACTTTAGGAAGTAATACACCTTATTATGGGGCCGGCACAGGGTATTTACGTGTTAGGGAGTTTGATCGCTTGGGGGTAGTAATCAGGGTACATCTAGTCATGTTAGGTACGTGTTATTTCTGTTTGGGGTAACACCCATTATTTCTGTTTAGGTACCTGTTATTTATGTTTGAGGTAAAACCCATTTCTAGAAGTACACCTAAGTCTACCATTATGTTTCTGTTGGGATCAATTTGTTTCTGTTAAGTAATTGGAAAACACTTAATCCGGTATACTAGTATTGGTATAGAGAAAATAGTTGAGAAGCAAAATTAATCATGTTCATCCTGTTTATACCTGTTATATATTATAGTTATCTCTCATCGAGTTTATTTTACTGTCTTGATACTTTTATTTTTATGTGCTAAATGTCACAAGACTCGCCAGACTTTTTGTCTGACCCGATTTGTTTCCTTTTCTCTCTCTTCCATCCCCCTCCCCAGGTTCTCAAGGTGGGAACACTCAGGCTTGATTAGGATTCTCTTCTGTTTCTGCTCGGATTTGGATCTGCTTTGATGTATCGCTTTGAATACTTGATTACTTCTTTATTGCCACTTATGGGGATTATGATTTTTCATTTATGTACTCTGATGGTTTTTAGTGCAAGATAGATGTTTTTATTTTATGTATTTTGTTCTAGTATATTCGTTTGATGTTGTAACTGGATTTTTAGACCATGATGTTTTCTGTTAAAAAATAAAGTTTTAAATTTCCACCGCTATTTTATATATCTGTCTTGTGAGATTCTATTTTTGTTTACCTATAACGCTTCATGGAACTTAATGCATTCTGATAAAGAGTGACATTAATGGACGTGGGGTGTCACATTTGATATAAGAGCTGAAGGTTCCAAGATTGGATAAAAGTTTTGAAAATTGTTTTCAAAAGAAAAGTATTTCAAAGGAAAGTTTGTTTTTGAGAAACATATTCCCCAAAGTTATATAAATTATCTTTCGATTCTCAGTTTGAACCCCTTTTCCTTTTCTTTTCAGCATGTCTGGGGAATCGAATCTTCCTGAGTGCTTTCAAATACCGGCTTGGTTCTGTAACGGCCCCTGCTGGAGGCCAAAGAGATGACCCTTCCCTAGCAGCAACCCCTGTTCCTCCTCCTTCGCGAACGGAAAATTTCTCTAAGATACATCTGTGTTATGGGAGGAAAGTCATTCCATGGAACTGAAAGCTTTGTGGAATCACAGAATTGGCTAAAAGAGACAGAGAATTTGTTTGTGCTTTTTGAGGTCGATGACCGTAGGAAGATACAGTTGGTTGCTTGGCAGCTTAAGGATGAGGCTTCGTTCTGGTGGGAAGTGACGCAAGTAGGGCGCCCAGTTGATACTTGGAATGATTTTCGATAGAGATTAGAGACGAATTTCTTTCTCAAGTAGAAGAGAGTGTGTAGATGGAGAGATTTCTGGCACTTAAGCAAGGAAGCATGCCTATTAAAGAGTATGTCAATAAGTTCAATCAGTTGGCATGGTTTGGTCTGGAGTTGGTGAATACCCCGCAAAAGAAAGCTCTATGGTTTGCAAGAGGATTGAATCAACCACTTTAAGCACTGGCATTATCTCTCATACCTATGGGAGGAATTTTGAGAGACTGGTTGATGTGGCACTGATGCACGAAGATGGTAAGGATGAGAAAAAGGAAGCTAAGACAGATGAGACATGAAACAAGAAAGTGTGGTCCAAGAAAGAGCAGCAAAAGAAAGGTGGAAAGAACGACAAAGCTCAGAATAAGAAGAATTGCCATGGTTTTGGAGATTTAGGTCACGTGGTCAAGGATTGCAGAAAAAGGAAGAATGCTTGTTACAGCTGTGGTGAAACTGGACACTATATTGAGGAATGCTTGAAGAAGAAAGGACAGCGGAAAAGGACCAGACCTTCTAGAGGGTAGGTGCATGCTCTTGAGGCTAGCGGACCGGACAGAGGTAGGAAAGTTTCTGTTGAAGGTTTGATTTCTCTTTCCGATCATCCAGTTAGGACTCTTTTAGATTCTGGCGCTTCTCATTCTTTTATATCTGATTTTGTGATTGAGTCTTTGCACCTTAGTACTAGTATTGTTTCTGATCCCGTTATTGTCTCAAACCTCATTGGTGGCACGGATCATCTATCTCTGATGTGTCGGGGTTTGAGGATATCTGTGTTGGGGCGTCGAGTTCGAGTGCGACGCATATGTGTTTGGTTTTATGGGCCACGGTTTGATTCTAGGGATGGATTGGCTAGCCGTGTATGGTGTCATCCAAGACTGTGAGAGGAGGGTCATTAGACTTTTGACTTTCAATGGGAGGACTCTCAAGATTTCCTGTGACCCAAGGGGGTATGTCATGCTTAGTTCCCTAGAATCACTTGATGCTTATGTCAATGATTTGCGATCTGTGCCTATAGTCTATGAGTATCCGGATGTTTTGATGAGGTTAGGGGCTTACCTCCGAGGCGTGAGGTTGATTTTCGGGTATACTTGGTGGATAATGCAAAGCCGATCGCATTGCCTGTGCACCACATAACTCCTAGGGAAAGGAGGGAGCTTGGTAAGCAAGTAGGGGAGCTACCAGAGAAGGGGTTTATTAGGCAAAGTATATCAGAATAGGGTGCTCCAATCGTCTTTGTAACTAAGGCGGATGACTCGCTTCATCTATGTGTGGATTATAGGGAGTTGAATAAGCTCACTAAGAATAATAGGCACCAACTTCTGAGGATTGACGATCTGTTTAACTAGCTTGTTGGTGCATCTGTTTTCTCGCAGTTAGATTTGGCCATGGGATTTCATAAGTTGAGGGTGGTCGAGGATAGTATAGATAAGACTGCTTTTAGGACTCCAAATGGCTTCTTTGAGTGGTTAGTCATGACTTTTGGTTTGACGAATGCACCCGCATAATTTTTGGATCTGATGAGTACGAAGTTCAGGGAGTTTCTGAATAAATTCATTGTGGTCTTTGTGGATGAAATCCTGATTTTCTCGAAGAGCAAAGAAGACATGTCCTACAGTTAGGGGAGGTTTTAAGGACTCTCAGAGCACACCAGCTTAAGGCAAAATTCTCCAGATGTCACTTTTGGAGAAAAAAGTTAAGATTTCTGGGGCATGTGGTCTCCAAGGATGGGATAGCGGTGGATCCCGCGAAAGCAGTTGCAGTTCAAGGTTGGAAAGTTCCAAAGAATGCAACGGAGGTGAGAAGTTTTCTTGGTTTAGCGGGCTACTATAAGGAGTTTATTATAGACTTCACAAGGATATCAGTACCACTCACCAGACTGACGAAGAAGATTCTGACATTTGCTTGGAGTATTGATTGTGAGGATTCTTTTCAGTGATGAAAGAGGGCTCTGACAACAGCCCTAGTTTTGACATTGCCTGATGGGAGCAAGGTGTTTACAGTGTATACCGATGCATGTGGTGCAGGGCTGGGTTCCGTCTTGATGTAGGAGGGAAGGGTAGTATGGTTATGGTAGTAGACTGTTGAAGGTTCATGAGAGGAACTACCCTACCCATGATTTGGAGTTGGCTGCTATAGCATTCACACTTAAGACTTGGTGGCATTATCTCCTGAGAGAAAGGTTCAAGTTATACACGGACCATAAGTCGCTCAAGTATCTGTTCTCGCAGAAGGATCTCAATTTGAGACAACAGAGATGGATGGAGTCCCTAACGTCCTATGATTTTCAGATTACTTATACCTCTGGCAAGTGTAATGTAGTAACGGATGCATTGAGAAGGCAAAGAATGACATTGAGTCCACTATTCGTAGAGAGGCGGACTTTGGAGTATATGTCGACCTTTAATTATAGGCCATCTACGGAGTTTACACTAGGTTTGTTTGCATTTCTAGAGGTGTGACCTATTCTTATGGATCAGACAGGATCTTCGCAATGAGAGGACCCACATACAACAGACATCTTGGATAGGCTCAGTAGAGGGGAGACTTCTAGTCACCTTAGTAGATATTTTATGGATGATAAAGGGTGGCTACGACGAGATGGCAGGCTTTGTGTTCCCCGAGTTAGGAGTCTGTTGAAGACAGTCCTTGAGGAAGCCCAACATTTTAAGATGACTATGCATCCTAGCGGCGATAAGATGTATTGGGACATGAAGAGGGTTTTCTTTTGGGCTGGGACGAAGAAAAATGTAGCGGAATTTGTAGTTTGATGTTTAATATACCAGCAAGTTAAAGCTGAACAGAAAAAAGCCTGGCAGTTTGCTTCATCCTTTGGAGGTCCCATAATGGAAGTAGGAGAGCGTCTCTATGGATTTTATCGATGGTTTGCCTAGATTGAGGAAAGGCAATACCAGTATCTAGCTTATAGTAGATGGACTTAATAAGAGCACTCATTTTATTTCTGTTAAGAGCAAGAGGACGACAACATAGTTGGCATCAGTTTATCTTCGTGAGATAATTCGTCTATATGGAGTACCTTCTATCGTAGTGAATGATCGTGATCCCATCTTCACTAGTGTGTTCTGGAAGAGCCTACAAGAGGCATTGGGAACACAGTTATGTTTGAGCACCGCATATCACCCTCAGACGGATGAACAAACTGTGAGGGTGAATAGAGTTCTTAAGGATCTTTTGAGGCTGTGTATCCTAGATTTCAGAGGGACTTGAGAGGAGCACCTTCCATTGGTGGATTTCGCCTACAACAACAGTTATCAGGCTAGTACTGGCATGGCACCCTTCAAGGCACTATATGGACGACCTTGCAAATCACTGACTTATTGGTGGGAGTCTACAGATAAGCTTCTAGTTGGACCTGAGATGATTATAGAGACTTCAGAGAAGATTGATCTTATCCGCAGACGTACGAAGACAGCTCAGGACTGGCAGAAGTCCTGCGCCGATAAGTGAAGGATTGACATTGAGTTTGAGGTTGGAGATATGGTTTTCATCAAAGTATCACCGTTGAGGAATGTGGTTCGTTTTGGATCAGAAGGGAAATTGGCACCAAGGTTGTAGGGCCATTTCCCATAGTAAAGAGGATAGGTCAGATGACCTATAGGTTGAGATTACCAGAGAGGTTGACGAGTGTTCATGTTTTTTCCATGTTTCCCATTTGTGGAAATGTCTGCACGATATGGCAGAGGTAGTTGAGCCGAGCATTCTTAAGAAATTAGATGTTGAAAGGGAGGTGGCAGTTAGACGAGTTCCTACCCATAAACTTGGATCAGAGGTTAAGAAGCAACATAACAGAGAGGTCAAGTTGATGAAAGTACAATGGGGAGAAGACAACAAGGATGCAACTTGGGAGACTGAGGACAAGATTCACGCTTCATACCCTTTTCTTTTCAAGGGTATGTTCTTATCTTCTCTTTCCAAGCTTTTATTTGTACTTGCTTCTATCATTCATGTGTATCCCATCGAGTGAATCTTCGGCCTTTAGATAGAAAACCAATGGGTGTAAACATGTGACTGAGACATGTTATGTTTGATGGATGCAAGTGGATGCAAGTGTTTTCTAGTGGTTTCTCGTGGATGTATATACATACACACATATAGGCACTAGATCGGCTCAATCACTTACATATTGCATATGGATGTGCATGCATTATGATTTTGTATGGATGAAAATGGATGTATCATTATATGGATGTTGCATTTGGATGAATGATTGTGCACACATATAGAGCATACATGTTATACTAGGATTATTTGCATACATTTTGGTTACATGGCATGAACAAAAATTGCATTAAGGAGGTCAACTGAATCAGTCGACCGCCTGATTTCCACATTAGTGTAGGAACATATACGCACACCATTACATATGATCATACAAGCATTATAAAAATCTTAAGGATAATAGGCTTGCGGATGATGGATGAGTAGATGGTTGTGGTTGTTAGGATAATAATATTCTTCTTAACTTGGAGATTTCGGGGACGAAATCCTTTAAGTAGGGGAGAATGTAACACCGCGTAATTTTAAAGAACATTAATAAACTGAAGAATACTTAATTTAATATTTGGAAGTAAGTAAAACAAACTATACCACTGTGTTCATCATGGAATTCTGGTCCAGATAGACTCTGAGTTTGCGTAAAACGGACATCGTATGGAGAAGATATTAAGGTTAGAAGTTTGTATACATATAAAAGAAATATATATAATCAAACTAGAATTTCAAAAAATATTCGAGTTCGAGAAGCGGGAGACCAACGCAACTAAGACCCGTTGGGGGTTGACCCACAACCCTGGGGGGTCGATCCACACAAGGGACCCCAGATCTGGCCAGGTTCATTTTCTGAACCTAGACTTGTTTGTTTGCGAGATTCGTTGGAAAAAGTCTATATAAAGGCTATCATTTCTATTTTTTTCTACGCCTAAACAATGGAGACAAGGAGATGCTGCCTCAGCTTGGATTGAATTAGACTATCTTCTTCAACAACAGCCTATACACACATCAGAGATATTTCTTTTACTCCGATCCAACCTTTGTGAGTTCATGTTACTTTTAGATATAAAAATTTAATAGTAAACTTGACATGTTAGTAAACTGGATCTGAGCCTATGCCTGTTAAGAAACTGATTTATATCTAAACAAATTTGCTATAATTACATGTAATTTTCCATACACCTATTCTGTTGTTCAGTTATTATTATATGTCTATTTCCGTTTTTATATGCCTATTTCTATTCTTCTCCCTCTCCTATTCCCTATTTATTTTATAAGCCTAGGCTACCTTCGAGCCTAGGCCAATCTCGTAAGAGACATACGTATGAACGAAATTAGGAAAAATTAGGGAATAATTGGAATGAAAATAAAACAGGAAATTTAGGGCATACCTTATATTGTGGAATATGACTGTAATTTCAGGTGTATGAACATATAGATATGTAGGCTTAATTCAAAGATTAAGTAAAACATGTTAATGAAACTGTATGTCACCTGTGTAAACCTGTTTAATCTATAGGGGTTAAGTAAACTTGTTTAATATGTTGGGGTTGTATGAACACTATTAACCCGTGAAAATTTAACCTGTCGAATTTTTGGGGGGATAGGCTGTAAGACTTAACCTGTGGAAATCCTAGTTGATTGGGGACATAAGTGTAGGGTTTGACTTGTGTCATCTGTTGTGTGGGACCCATATTAGTCAGTAACCCATTTTGGTATTAAACGGGGACCCCGCACTAGGTAGGGGTCAGGGAACGCTTTCTGAGCTAATTGTAAGAGGTTCACCTGGGGTGGGGTGTTCTGATGGCGCTTCGAGCGGGGTCATGTGCGTGCATGGGTCCGACCTTCCTAGGAAAATAAGCAGCCGTAACACCAGTAAATAGGTCTGTGTCCTTCTATAGGTTGTCACTTTAGGAAGTAATACCCCCAACTGTGGGACCGATGTAATAACCCATATTTCTTGTGGATATTAAAGTAACCAATTAAAGAATACTTAATTTAAAAATAATAATTAAGGGAAACGGGTTATGCCATTGCATTCATCTCGGAATTCTTCTTGAGATAGAGTCCGAGTTTGCGTGAATCGGACTCCGTATGAAGAAGTTATGAAGTTCAGAAGATTTCATGTTTAAACAGAAAATATAAATAATAATTAAACATCTCAAACCAAGTTCAAAATTCGAAATTCAAGCAGAATATGCTGAGCGGGAATGTTCCCACTCAGGGTGTCAACCTCCCTAGGGGGAGTCGACATAGGTGTCGACCCCCCTATAGGGATGTCGACATAGGTGTCGACCCCCCAATAGGGGAGTCAACCCCTGTTGGTCCAGATCTGACCGATGACATGTTTCGCCACGTGTCGCTTTCTGATTCGCTGTGTGACATGGTATGCTGCTTTGGACGATTCTGATGACTTCTAGACTGATCTGAAAGCTCTGAATCTCCCTATGCACCTATAAAAAGACCCCTAAACCTATTGTTTTCTCCATACAAATTCATAGGCGTTTATATGCTGCTAAAACCTGAAGTGACATAGCCTCCACCTTAATCAATCAAATTAGAGTTTTCAAGTTAACAATCAAAGTCAACATCAAAGGAATAGCTAATAAAATTCAGAAATCAAATCCCAGAATTCAAGACCATTTTGTAATTTGTAAGTTCATGTTACTTTCAGAAATAAAAGTTAATTATGATTCTGACATTGTAATAAATCTGACTCTGAGATTATGCCTATTTCTATCTGTCTTTTTATATCCATTGGATCTATCTCATTGATAATATTATGTCCATTCTTTGTCTCTTCTTTCCTTATTCCCTTTTTATTTTTATAGCAAGGCTACTGTGAGCCTGAGCCAAATCTCATAAGAGATGAACGTACATTGGAAATAAAATTGGGCATAATATATGATTTGGACATGACCAGCGCAAAAATTGGGCATAATATATGATTTGGACATGACCAGCGCTAAAATTGGGATAAGTATTAAATTATGTATAATTGGGCGTAACTGATTTGTAACTGATTTTAGGACATAACAGACGTTGTATTTAAAACGTAAAGTGTGTCGAACATATGACTTGAGATTTGAGACATAAAGTATATTGGACATATGACTTGGGATTTGGGGCATAAATTGAACTGTAAACATGTAAGGCATAGTACATGTTGTGGTTTAAGACCTGAAATTTGGGGCATATTATGTATGATAGTTTATGACTTGGAAGAAGGAGATTATTGTGTATAGTGATATATGGCTTAGGCATGAAAACCCATAGTAAGATAGGGATAACTGTTAAATGTGAACACGCCTAAAATGGGATTTTGGGCAATTGGCATGCACTGTAATTAAAGGCTATAATTTGGCATAGTTTATACTATAAATCATGATTTGGGGGGTTTTGGAGAATATTTTGTACGGTGCAATATGACTAAACCTTAGGGCATGTGTTATATTGTGATTTTTGGGGTATGACTATTATTGCAAATTTGGGAAAATTGGGTGTAACCTATTTTGAGTAATAACTTGAATTTGAATTTGTGAGGATAACTTGCAATCAACTTTGTTGGGGTATAACTTGGGAATTGGAACATGACTAGTTTGGTGAATTTGGGATGATTAGCATATAAAATCTAGACTTGGACATATATGGTAAATATGCTAAAAGATAAACATGCCTAAACCGAGGTTAGATTGAGTTGCGGTGTAAAACTGCCCGGAACCGCCCGACACTTCCAGTAACTGCAACAACACCTATCTAATGTGAGAGGTTAGTGCATCATGCCCAAGAAAAACCCGAGGTTAGATTGAGTTGTGGTGTAAAACTGCCCGGAACAGCCCGACACATCCAGTAACCGCAACAACATAGACCTAATGTGAGAGGTAAGTGCATTAATAAATCAATTAATGCTAATGAACAAGACATGTTAAGAATGGTAGGGTTAAGTTAAATAAGGCAACAGTTAACCGTTATAACATGTTAATTAGACAAGAAGATGAGGTTAAGTAAAATTTAGAACACTTAACCGTTATAACATGTTAATTAGACAAGAAGGCGGGGTTAAGTAAATTTAGAACACTTAACCGTTATAACATGTTAATTAGACAAGTGAGCAGGGTCAAGTTAACCAGTACAACATGATGAATAAGAAGGGTTAAGTTAATAAGATACACTTAACCAATATGACATGATGAATGGGTAGGGTTAAGCTAAAACAAGAGAGCAACACTTAACCAATATAACAGGATGCGTGGAAGGGTTAAGTTAACACAAGAAGGCAACACTTAACCAATGTAGCACGACAAGTGTGTGGGTTAAGTTAACTTGAATTGACTGATGACACTTAACCAATACAACATGATGAACCCGTGGGGTTAAGTTAATAAGAAACACTTAACCAATGTAACTTGATGAACGAATGGGGTTAAGTAAATGGGAAATACTTAACCAATATAACATGATGAATGAATGGGGTTAAGTTAATAGGAAACACTTAACCAATCCAACATGACGAGTGAGAAGGGTTAATAAGAAACACTTAACCAACATGACATGATGAGTGGGTGGGTTAAGTTAACATGAATGGACAACACTTAACCAATATGACATAATGTGTGGGAGGGTTAAGTACATATCAGGTTGGTGGGTAATATTAGTATATATAGGCCCACAAACTTAACCGTTAAATAAACATGTTTGAATCAGTGGGAGGGTTAAGTACATCTCGTGTGGGTGGGTAATATTTGTATATATAGGCCCACAAACTTAACCAGTAAGAAACCAGTAACAGGGACTCATTTTAGCAGTAACCCACATAGATGTATCAAGGTACCCTGAAACTAGGCAGGGTAGGGCATGATTACTAGGCTGATTATAAGCGGTCAAAATAGCGGCGGGGGTACATCAGTGTAGGTTTCGACGGATTACAGGCGTGCACGTACTCCGGAGTGGGAAAAAGCAGTCACTGGGTACCAATAGTTATACATTATGCATCTTGAATCGTGTCGGGTTGCTATCATAAGGAGTGATAAACCTTATGGTGGGACCAGCACAGGGTATCTACACGCAAGAGAAGGTCGATTGACATAGATACATGGAACTTTAATACAAGTAGGAGCCGATCGATAGGATAGTAAGGGTACATCTAACACCTTCATGGCAATTAGGCTGATTGAGGTAAGATCCTCATACTAGATGTACACCAGAAGGCTACCACAATTGCGGGGATTGGGATCACATTATCATATGATCATTTTATACAAATTACTAGTTGGAACACTAGTTAGGTGGTGCAGAGATATAGAAATCAGAATAACAGGGTAGTAGTGAAGCAGAGAAAGAGTAGAAGTGCATTCAGTTTATTTTGCCTTATCATATCTATGCTAATCGTATGCTATCTTATTATCCTTGTTATCACGGTATTATCTTATATTCATTTTATTCATGTCATGATGCTTTTGCCTATTTACATGCTGAAAGTCACTGGACTTACCAGACTTATGTCTGACCTAGTTTGTTTCGCCTCTTTTCTTCTGTTCCCTCCCCCAGGTTTACAGGGAGGAAATATTACCTCTTAGCTCAGTTTTCTTTCCAAGCTTAAAGATAGTCGATGTATTGCTATGGAATCTCTCTCTTCCATTGCTATGGCTGGTTCACACTTTATTGGGGAATATTATTGTTATTTTATGCTTCTTTTATACTTGGAAGTTTTTGAATCAAGACAGAAGTTCTATGTATTGTTTTTAAGTATGATTGAGACAATTGTTGTAAAAGCTTGACTGAACCACATTGTTTATAAAATGACTTTATTTTCCGCTGCTTTATTTGTCTGTCTTGTAATTTATCTACATCTTTTACCTAAAACGCTCCACCGAAGTTAAGGCATTCCCTTTGTGAGTGACCTTAACGGAGGTGGGTTGTTTCACTTGGTATTAGAGTTGAAGGTGTAACACCCCCACTCTGATATATTTATTCAGAAGCGGTGATGCTACATATAAAATGGTGCTAATAGAACAATATCACAACTTATAATAAACTTGTCGGAACATAAAATCATTCTTAGTACATGATTTTAAACGGAAGAGATATTATACAATCATCCCATCATAAAATATGGTTACAAAGGTTCACAAGTCTAATAATTAAATATAGGAGTATATAACGAGATAATATACATAATGTAAGTCTTCACTTCAAAGCATCCAACTAACCATCTAAACCTGAAAAGTTTTAAGTGTAGCATCATGAGCAACACAGACCCAGTGAGATAGATATTTAAGCTTAGTTTTCACATCATTTTTAATGGGTTGTATTATAGTTTCATCATGACTCTTTACTTCGAAGGTATCATCAATCCAAGTTTTAAAACAAAAATCAAGGAAGACTTCGAAATGCTAAATCAAACAAATTTATGAAAACTTCTTTTCATCAAAACTCATAATTTATCCAATTTATAGTTATAAATCTGAACCACATCCTCAACTTGGTTAGATGTTAGAATATATTATCCCATTGCGGTCGGCATCCCGTCATCAAATAGGATGTACTCTACTCGGCTCGATACCAACATAGAGTAATAGTGCACTACCCAAGATCTATTGTCTTATACCGCACGTCATCGAAGAAATATAATCAAGAAAGTGATTCTCAAAAGTAATCTTAAATTACTTTTCTTTAGTATTGAATAAAGTTCAAAATTATTTCTAAATTCAAATAATTTCAAATTAAATTTGAATTAACCTTCCCGTTCGTCGGATCAGTTAGGGATAGCCAGGGAGAGCAGGAAACTGTATTTTCCAAACTCAAGCCTAGACACTATCTTTTCTGTCACCCTAGAACGTTCCAGTCATTCATTTTGAAAAATACTTTATAAATATATGTGTATTTGCGCAACAATTAGGGTGTTATATTGGTAATAGGAAAATCTCCTACTTTTAAATTCATGCTTTTAAAGGGTTTAAGACAAAACCAAACTATATAAAATTATTCCAGTCTATGTTAAGAAGAACCTCGAAACTACTTGAAACAAAGAAAAAGGTAACATTTAAAAAGTACTATAAAAAGTTTCAGCATCATAAAATAAAAACTGCAGCATTTTAAAAGTGTTAGGACAAGTTTCAGATGGTTTTAGGCCCAAAACAGCTATCTACAGCGTTTCAGCCATGCTGTGAAAAGTTCTGGTTAGTCTATAATGGTTTTAGACTAAATTCAGCTACTACAACGTTTCTGCGTGCTATAAAAAGAGTTCTGGTCATGTTCAAGGCTTTATAATCAATTCAGTGAAAAGATGCACTTCAGAAGTGCTATAGAAAGTTCTGTTTTGATACACTTCTGCGTTAGGAACATTCAGAAAGCGTTTCAAATTTCCAAAGTGTTTCAAGTTTCGGAAAATCAGCTTTTTTTCCAGTTTTTGGGTGAAATGTTTGACACTGTTTCTCTATGATAAAAATAGATTTTGACCCCAAATTTTTTACAGAAAGAATTTGTCTTTGTCTACTTAATTATCATAGAAAGAAACCATTAAAATTATTTATCTCAATAAATAAAATTCAACAATACAAGGCGTTTTTAACATGTCTAATTCGGGCTGATTTTTACCTTACTTTTTATCCAGTTTTCGTGTATGAAAACGACCGAGTTACTAAAGGTGGCCGAAGACAAAGTTGTAGCCCTTTGAATTAGCTTTCCAAATTGATAGAGAAGTCGAAATTTCATTAAGAATTGCAAAAGTTATGCCCAATATACCGAACGTCATTTTCAGGGGTTCACATCCAAACATTCGTTCATAGAATTTTCAACTTTTCTTCAAAATATGAAATGAATACATGAACTTAAATAGTTTTTCTCACCTTAAACTTGTATCTTGATCTTGTACTTATCCTCTTGCCTTCTCCTTAGCTTCTCCTCTTTATCTTATTTTATTTTTGTTTTCAAAATGTATGAAATGAAGTGAACCTTTACAACCTTTATATAGTAGTTTTCAAGGTTAATTTGGTAATTTAGTTTTGGACACTTGTCCACTACATCTTCATGCATTCTTTAGGATGTAGACACATGCCCTCTTATATGTCTTAATAGGTTTCTACACATGGACACCTAATGTGTGTATGTGTCTTAACCTTTTTACTTATGAGACATGTGTTCCTTTCATTTGATGACACATGTCCCTATCACTTTAAGCCATTTTTCTTATTCTAGAATTTGTACACATACCATTTATAAACTATGTATTATGTATATATTTATGCATACATATATCATACACACACACACACACACACATATATATATATATGTATTTATCATACTTAAATATTTGTATTGGACTGAACTAACATATTCAAAAAATTTAGAAACTTTTACATGTCGGGATTTTTGGGTTAGGCTGTTACACTCTACCACCCTTAGAAAAAGATTTCTTCCTCGAAATCTAAGCTTCAAACAATTCTGGATAATCTTTACGAATTTCTGGCTCCACTTCCCATGATGCTTCATCTTCGTTATGATGGTTCCATTGAACTTTTACTAATGGAATTTCTTTTGTTCTTAGTTTCTTAACTTTTCTGTCAAGAATTCGAACGGGTCTTTCAATGTACTTGGTACCCTTTTTAACTTCAATGCCGCTTAAATCAATCACATGAGATGGGTCAGAAATATACTTTCGTAGCATTGATATGTGAAACACACTATGTATATCTGATAATTTTTTAGGTAAATCGAGTTCATATGCTATTTTCCCAATTTTCCTGGTAATACGAAATGGTCCGATAAATCTTGGTGATAGTTTTGCCTTCTTGTTTCCAAATCGCATTACCCCTCGTACTGGAGAAACTTTAAGAAGGACTTGATCTCCTACTTCGAATTCCAAATCCTTTCTTCTATGATCTGGATAACTCTTTTGCCTACTTTGGGCTGCTTGCAATCTTTCTCTTATAATGGAAATCTTCTCAGTTGTTTCCTTTACTAGGTCTGGACCAAGAAGCTCACGATCTCCAACTTCTGCCCAACATACTGGCGAATGACAAGGCCTTCCATACAAAGCTTCATATGGGGCCATACTAATGCTTGCATGATAACTGTTGTTATATGCAAATTCAATTAATGGTATGTGAGTTTCCCATGTGATTTCAAGTTCCATTATACAAGATCTTAACATATCTTTTATGATTCGGTTTACTCTTTCGGTTTGACCATCTGTTTGAGGATGAAAGGCTGTGCTCAGGTTTAGTGATGTCTCTAGTGCTTTTTGAAGACTTCTCCAAAACCTTGAAGTGAATCGTGAATCTCTATCTGAAACTATGGTAACAGGTATACCATGTAGTCGAATAATTTCTTTCAAATAGATTCTACTCAATTTCTCCATTGAGTAGGTCGTGTTGTAAGGTATAAAATATGCTGACTTTGTCAAGCGATCCACCACTACCCATATTGCCTCATGACCTTGTTTTGTCATTGATAAACCAGTGATAAAATCCATTGTTAAATAGAGACGACCCCAAACCCCGTACTGACGGTGGCAAGGGTAATCCGTGGAATATAACACAGAAACAGATAATAGCAGAACAGAATTAAATAAATACACCAGATAATGAACAATGGAATATACTGGATAAACGTAATCATCAGAGTTACACAGTATACAGGATCATACTTAGCACAAAAACAGTTCAGCTATACATAAATGTCTACAGCGGAAAACAAACATAATGTACAACAGGAGCAGAACAGCATAAAAAGAAATAAATAATAGAATCCATCTTTAGCTCCAGCTATCCAGAAAGAACCAGCTAAACCTGAATACAAGGCTGCCCGTGTAGAAAAAGGGGCACCTGAGTTTGAAAGTGAAACAAACTATGAGTCAGTCATGGGACTGGTATGAGAAATCTACTCAACATATTTATACTATGGCTAATCACAGGACCACGCCACTTTCGTGGAACGGGTTTACTCCATTGGATTGCCGGTGCTTTTAAAACAAATCTTTCTTTTAAACATCGCAATGCTTTTTTATAAAAATGAAGCCATTATAAGGCTCAGTTCCCATCACACAATGCAACGCAAACCGGAGGATAGAGTTTTTACCTTGTAATGGCCAAAATATGATTGATACGAATAAAACAAAAGCATTTGATATTATTACTAGTGTTTATATGTTTCAAAAACAATTTCGAATCATAACTACCAATCATAGATGACATGAGCATCCCATGCCACTATGTCGCCAAATATATATACAATCGAAACCGCATAGTCACGTATTTGGAAATTGAATTTCCGTCATGAACCAAGGCAAAAGATAGTCCTTACCGAATTCGAGACAATCTAGCCCATGTCTCAGGATCAGAACGCATCAACCCTTTGGATCGTCAGGGCCGATCTACCGATGTGGATTATTATGCCTGAACACTACGCTTCCCCGCCCTATGGGGCGTAAATGAGCCAACGAATGACTCCATCGGTCCCGGATCGACCGATATATCTGAGGCGCCTCGCTATCCATCATCCACATAAGTAAAATGTCGGGCCATGTAAAAACACCGACACAACTCTTAGCTAGAAGGAAACGCATGCCCTCCCTGAGGTCCTTCTCCCGTTTCTGGTTCATACCGGGGTGTGAGGCTCGCGAATTTACTTTATGCACAAAGCTACGCCACACAGGCGTTGCTTTGATCATCACCACAAGGCTTTGCTTTTCAACAGAAGCCCTGATCATTTGCCACTTAGGCATGCCACACTAGCAATTCATGCCATGCGACTGATGTCCATCGATATACAACCTCTGAGCTCGTGCGTTTCAGAGAAGGGCGTTAAGAAAAAGAATAAATTCTCTGCCGCCAAACAGATGTATATTTAACAGAGATCAACATAGAATAAAATCCAATGTCAGACACACAGTCCATTTACAAGTCCGTTCAGGGTCTGAACGAAACCGGAGGCACTATATACCTCGCAAACCCATCGACCCCCACGTACGCCTGGACGTTCACCACTCATTATCCATATTTCGGGATGCCTCCCAATCAGGACCTCGGTTACCATCCAAACGAGGTGAAGATCTCCGGTCTTCGACCACCGTCTTCATCTTCGATTTCTTATCGTCGATTCAGTTATTCAGAATGGGATAAACCCGGTCTTTCTGAGCAACTCGCGTATATAATAAACAAGTGCAACACTAACATACGCACGCATCATTTCAATTCATTAGTCACTAACCGTCAATCAGTAAGAGAGCGATTTCCCAAATATTAACCCCGAAGGCCGAAATCAACATCAGATCAATACCCAAGAAACCATTCGACTTAGCCAACCTTCAGTTAATTTCTAAATTTCACATCCATATCATTTATAATATTTTATAACGATTTATCTCTATTTTTATTTAATTTAAAATAGCCAATTTATTCAAAACGACGCTTCGGGCCATAACGCGGCCGTGGCGCTGTTTTTCTCCAGATTTGATTTACACATATCTGAAAATTTAACCGTTGGATATTCACAAAATTTACATCATTAGGAAGATCTTTTCAAAACGAATCCAACGGTTCTAGTTTCGAGAAAATCCGACGGTCGGATCTCCGATCGTTTGAAGTTTTGATTTCAAAATACGAACTACAGCGTCGCTATTCGATTAAATATATATATATATATAATCGATTCTGGCGTTGTTTTTCTTCAGATTTGATTTAAACATTCCAAACAATCCAACCGTTGGATTTTTACAAAGTTGGTGCCGTTGGAAAGATATTTCCAAAGCGAACCCAACGGTTGCGATTTCAGGAAAATCCGATGGTCGGATCTCCCGGTATAATCGTTTGAAATCACGGTTTCAAAATACGAACTGCAGCGTCGTTATTCGATATATTTCAATTATATATATATATATATATCGATTTTTCGATTTCAAAGCTATATTCTTTTCATACATTTGATAAAAATGATATTTTTATCCAACTGTCTTCTATTTCAACACTTCACTATATTTAACAATTCATGTATATAATAAAAATGTGATTTTTTTTGTTAAACAATTCATTTCAAAACACTATTATTTTATATAGTTCATATAGGTAATAAAAATAGGATTTTTATTATAAAACAATTTTTTTCAAAACACGATTATTTTATATAGTTCATATAGATGATAAAAATGTGATTTTTATATTTAAAACACAAACACCATTCAACACATGAATTTCAATTCAACGAATGAATATCGACGCAACACATGAAGGCTTTCTATGCAACGAAATAAATATAGTTTCAACAAATGAAAATAATTCAAACACATGAATATTATTCAAAATTTCGGCAGCATAACGACAGGGTAGTTAAAACCGGGACCGTCCCAAGTACGGCTCCTCGCTCGACCTTAAAACCTCGCGGTTTTTGACAATGGGGAATCATGCATCTAGTTCGCACGCAGGCGGCATGTATATTTATTTCATTTCCACAAACTAATCCTATGTGGTTTCCACCAAATATTTCTCAACCACAAACGGGTATTTTTCAACCACAATCAATCAATATTAACCACAAACAATTCCAATCAACCATTCACTATCAATCAATTTTCACACCAATCACAACCAATAAATATCGTCCATGGTTTGTGGACGAGGGGCGTGTATATATATATATATATATTTATATATAGCAATTCACTTCTATTTCAACACATATATAATTTTTACAACGCATATATAACTTATACATCGAACGTACAACTTATACAACGCTTATACATGAGGTGTACAACGCTTATATAACCCATACATCGACTATATAATTTATACATCGTCGTTTTCCATATCGTTTATTAATTAGAAATCTCACATTGGGTTCCACTCCACCAAAAATAGCAGATGGCTTAGAAAAATATGCGGTCTCTTCTAGAAGGTAGAAGACGTCCACACGAGTCCACTGTCTCTTGTTTCACTGAATTTCGTCAACAAACGAAAAAGATATGATTTTTCATTCGTTAATGACATTTTAAAAGCAATTAATAAAATAATTAATTAAATCATAAACCTTTCTTCTTCAATCGACTACAGGCCGTTGCCTTCCTGTTCGTTCAAACCTAAAACCATCCGCCTAGGGTTCTAATTTTCACCCAAATCGGAGCACTAGCCGACGATCTGGTGGCTTCACGTCGTGCGTCTCCGAGAGAGCTCTCCGCCAGTATCCTTCACGACGAACTCGTCGTTGATCTGACGCCAGAAATGGCCTCGAATCGGTGACACTTCAGGCCCAAAAATCCAAAACCACACTAAACGATAATACCCCTAACCAGCACGGATTTAAAGAGGGTGAAAAGTTCTTCAATAATCTCTCAAGAATTTTGAATTCTATTGTATGGATTGAGAGTAAATTGAAGGAGAAGCACAGAGCGATTTCCGCCGTTCAGATTTAGGGTCGGCTGCTTCAAACGAGAAAGAGGAATGAGGGGCTTTCTGATTGGTCGATTTTAACATATATATTTTTTTAAATAATTTTAATTTACAAAAATACCCTTGTATTGATACGAACTCCAAACGAATCCCAACGACTGTCGCCCATAGCTAAATACCCCCATTCCGAACACAATGAGATATGTTTCGTAGGCCCATTCGACTGTTTCAGTCAGTTTTCCTTCAATTTAAAATATATAACATTCAATATTCGATTTGAACATACATTTCAATTTGCCCTGGCCACAAACTGATTCGAAAAATTCCAGAAAAATAAATCTGGCTATGTTTTGACGATACGGTCCCAACAAAACTAGTTTCATCGAATTCTGAGACCGTTTGAAAAATGGCCCATTCCAGGTCGATCCAATTTAACTGTAATTGACCAAAACACGTTTTCCTTTGCTACGCTCTCATACTAGCTTCAAAAATTATGAAATTTGAAACCTAGCAATAACTTCACATCCCGGATCCAACAAAATTGGTTTCGTCGAATTCCAAGGTCATTTGCAAAATAGCCAATTTCATGGGCTATATAAATTCCATAGCGACCTTTCTGAAAATTTATTTGGCCATAACTTTTGCTTTCCAGTATGAAACTTCGATTTTTCAGATTCGTTAGAAAGGTATTCACTAACAGATTTAAATATTTTTGGTTTCACTCAAATCCGTTTTGTTTTGCACCCGGTACGGTCAGTCAAAGTTTGAATTCAAATTTTGAAACTACCGCGCTATTTCAGGCCTTGTTTATAATTAGAATTAATTATATTCGTTTTCAAACGTCGATTCAAACTCACTTTTCATCGCTATTATTTAAAATATTTATTTTAAATATTTAAAATCCATTATTTTAGCCAATTTAAAATTTTTAAATTGGTTCAGATTTTCTGGGTCGTTACATATATGCTCCCATTTCCATTCAGCAATAGGAAGTGGTTGCAGAAGTCTTGCCGGTCGTTGCTGCTCTGTTTTAATTTGTTGGCACGTAAGACATTTTGCCACAAATTTAGCAACGTCCTTCTTCATTCCGTTCCACCAAAATTGACGCTTAGGATCCTTAAACATTTTTGTACTTCCTGGATGCACCGTTAGCCTTGAACGATGTGCTTCACTAAGAATTTCATTTTTTAATTCAATATGATTTGGAAGACAAAGTCGATTCTTGAGTCTATAACCACCATCTTTATCAGTGTTCCAATCCATGGGTTCCTTATCCTTCATTTTCATAAATAACTCTTTTAATTCCTCATCATCTTCTTGAGCTTTCAATATTCTACTATCAAAGTTGGTTAAATAATAAGATTACACAGAAATGCTACTTCGTTAATCATGGATCCATTAACCATCCTTGTGCAAGCGTTCATCTCAGCAAGAGTCTCTAGAGCTCTCCATTCTCTTATCATTAAATGAGCTATTACGCCATAGCTTTTTCGACTTAATGCATCAACAACTATATTTGCCTTTCCTAGATGATAATGTAATGTAAAATCATAATCTTTTATGAATTCCATCCACCTTCTTTGTCTCATATTTAATTCTTTTTAAGAGAACAAATATTTAAACTCTTATGGTCAGAGTAAACATGGAATTGTTCTCCATAAAGATAATGTCTCCAAATTTTTAAGGCAAACACAATTGCGGCTAATTCTAAGTCATGAGTTGGATAATTAACTTCATGGGGCTTTAATTGACGAGAGCCATAAGCAATAACTTTGTCATCCTGCATTAGTACGCATCCTAATCCTTGTCCGCATGCATCATAATATACTTTATATGGGACTCCACTCCTTGGCAAAGACAGAATTGTTGCCTCTGTCAATCTTTTCTTTAAGGTTTCAAATGCTATCTTACATTTTTCATCCCAAATAAACTTAGTTTCCTTACGAGTTAGTTTTGTTAATGGAGATGCTATCTTTGAGAAATCTTGAATAAATCTTCGGTAGTAACCAGCTAATCCTAGAAAACTTCGAACTTTTGTTGGTGTTGTCGGAGGATTCCATTTCAACACTGCCTCAACCTTTGATGGGTCAACTCCTATTCCATTCTTTGAGACAACATGTCCAAGAAATTTTACTTCCTCCAACCAAAGTTCACATTTGCTAAATTTTGTATATAGCTGATGCTCTCTTAGTGTTTGGAGACATAAACGCAAATGGCATTCATGTTCCTCCTTTGTTTTAGAATAGATAAGGATATCATCAATAAATACAATAACAAAATTATCAAGATATGGACGGAACACATGATTCATTAGATCCATGAATACTGCTGGTGCATTGGTAAGGCCAAAAGGCATCACCAAGAATTCGTAGTGTCCGTATCGTGTTTGGAAAGATGTCTTTGGAATATCTTCTTCTTTTATTCTTAATTGATGATACCCAGACCTTAAGTCAATTTTCGAAAATACAGTATCTCCTTGGAGTTGATCAAATAAACCATCGATCCGAGGTAATGGATATTTGTTCTTAATTGTTACCTTATTAAGCTCTCGATTTTCTACGCATAAACGAAATGTCCCATCGTGCTTCTTTATAAACAACACTGGTGCTCCCCAAGGGGATTTACTAGGTCTAATAATCCTTGATCCTCCATCTCCTTAATTTGTCTCTTTAATTCTTTATTTTCCATAGGAGACATACGATATGCTGATTTAGCAATAGGATTTGTACCAGGGATTAAGTCAATGCAAAAATCAATTTCTATTTTTGGTGATAACCCTGGTATTTCTTGAAAAACTTCTTTAAATTCCCTTACTATCGGGATTTGATCCGCCATTGGACCCTTATCCTCAATATTGATATGAGAAAAATATCCAGATATAAAAGCGTCTTCAACTTTATCACATGCGTAAATAAAGGTTTCATGTTTCCGAATTGTCAAACTTATGGTTTTGCTGTGACAATTCAAGATAACTTGATATTCTGTAAGCCAATCCATCCCAAGGATGATATCAAAGTGTTCCATTGGAAAGATAATTAAATTAGCCACCATATCCTTACCGTTAAAGTTAAGGATACAGTTCCTACATACTTTCTCAAGTTTAGTTCTCCCTCCTGGTACGCTATATAATATTAAAGGATTTGATAGATGTTCAATAAATAATCCTATCTTAGTAGCAAATATTTCAGATATTAGAGAAAGTGTGGCACCAGTATCGAATAAAATTCTTGCTTGAAAGTCAAAAATAAATATAGTACCTTCTACTTGAGCTTGTTCAGAAACAACTGCATACACTCGTCCTTGTTGTCCCTTTTTGTCCTTCCTTGGCTTCTTGCAATTTCAACTAATGTGCCCAGGTTTATTGCAATTGTAACACACAATCGGCTTTGTGCAATTCGGAGAAATGTGTCCAGTCTCATTGCACCAGAAACATCTCTTTACTATATCAGGCTCCTTTTCCTATCCCGTTGGTCCTTTGCTTCCTTCATTTGGTTTCTTCTTTTTCTCATCTGGTTTCTTTTGATTGTCAGAAAGATTGTTTGGTTTCCTTTTATTTGAAACCTTCCTTTCTTGCTGGAACTGAAGATAGTCTTCATCCAGATTTAAAGCTTCAGCTACTATCATCTCATAAGTTTTATGTCTATCTCCAATAACATGTCTTCTTATGGGAGGAATTAACCCCTTCGCAAATCGTCTAGCATGCTTTTCAGGTGTATCAATTAAGTGATTTCCGAATCGGGATAGTGCTTCAAACTCATTTTGATATTGGGCTACGGACATACCTTCTTGAGTAAGATTTTGAAATTTTGTCTCCTTCTTCTCTCTCTCATTCTCTGGGAAATACTTACCCAAAAACTTCACCTTGAATTCTTCCCATGTCATCTGTTCCATCTCGACCGGACTAGTTGTTGTTCGAACTAGCTCCCACCAATTTCGAGCTTCCTCTGATAACTGAAAGACAGTCAACTTCCTGTTATCAACTTCGTTACATTCCAAAACTTCAAATATATCCTCTAGATGTTGAATCCATTGCTCTGCCTTAACTGGATCTGCACCTCCAACAAATTTGTCTGGTTTCAAACTTTTAAAACGACTTAGAAGGTGATTTGTTGAAGATGTTGAAGAAACTTGCTCCATTTGCTTGATGAAAGATGCAAACAGTTCCATAGCATTTGTTTGTGCGGAGGACTGAGCCTCTTGACTTTGAGTTGTTGAGTTATTTTGATTTGCCATGACCTTCAATAAAAGTATCTTGTTATGGTCACGGATGAAATACACCTTTGGTTATAAGAATATCTAATAACATACACAAGTCATGAACACACAAACATATTATATTACTTATAACCCTTATTTACAAACAAAATTTGGGTGTTTATCCACAACCTTCCCAAACTATAGATAGTCATCCATACTACTTGATATACTATCTAATACTTAACTTCCTATTTCATTATTAATCTATCACTATTATTTCCTTTGATGAAGAAGGGCCAGTTTCCTCCTTTACTACTCGAGAAGGTCTAGTGACTTCTTGAGAGTAATCATTTGAGCCAACTGTCTCAGACTCCTCTTCATCATATTGTTCCACTATTTTATTTGGAAGTCGTTTACGACTTATATTCCCTCCTTGTGGTGGTAATGCTCCTTCTTGCCTTAGAAATTCTAAAGCATCTCCATAGTCAGTACGTTCTGCCAGTTTAATCGCCATTGCAAAGGGTTTCATCTTCTGGCGCAGACGGTAAAGAACAAAATCTCTTTTTAGTCCGTCTTCATAATCATTAGCGCTATTATAAACTTCATATATCTCATCAAGGAGAATCGTCCTTGCTCTCCTCTTAAGCACATGCTTCTCTATTGTGCGACTTGCAGCAACTAGTCGTTCGTTTGGTGTGGTGGTGCACTTAATACCACCCCATGTATCCCCCGTACACCTAAGTTATATTGCTAGCCATAACTTATAGCTACAAATAGTCATAAAGATGTTAATAATTGTATAAACTTCCTATTCCAACAAATTAAATTGTGATACTATAAATTTTCCAAAAGCATCCCATAAACCTTGGCTCTGATACCAACTTTGTAACACCCCCATTCTGATATATTTATTCAGAAGCGGTGATGCTACATATAAAATGGTGCTAATAGAACAATATCACAACTTATCATAAACTTGTCGGAACATAAAATCATTCTTAGTACATGATTTTAAACGGAAGAGCTATTATACAATCATCCTGTCATAAAATATGGTTACAAAGGTTCACGAGTCTAATAATTAAATATAGGAGTACATAACGAGATAATCTACATAATGTAAGTCTTCACTTCAAAGCATCCAACTAACCATCTAAACCTGAAAAGTTTTAAGTGTAGCATCATGAGCAACACAGACCCAGTGAGATAGCTATTTAAGCTTAGTTTTCACATCATTTCTTAATGGGTTGTATTATAGTTTCGTTATGACTCTTTACTTTGAAGGTATCATCAATCCATGTTTTAAAACAAAAATCAAGGAAGACATCGAAATGCTAAATCAAACAAATTTATGAAAACTTCTTTTCATCAAAACTCATAATTTATCCAATTTATAGTTATAAATCTGAACCACATCCTCAACTTGGTTAGATGTTAGAATATATTATCCCATTGTGGTCGGCATCCCGTCATCAAATAGGATGTACTCTACTCGGCTCGATACCAACATAGAGTAATAGTGCACTACCCAAGATCTATTGTCTTATACCGCACCCCATCGAAGAAATATAATCAAGAAAGTGATTCTCAAAAGTAATCTTAAATTACTTTTCTTTAGTATTGAATAAAGTTCTAAATTATTTCTGAATTAATTCAAATTAAATTTGAATTAACCTTCCCGTTCTTCGGATCGGTTAGGGATAGCCAGGGAGAGCAGGAAACTGTATTTTCCAAACTCAAGCCTAGACACTATCCTCTCTGTCACCCTAGAACGTTCCGGTCATTCATTTTGAAAGATACTTCATAAATATATGTGTATTCGCGCAACAATTAGCGTGTTATATTGGTAACAGGAAAATCTCCTACTTTTAAATTCATGCTTTTAAAGGGTTTAAGATAAAACCAAACTATCTCAAATTATTCCAGTCTATGTTAAGAAGAACCTCGAAACTACTTGAAACAAAGAAAGAGGTAACATTTAAAAAGTACTATAAAATGTTTCAGCATCATAAAATAAAAACTACAGCATTTTAAAAGTGTTAGGACAAGTTTCAGATGGTTTTAGGCTCAAAACAGCTATCTACAACGTTTCAGCCATGCTATGGAAAGTTCTGGTTAGTCTATAATGGTTTTAGACTAAATTCAGCTACTACGGCGTTTCTACGTACTATAAAAAGAGTTCTGGTCGTGTTCAAGGCTTTATAATCAATTCAGTGAAAAGATAGCGCTTCAGAAGTGCTATAGAAAATTCTGTTTTGATACACTTCTGCGTTAGGAACATTCAGAAAGCGTTTCAAATTTCCAAAGTGTTTCAAGTTTTGGAAAATCAGCTTTTTTCCAGTTTTTGGGTGAAATGTTTGACACTGTTTCTCTATGATAAATATAGATTTTGACCCCAAATTTTTTACAGAAAGAAGCTATCTTTCTCTACTTAATTATCATAAAAATAAACCATTAAAATTATTTATCTATTCAATAAATAAAATTCAACAATACAAGGCGTTTTTAACATGTCTAATTCAGGCTAATTTTTACCTTACTTTGCATCCAGTTTTCAAGTATGAAAACGACCGAATTAGTAAAGGTGGCCGAAGACAAAATTGTAGCCCTTTGAATTAGCTTTCCAAATTGATAGAGAAGTCGAAATTTCATAAATAATTTCAAAAGTTATGCCCAAAATATCTAACGTCATTTTTAGGGGTTCACATCCAAACATTCGTTCATATAATTCTCAACTTTTCTTCAAAATATGAAATGAATACATGAACTTAAATAGTTTTTCTCACCTTAAACTTGTATCTTGATCTTGTACTTATCCTCTTGCCTTCTCCTAAGCTTCTCCTTTTTATCTTATTTTATTTTTGTTTTCAAAATGTATGTAATGAAGTGAACCTTTACACCCTTTATATAGTAGTTTTCAAGGTTAATTTGGTAATTTAGTTTTGGACACTTTTCCACTACGTCTTCATGCATTATTTAGGATGTAGACACATGCCTCTTATGTTTCTTAAGAGGTTTCTACACATGGACACCTAATGTGTGTATGTGTCTTAACCTTATTTACTAATGAGACATGTGTTCCTTTCATTTGATGACACATGTCCCTATCACTTTAAGCCAATTTTCTTATTCTAGAATTTGTACACATACCATTTATAAACTATGTATTATGTATAAATTTATGCATACATATATCATACATACATACATATATATATATATGTATGTATTTATCATACTTAAATATTTGTATTAACTGAACTAACATATTCAAAATTTCTAGAAACTTTCACATACCGGGATTTTTGGGTTAGGCTGTTACAGAAGGTTACCGGATCAGATAAAAGATTTGAAAAATTATTTTCAAAACGGTTTTAAAAGAAGCATTTTCAAAAGAAATGTTTTGTTTTAAAGGCATATTACCCAAAGCCATATGAACTATCTTTTGATCCTCTGTTTGAATCCTTGTTTCCTTCTTTCCTGAGTCTCCGGGGCTCCTGGCTTTCTGGGAGGTAACCTCATCGTGACATGGTTCCGTAGGCTTGATGAGACTACGACATCTGTCAAAGGGCAAAAAAGTACCCAACTTCCATCTATAGCCGCAATAGTTTCACCTACGACTAGTTTTCTTTCAAGCTTTGTAGGGTTTCCGTGCGATGGAGGCAGCTTCCAAGAGACTTGTCAACAAGTTACACAAGGATGGCAAAGATGAGAATGAGGGAGTTTGGCTAGGGAACACAACCCAAGGATGAGGAACTCCTGGATATAGACTTGGTTCACAAAGGGGGTAAAAAGAAGGACAAGAAGGGAAGGAAGAATTGGAAAACCTAAGACAAAAGGAAGTGTCTTTATAACAGGTCATATAATTAAGGACAAGGGCAAGAACTAAGGACAGGATTTTCAGGAGGGCAAGTGCATGCTCTCACCGCCAGAGTACCTGAGAGAGAGGTAGTAGAGGTTCGGTTGAAAAAGTCTAGTTTTTCTTTTTGATCATCCTGTTAGTACTCTTTTTGATTTTAGCACTTCACATTCGTTTATATCTGCTTCCATAGTTGAGTCTCTGCACCTTAGTACTTGTATAATAGAAGATCCTATTATTGTCTCAAATCCAGTTGGTGGTTCGGATCATTTATGTTTGATTTGTAAGGATTTGAGAATAGCTATATTAAGTATTGAGTTTAAGTGTAATGCTTATGTTTTCGGGTTTCATGGCTATGGGTTGATTCTAGGCATGGATTGGTTAGCTAGTAATTGTGAAAGGAGGACTTTCGACTTGCCTCAGGAATACCCTCGAGATTTCGTGCGATCCTAAGGGATCAGTTTGTCTTGGCTACCTAGAATCACTTGATGCATCTATCGGCGATTTGCTATCCGTTGGAGTAGTACATGAGTATGCAGATGTTTTTGATTAGGTTAGGTGTTTGTACCCTAAAACACGAGATAGACATCCGCATATATCTAGTTGACAATGCAAAGCCAGTTGCATTATCTGTACGACACATGAATCCAAGGGAAAGGAAGGGCTCAGTGAGCAAGTAAAAGAGTTACTTGAAAAAGGTTCATAAGGCAAAGTATTTCTGAATGGGGTACTCCAGTTGTTTTCGTTACAAAGGCGGATGGTTCATTTCGCTTGTGTATAGATGATATTTTGGAATGAGGAAGAACATGCATTGCATCTAAGGGAAGTCTCGGATACCCTCCAAGCACATCAACTTAAGGCGAATTCTCCAAAAATTTCATTTTTGGAGAGAAGAAGTAAGGTTTTTAGCAGTAGATCACGCAAAAGTAGTTGCAGTGCAAGATTGGAAGGTCCCAAGGAATGCAATCAAAGTAAGAAGCTTTCTTGGACTAGCACGGCGAATATAGGAAGTTAATTAAGGACTTTATGAAGGTACCGACCCCACTTACTAGATTGACAAAGAAGAATCTAATCATCTTAGTATATACACTTGATAACATGGTTAGCATCGGTTTATAGTTCTGGGAATGCTAGCATGACACAGCAGAAGTTGTAGTGCCAAGTATACTATAAGAAGAAAAGGTGGAACAAGAGGCGATAGTGAAATGAGTCCCAATGCACATTCTGGAAATAGAAATTAAGAAGCTACGCAGTCGTGAAGTTAAGACAGTCAGAGCAATTTGGAATGAAGCTCAAGAAGATGCGACTTAGAAGACTGAAGACTAGATACACACATCATACCCTTTTTGAGGGTATATCCTTGATCTCTCTTTTTCTGTACAATTTATTTGCTAGTCTTTATCTTTTAAGTATATCCCTCGATCCTATCCGCGATCCTTAGGTAGAAGCCAATGGATGTAAACATGTGTTTGAGACATATTATGTTTGGTGGATGCAAGTGGGTGTACGTGTTTGTTAGTGGTTGCTCGTGGATGCATATACACACAATAGGCACTAGATCGACTCAGTCACTTTCATATTGCATATGCATGAGTGAATTTTTATATATATTAATTGAAACTTGGTGTGTTATCATATGGATGTTGCATTTGTATAAATGATTGTGCACCCATGTAGAAGTCATAAGTACAACTAGGAATAATTGCATACATGATGGACTCATGGCACTGACATAATTCGCATTAAGGAGGTCAACTTAATCAGTAGACCGCCTGATTTTACATTAGATAAGGACATACACACATTATGCATATGTTCATGAAAATCATTAGATACATTTTAAGGACAATGGATGCCTGTGATTGAATGGTTGAGTAGATGGATGTTGGATGTTGGATGTTAGGATACATTCTCCTTGACTTGGATATTTCGGGGATGAAATCCTTTAAAGGAGGGGAGAATGTAACACCACGTATTTCCTACGGATATTAAAGTAACAAATTAAAGAATACTTAATTTTAAAAGTAGGAATTAAGGGAAACAGGTTATGCCATTGCATTCGTCTCGAAATTCTGCTTGAGATAGAGTTCGAGTTTGCGTGAATCGGACTCCGTATGAAGAAGTTATGAAGTTCAGAAGATTTCATGTTTAAACAGAAAATATAAATAATAATTAAACATCTCAAACCAAGTTCAAAATTCAAAATTCAAGAAGAATAGGCTGAGCGGGAAAATTCTCGCTCAGGGTATCGACCTCCCCCTGCGGGGAGTCGACATAGGTGTCGACCCCCCAATAGGGGTGTCGACATAGGTGTCGACCCCGTATAGGGGAGTCGACCCCTGTTGGCCCAGATCTGGCCGATGACGTGTTTCACCACGTGTCGCTTTTTGATTCTCTATGCGACGTGGTATTCTGCTCTGGACGATTCTGATGACTTCTATACTGATCTGAAGGCTCTAAATCTCCCTATACACCTATAAAAAGACCTCTAAACCTATTGTTTTCTCCACACGAATTCATAGGCGTTTATATGCTGCTAAAACCTGAAGTGACCTAGCCTCCACCTTAATCAATCAAATTAGAGTTTTCAAGTTAACAATCAAAGTCTACATCAAAGGAATAACTAATCAAACTCAGAAATCATATCCCAGAATTCAAGACCATTCTGTAATTTGTAAGTTCATGTTACTTTCAGAAATAAAAGTTAATTGTGATTCTGTCATTGTAATAAATCTGAATCTGAGATTATGCCTATTTCTATCTGTCTTTTTATATCCATTGGATCTATCTCATTGATAATATTATGTCCATTCTTTGTCTTTTCTTCCCTTCTTCCCTTTTTGTTTTTATAGCCAGGCTACTGCGAACCTGAGCCAAATCTCATAAGAGATGAACGTACATTGGAAATAAAATTGGGCATAATATATGATTTGGACATGACCAGTGCTAAAATTGGGCATAATATATGATTTGGACATGAACAGCGCTAAAATAGGGAAAAGTATTAAATTATGTATAATTGGGCATAATTGATTTGTAACTGATTTGAGGACATAACACATGTTGTATTTAAAACATAAAGTGTATCGAACATATGACTTGAGATTTAAGGCATAAAGTATATTGGACATATGACTTGGGATTTGGGGCGTAAATTGAACTGTAAACATGTAAGGCATAGTACATGTTGTGGTTTAAGACCTAAAATTTGGGGCACATTATATATGATAGTTTATGACTTGGAAGAAGGAGATTATTGTGTATAGTGATATATGGCTTAGTCATGAAAACCTATAGTAAGACAGGGATAACTGTTAAATGTGAACACGCCTAAATTGGGATTTTGGGTAATTGGCATGCACTGTAATTAAAGGCTATAATTTGGCATAGTTTATACTGTGAATCATGATTTGGGGTTTTTTCGAGAATATTTTGTACGGTGCAATATGACTAAACCTTAGGGCATATGTTATATTGTGATTTTTTGGGGCATGACTATTATTGCAAATTTGGGAAAAATTAGGTGTAACCTATTTTGAGTAATAACTTGAATTTGAATTTGTGAGGCATAACTTGCAATCAGCTTTGTTGGGGTATAACTTGAGAATTGGAACATGACTAGTTTGGTGAATTTGGGATGATTAGCATATAAAATCTAGACTTGGACATGTATGGTAAATATGCTAAAAGATAAACATGCCTAACCCGAGGTTAGATTGAGTTGCGCTGCAAAATTGCCCGGAACCGCCCGGCACATCCAGTAACCGGAACAACACCTATCTAATGTGAGAGGTCAGTGCATCATGCCCAAGAAAAACCCAAGGTTAGATTGAGTTGTGGTGTAAAACTACCCGGAACCGCCCGACACATCCAGTAACCGCAACAACATAGATCTAATGTGAGAGGTTAGTGCATTAATATATCAATTAATGCTAATGAACAAGACATGTTAAGAATGGTAGGGTTAAGTTAACTAAGGCAACAGTTAACCGTTATAACATGTTAATCAGACAAGAAGATGAGTTTAAGTAAAATTTAGAACACTAAACCGTTATAACATGTTAATTAGACAAGAAGGTGGGGTTAAGTAAATTTAGAACACTTAACCGTTATAACATGTTAATTAGACAAGTGAGCAGGGTCAAGTTAACCAGTACAACATGATGAATAAGAAGGGTTAAGTTAATAAGAAACACTTAACCAATGTGACATGATGAATGGCTAGGGTTAAGTTAAAACAAGAGAGCAACACTTAACCAATATAACATGATGCGTGGAAGGGTTAAGTTAACACAAGATGGCAACACTTAACCAATGTAACACGACAAGTGGGTAGGTTAAGTTAACTTGAATTGATTGATGACACTTAACCAATACAGCATGATGAACGCGTGGGGTTAAGTTAATAAGAAACACTTAACCAATGTAACTTGATGAACGAATGGGGTTAAGTAAACAGGAAATACTTAACCAATATAACATGATGAATGAATGAGGTTAAGTTAATAAGAAACACTTAACCAATCCAACATGACGAGTGAGAAGGGTTAATAAGAAACACTTAACCAACATGACATGATGAGTGGGTGGGTTAAGTTAACATGAATGGACAACACTTAACCAATATGACATAATGTGTGGCAGGGTTAAGTACATATCAGGTTGGTGGGTAATATTAGTATTTATAGGCCCATAAACTTAACCGTTAAATAAACATGTTTGAATCAGTGTGAGGGTTAAGTACATCTCGTGTGGATGGGTAATATTTGTATATATAGGTCCACAAACTTAACCAGTAAGAAACCCTAGTAACGTGGACCCATTTCAGCAGTAACCCACATAAATGTATCAAGGTACCCTGAAACTAGGCAGGGTGGGGCACGATTTTTGGGTTGATTATAAGCGGTCAATATTGCGGCAGGGGGTATGTCAGTGTGGGTTCCGATGGATTACGGGCGTGCATGTACTCCGGAGTGGGAAAAAGCAGGCAATGGGTACCAGTAGTTATACAATGTGCATCTTAAATCATGTCGGGTTGCTATCATAAGGATTGATACACCTTATGGTGGGACCAGCACAGGGTATCTACATGCAAGAGAAGGCCGATTGACACAGACACATGGAACATTAATACAAGTAGGGAGCCGATCGATAGGGTAGTAAGGGTACATCTAACACCTTCATGGCAATTAGCCTGATAGAGGTAAGATCCTCATACTACATGTACACCTGAAGGCTACCACAATTTCGGGGATTGGGATCACACTATCATATGATCATTTTATACAAATTACTAATTAGGACACTAGTTAGGTGGTGCAAAGATATAGAAATCAGAATAACAAGGTAGTAGCGAAGCAGAGAAAGAGTAGAAGTGCATTCAGTTTATCTTGCCTTATCATATCTAAGCTAATCGTATGTTATCTTGTTATCACGGTATTATCTTATATTCAGTTTTTTCATGTCATGATGCTTTTGCCTATTTACATACTGAAAGTCACCGGACTTACCAGACTTATGCCTGACCTAGTTTGTTTCGCCTCTTTTCTTCTGTTTCCCCTCCAGGTTTACAGGGAGGAAATATTACCTCTTAGCTCAGTTTTCTTTCCAAACTCGAAGATAGTCGATGTATTGCTTTGGACTCTATCTCTTCCACTGCTATGGCTGGCTCATGCTTTATTGGGGAATATTATTGTTATTTTTATGCTTCTTTTATACTTGGAAGTTTTTGAATCAAGACAGAAGTTCTATGTGTTGTTTTTTAGTATGATTGAGACAATTGTTGTAAAAGTTTGACTGAACCACATTGTTTATAAAATGACTTTATTTTCCGCTGCTTTATTTGTCTGTCTTGCAATTTATCTGCATCTTTTACCTAAAATGCTCCACAGAAGTTAAGGCATTCCCTGTGTGAGTGACCTTAACGGAGGTGGGTTGTTTCAACCGACATAGGGTATTTATGTGTCAGGGAGTCGATCGCTTGGGGGTAGTAATTAAGGTACATCTAGTCCTATTTAGGTGCCTGTTATTTCTATTTAGGGTAACACTCGTTATTTTTGTTTAGGTACCTGTTATTTCTGTTTGGGGGTAAAACCCGTTACTAGAAATACACCTTAATCTACCATTATGTTTCTGTTGGGATCATTCTGTTTCTGTTATGTATTTGGAAAACACTTAATCCGATATATTAGTATTGGTGCAGAGAAAATAGTTAAGAAGCAAATTTAATCCTGTTCATCCTGTTTGTATCTGTTATATATTATAGTTATCTCTCATCCAGTTTATTTTACTGTCTTGATACTTTTATTTCTTTATATGCTAAAAATCACTAGACTCGCCAGACTTTATGTCTAACCCGATTTGTTTCTTTTTCTCTTTCTCCCCCCCGGTTCTCAGGGAGGGAACACTCAGGCTTGATTTGGATTCTCTCTTCTGTTTCTGTCGGATTTGGATCTACTTTTATGTATCGCTTTGACTACTTGTCTACTTGTTTATGGCTACTTAAGGGGATTATGATTATTCATTTATGTACTCTGATGGTTTTTAGCGCAATACACATGTTTTTATTTGATGTTATTTTGTTCTAGTATTCTAGTCTGATGTTGTAACTGGACTTTTAGTCCGCTATGTTTTCTATTGGAAAATAAAGTTTTAAATTTCAGCTGCTATTTTATATATCTATCTTATGAGATTCTGTTTCTGTTTACCTATAAAGCTTCACAAAACTTAATACATTCTGATAAAGAGTGACATTAACGAACATGGGATGTCACAACAATATCAAAGTTTCCCAGTCATAGAAAGGAAGGAGTAGAAAAAGTGACAAAAGTAGTAAATGGGTTGGTAGCAGAAATTGAGGAAGCAATGCAAAAGGATCTATTTCGAGCAGCCGTGAGGTTAAAATCCTTTGTTGAAACCATCATAAACCCTATGATGATGCAACTCAGAACAGAATTGAAAAATTGCTAAAAAATGCGAGATAAGTTGGATAATGTTGAACCAAAACTTCAAAATTTGAAAATTGAAATTTGGAATCTCCACACTCCTTAAATTTTTTCATGTCATTCCTAAATGGGAGGTTGCTGTTTATGTAAAGTGTGCTTGTGTTATCTTTTATGTATAAAATTATTTATGTTCATCAGTGATTTTTTTTGTTCAGTCGTTTTTTCTTTTCCTTTTATATTCTTTTGTTAAAATACCATTTATGATAAAATTCACGATTTTACCAAAAAAAAGATTTATCCTGCATCCAATATTTTAGCGATCTCCAAAATATTATGATCTATTTTAGTTTTGGTCAATTTAAAGTACTGAACGAACACAGGCTTCCAGTATGTGAAAGTAGATAACAGCTTGGTTGAATCATTTGAAGAATAAACAACAAAAAAATTACTGTGCTTTCCTACTTAGTCTGCGCTATGTAAATGTGATCGATAGCCTTATTTTTGGAGGCCTTGTACGACTTAGTCATTCATGATCAATGCGATCTTTGAACACTTTCTCTTCCATATTCTTATCTGCAATATGGATGCACTACGGAGTTTAAAGCTTTGGAATTTTAAATGTTCGGCATAATTGGGAAGCTAGAAAACAAATAATTTTGATTATTTATTGAATTTTAATGAATACACCTATACTAAATATTTTAGTGAATCTCCAAAATGATGTGCTCAATATTAATTTTACTTCTTTTAAAGTACTGACTGGATACATGTTTCCAATATATGAAAATATTGAACTATTTGGTTTGAAATTAAAAATAGTTAGAAATATTACTTGGTATTCCATATTAGCATACGCTAGCGTCATCACTAGCCTTATTTTCGAAGGCCTTATACGACTTACTTATTCATGAGAAATGTATTTTTGGTACACTTCGTCTTCCAGATTTTCATATATAATTATAGTTGCACCATGGTGTTTAGAGCTTTTCAGTTTTAAATGCTAGGAATAGAGTTTTTTACAAACTTAAAGTTGGGTAAGACAAATAAAGAAGACAGTAACCGTGACAGTTTGATAACAATATTTCCCCCCTTAAGTAGTTAAATTTGCAATATTTAGATATCTATTGGCATGTCTAAATGTACTAGTACAACCACTTTTTTTGATTGCATATATTTTTATGCATATAAGTAGACCATATAAGTCTTAATTTATATGCATTTGTGTCTATATTTATATACACATGCATGCATATATATACATTACACACACATATTAATTATGTGTATATGTATCAGTTGTTTTGTTCTACCTATAGATGTTTTCATATCATTTTATTAACATAGGTACTTGTATATTGAAACGACCCGCAACTTCCCCGTAAAGGAGAGCGTCGGATAGTTCGAGAACAAACCACAACAGAACGCATATAAAAGAACATTTCATTGTATATTACAACAATGCATCAGATTACAAGAATTTACAGAGTATGAATGAATATTACACAGAAATATCAGAGATTTAAATTACACTTAAATACATCGCAGCGGAAAATAATACAATACACAACTAGAAGAGATATACGGATACAAAGCTTTCCGGATATCGTTCCAGCTGTAAACCAGGATCCTGTGAATATAAATCTGCAAAACCAAAACTACTAGCTGCCCGTGTCAAAATAAGGGCACCCAGAGTTTAGGTTAAAACAATAAACTCCAGGTCAGTCATGTGACTGGTGTGAGAACTAAAACAGTTAATCTTTATTTTTAAAGTTAGGTAAATCAAGGGACCACGCCGTATAACACGGAACGGGTTTCCTCCCAAGAATACCAGTGCATAAAACAAACAGCGCAATGCTAAATAAAGAAAAATGAAGCTGTTATAAGACCCAGGTCCCATCATACAATGCAACGCAGCCGAGGATAGGGTTTTCCCTTATAACAGCCAAAGAATGCTTGATACGTTTTAAAACAAATCATTTGATACTATTATCAATGCATAGTGTATAAAACAACTTCAAATCATAAGTATCAATCATAGGCGGCATGGGTACCATATATCATGTCGCCATACTAGTTCTACAATTAAAACCGCAATACACGTATTTGGAAGTTGGATTTCCATCTATGAACCGAGGCCAGGGATCGTCCTCTACCGATTCGAGACAATCTAGCCCATGTCTCCGGAACAGCCGCAACTGCCCCTTGGATCGTCAGGGCCGGTCCACCGATGTGGATTATAGTGCCTGAACAATACGTTTCTCCACCCTTTGGGGCGTAAACGAGCCAACGAATGACTCCATCGGACCCGGATCGTCCGATCAAACCGAGGCGCCACGCAACAGCAACAACCACACAGGTGAAAAGTATATAAATGTCAGGGCTGGTAGGTCACTGACACCACCCTAGCTAGAAAGAAACGCATGCCCTCCCTGAGGTCCTCTCCCGTTTTTGGTTCACAACCGGGGTGTGAGGCTCGCGAACTCACGTTACACAAAGCTGTGCCACACAGGCTGTGCTTTGATCATCACCACAAGACTTTGCTTTTCAACAGAAGCCTCAATCAATTGCCACTTAGGCATGCCACACAGGCACTTCACTCCATGCGTTTGATATCCATCAATATATAACCCCTGAGCTCGTACGTCTCAGAGAAGGGCGTTAAGCAAGAGAATAAATTCTCCGCCGCCAAGCAGATATATATTTAATAGAGATCAATCACACGGACTAAAATCCAATGTCAGACACACAGTCCATTTACAAGTCCGTTCTGGGTCTGAACGAAACCGGAGGCACCTAGTACCCCGCATATCCATCGATCTCCAAGTACGTCTGGACGATCACTAACTGTTTCCATCTTCTTGGGTGTACAGCCCAATCAAGATCATCAGTAATTACCCAAACGACGTGAAGACTTCCGGTCTTCGACCACCGTCTTCATCTTCGACACCACGTCGAATCAGTTATCCAGAATGGGATAAACCCGGTCTTTCTGAATAACTCGCGTATATATTATAAAAGTGTTACACAAACACAACATACGCCTCATTCCAATCCAGAATATTCTTTTATTCAAATATTCCTATACTTTGGGAAAAGTTCCCATTAATTTTATCCAAGATAAATTCTTTAAATTTATTCTTTAATCTCCTTTGAATATCAATTCAAACTAGTCGGGATTAGCGAACCACACCGAAGTAATCATTTATTTTATTTTCCTAATCCCAACCTATTCATTCCATGAAGTAAAACTGGTAGTACTTCATATCTAACACCACAGTGTTATCGGTAATTCAATTACCATTTCACGTTCAAATCTAATTAAAGATTTAACTATCGCCTGGAGTAAAACTGGTGATACTCCATTCTCGATCTTTTCAATCTAATTAAAGATTCATTAAAACTCCACTTAGTTTTAATCGTTATCTGGGTTAAAGAATCAGTGTCATTTAAAACACGATCCACGATAAACCCAAAATCACATTCCATTAATTATCGGGTTAAAGAACAAGTGTTATTTAAAACACTGTTCACGATAAACCCAAAAATCAATACCAATTCAATTCCAATTAAATATCATTTAATTGGTACACTTCATTAAATCTAAACAAAAAGATTTAATCTTTTCTCAACTGGGTTCAAGAACAGTGTTAGTGAAGACACCATTCACGACAAACCCAAATCACATTTGATATTCAATACAAGGCTCTGAATAGAAAATATATCGGCTTATATTCAATATCAAATTCCACGACTAACAAATGTCGTATTGGAAATAACGATATAAATATATATCTTTCAAATTTCCATAACAACACCTGTATAATCACGAATTCCAACATCGAAATATTCCGAAGACAATTTCGATTCAAATCCACTCCAATGCAATCATTGGAAATTTTGGTTATTTTCAAAACCCTTTTCAAATTCAATTTATTTATTCAAAAATAAATAGAATTATATTTCTAGTTCAAAACTAGTTCATTTCGATAAAAATCTATTTTTATCTTTTCAAATATGGAGTTTTTCATCCCAAATCTTCACAAATCATTTCTTATGATTTTACACAAATTATTACTATTTTTAATAATTTTATCAAGGCCCGTACAGTCGATTTCCACCAATGGCCGTCGAACTGCACTTACAGCGACCTTTTTTCAAATTTGATTTGGACATAATTCCAAATCCAACCGTTAGATTTCAAATTTCTAACATTCGCTAGAAAGCTCTTTTCGATACGAACCCAACGGTTCCGGTTTTAGGAGAATCCGACGGTCGGATCTCCCGTAATGTCCATTTGAAATCAATGGTCGAAATTCGCGAACTGCCGCGGCGCGTTCTATTCAGGCCATTATATTATATATATAATATATATAATATATACTTCGTCGATTTCTATTTAAAACGAACTATATAAATAGTTTCAAAAGCAATTTCAACTTCCATTTCAATTCAAAGCAAAATTGAATTCTTCTTTATAAATTCGTTTCAAAGTTCATTTCTATTCAATTCAAATTTCAATTCAATTTGAATTCATTTCAATTCACTTTCAATTCAATTTGAATTCGTTTTCAATTCAATTCATTTCGAAATCGTTTTCAATTCAATTCATTTCGAAATTGTTTTCAATTCAATTCATTTCGAAAACCTTTTCAATTCAATTCATTTCGAAATCGTTTTCAATTCAATTCATTTCGAAATCGTTTTCAATTCAATTCATTTCGAAATCCTTTAAAATCGATATAAATATCGTTCACGTCAAAATGGCGTCAATCTAATCATCACGACTTCACATATTTCTATTTTCAAATATTCTATTTCAAATATTTCCTATTATCAAAATATTTGTTATTATCAAATTATTCTTTAATTTCACGATTTGAAATGAGGCCCAATCAATTACCATATAAAGTTAATTATATGGATTTTCATACAACACATGTATATAATAGCAATGATAAATAATCAACCATCAACCAAAGTGCACTACACCGTATAAGCATCAAATATAAATATCCAACGCTTAAAACAGCCTGTCAATCAACCGATCGACATATTTAATCAATCAGGATGAGTGAACTTCAAATTTCATCCCAACACCCGTGTGGGGTTTCAAACAATCAAACACATATTTTATTTGTGCTGTTGGGCGATGTGTAAAATTTATCGACCCAATCAATGTCCTTCAAATAGGTGTACATAAACAAACCGTCTGGTTTGTAAATGAATATTTATTTTATTCACTTTCACTATATTCATATTCACGTTAAAAATTATATTTTTAACGATAAAACATTTTATTTCAACATATGAATTTCTATTATTCATTTACACAAATAAAATGATATTTTTATTTTCTAACATATTTTAGAAAATTTCGGCGGCATAACGGCACGATACTAGAAACGGGACAAGGCCTAGCCTTATCCCCGGTCTAGTGAAGGCCCACGCCATTCACACATCAATCAAATCAATTTCATCTCACCAAACAATTCAATTCAAGCAAATAATTCAACTAATCTATGCAACCAAACAAACAAGTCCATGGTCTGTGGACGATTGTGTCGGGTGCTACTAAGCACCGTCTGCATCCTAGTATATATATATAACTAGAAAAATTAAATTGAAAGGTGAGAAATTCTCACCAATAGCTATCCTAGCTCCACGGCACTTTCATTTGCAAAAACCTTCGTCGCTCTCGCCTTTTTGTCATCTTCGTTGCCCGTATTCACTACATATGTAAAAATCGAATTTTTACTTTGCTATTCACTATATAAAAATCGAATTTTTACTATGCTATCTAATATATAAAAATCGAATTTTTACTATGTTATTCAATATATAAAAATCATATTTTTATTTCGATGTTCAATATATAAAAATCATATTTTTACTTCGATGTTCAATATATAAAAATCATATTTTTACTTCGTATATCCTAAACAAACTGATTTTATATTTTCTGAACCGTTCTATATATTTTCTAAACCGAAGTTATATTTTAACCCCAAAGTTATATTTTAGCATCGAAGTGATATTTTATTTTAAAACAAAGTATGTCTATATTTTTAAAATTAATTTTACTCAATGTTATACTTTTCAAAATTCAAATCTTTTACTTTTCAAAAATTCAAATCTTTTAAAACCTTTTTTAAAAATCAGTTTTAAAAATCATTTAAAATCAGTTTTATTATCTTTTTTTTTTTAAAAAAAAACAGTTTTTAAATCTTTTAAAATCAGTTTTATAAATCCCTATATATAAAATAAAATAAATAAATAAAATAAAAAAACTTACAGAAAGGGGGCGGGGTGCTCGCCGCGGTGGCGCAGGGCCCAAGCGGTGGCGGTGGAAGTCGGTGCAGGCGGTTGCGGTGGCTGCGTCGTTGGGATGAGGGGGTTTTCGCAGGAAGGAGGAGAGAGAGATGGAGGGGGTCTCGATGGCAGGCGGAGAGAAGGGGGCGGTGGTGACGAGGCACGGTGGCCAGTGGATCGAGGCGGTGCGGCGTCTGGTCGCCATTTTTCTTTTTTTTTTCTTTATCTGAAACGAACTGAATCGAAAGAAGGGGGGGGCCTGGTTAAGGGAGGAGAGAGAATCTTTTTTTTTTATATTAATTTCAAAATGTTGACTTTTACATACGACCTCTAAACGAGGCCCACTGCCTGTCGTCCATAGCGTTTTACCCCCATTCCGAACACAATGGGATATGTATCGCAAGCTGATTTGACCGTTTCGATCAGTTTCCGTTAAATTTACATTTAAATCACTATATTGAATTTTAAACGTACATTTCAAATTACCGGGGTCACATACTAACTCTAAAAATTCTCGAAAAATATTTTCTAGCTTCGTATTGACGATACGGTCCTAACAAAACTAGTTTCGTCGAATTCTGAGACCGTTGGAAAAATGGCCAATTTCCAGTCGATTAAAATCAACTGAAATGGTCAAAACACGTTTTCCTTTGCCACGCTCACATATTGATTCGAAAAATTATGAAATTTGAAACCTAGCAATAATTCGACACTGCGGATCCAACAAAACTGGTTTCGTCGAGATCCGAGGTCGTTTGCAAAATGTCCATTTTTAAGGGCCTGAATTCCATAGCGACTATTCAGAATTTTCAACTGGACATATCTTTTGATTCCCGATATGAAATCTTGATTTTTCGGATTCGTTGGAAAGATACTATCTAATAGATCCTATGATTTCTGGTTTCACTAAAATCCGGATTGTTTTGCACCCGGTACATTCAATTGAAGTTTGAAATCAAATTATCGAACTACCGCGCCATTTTCAATTCTATTTATAATTATATATAATTATTTATATTCTAACGACGACGTATATAATATATACGTTGAATTCTATTCAAAATAATTTCTCGTCGATATTATTTAAAATAATCTATTTTAAATAATCAAAATTCGCTAAAATTGCCAAAATAAAAATTTCAAACTGGCTCGCATTTTACGGGTTGTTACAATCTCCCCCACTTAAAACTTTTCGTCCCCGAAAAGGAACAAAGTCGAAAGTGGTTTGATTAATCAACTCTACGCTCAATCTGGCTTCCATTCTCCAACTTTTCAGTTTCTGAGAATTTTCAAATTTTCAAAAATTTGGCTAACTCCCTAAATTTTCGAAAAATTTCGCCATAACCTCCCCTGCACCGGGAGCATCGGGGAATTTCAAATAGCTTCCCCGGTCCTTCAGATCTCAAAAAGAAAAAGAAAAAGCCAAGCGGCTAGCCAATAGGCTCACAAAATCATCATCACCCAAACGAAACAGGAAATTATGTAGTAAACATGTACCTATTTGTCGGGCAAACAAATTTTATTCTCTGGCTCTAGCCTCCTTGCTATGACCTGTTCAATATAAGTATATGTATATGCAAGCAAATGCGACCAAATTTTCAATATAATTCAATATTTGATTCAATTAGGCTAAATGGTTCAAAATTATCAAACAAATAAACAAACAACACAAACATCAATCAATTAGTGAATTAGAGTTTCAAATTCATAATTTTGATACATATACAAAAATCATGTTTTTGATGCCAATTCACAACAATGTATTCTAGCTATATATAAGTTTTGGTTCTCACACCAGCCTAATGGAAATATATAGAAAATCACACCTTCGAAACACGAACATAAATACTGATGATGTCATGACTATCATCAGTACCATCTCCGGGCGACTAGAATGTGAGTCCATATCTATCCAGTATATTAAAACTTTGAATATACGTTTGCAAGGCGTATATGCAAATTCTTTATATACTGAATTGTCCACAATCAATATAAACAAATAATCAAATACGAATAGTTGATTTAAATTTTCAAAACAAAATTTGTTTTCATTTGAAAAATATACTCTTCACACTCGTTCTAGGATATTACTGATCCCATCTCTAACGAGTCATTCTAATTGGATATTACTAATCCAATATCTGATGAATTCTTTCGTATGGTTCTAATATGTTTTGTTCTCTAAGCTTTGTAAACCAAAGCTCTGATACCAAATGAAACGACCCGCAACTTCCCCGTAAAGGAGAGCATCGGATAGTTCGAGAACAAACCACAACAGAACGCATATAAAAGAACATTTCATTGTATATTACAACAATGCATCAGATTACAAGAATATACAGAGTATGAATGAATATTACACAGAAATATCAGAGATTTAAATTACACTTAAATACATCGCAGCGGAAAATAATACAATACACAACTAGAAGAGATATACGGATACAAAGCTTTCCGGATATCGTTCCAGCTGTAAACCAGGATCCTGTGAATATAAATCTGCAAAACCAAAACTACTAGCTGCCCGTGTCAAAATAAGGGCACCCAGAGTTTAGGTTAAAACAATAAACTCCAGGTCAGTCATGTGACTGGTGTGAGAACTAAAACAGTTAATCTTTATTTTTAAAGTTAGGTAAATCAAGGGACCACGCCGTATAACACGGAACGGGTTTCCTCCCAAGAATACCAGTGCATAAAACAAACAGCGCAATGCTAAATAAAGAAAAATGAAGCTGTTATAAGACCCAGGTCCCATCACACAATGCAACGCAGCCGAGGATAGGGTTTTCCCTTATAACAGCCAAAGAATGCTTGATACGTTTTAAAACAAATCATTTGATACTATTATCAGTGCATAGTGTATAAAACAACTTCAAATCATAAGTATCAATCATAGGCGGCATGGGTACCATATATCATGTCGCCATACTAGTTCTACAATTAAAACCGCAATACACGTATTTGGAAGTTGGATTTCCATCTATGAACCGAGGCCAGGGATCGTCCTCTACCGATTCGAGACAATCTAGCCCATGTCTCCGGAACAGCCGCAACTGCCCCTTGGATCGTCAGGGCCGGTCCACCGATGTGGATTATAGTGCCTGAACAATACGTTTCTCCGCCCTTTGGGGCGTAAACGAGCCAACAAATGACTCCATCGGACCCGGATCGTCCGATCAAACTGAGGCGCCTCGCAACAGCAACAACCACACAGGTGAAAAGTATATAAATGTCAGGGCTGGTAGGTCACTGACACCACCCTAGCTAGAAAGAAACGCATGCCCTCCCTGAGGTCCTCTCCCGTTTTTGGTTCACAACCGGGGTGTGAGGCTCGCGAACTCACGTTACACAAAGCTGTGCCACACAGGCTGTGCTTTGATCATCACCACAAGACTTTGCTTTTCAACAGAAGCCTCGATCAATTGCCACTTAGGCATGCCACACAGGCACTTCACTCCATGCGTTTGATATCCATCAATATATAACCCCTGAGCTCGTACGTCTCAGAGAAGGGCGTTAAGCAAGAGAATAAATTCTCCGCCGCTAAGCAGATATATATTTAATAGAGATCAATCACACGGACTAAAATCCAATGTCAGACACACAGTCCATTTACAAGTCCGTTCTGGGTCTGAACGAAACCGGAGGCACCTAGTACCCCGCATATCCATCGATCTCCAAGTACGTCTGGACGATCACTAACTGTTTCCATCTTCTTGGGTGTACAGCCTAATCAAGATCATCAGTAATTACCCAAACGACGTGAAGACTTCCGGTCTTCGACCACCGTCTTCATCTTCGACACCACGTCGAATCAGTTATCCAGAATGGGATAAACCCGGTCTTTCTGAATAACTCGCGTATATATTATAAAAGTGTTACACAAACACAACATACGCCTCATTCCAATCCAGAATATTCTTTTATTCAAATATTCCTATACTTTGGGAAAAGTTCCCATTAATTTTATCCAAGATAAATTCTTTAAATTTATTCTTTAATCTCCTTTGAATATCAATTCAAACTAGTCGGGATTAGCGAACCACAACGAAGTAATCATTTATTTTATTTTCCCAATCCCAACCTATTCATCCCATGAAGTAAAACTGGTAGTACTTCATATCTAACACCACAGTGTTATCGGTAATTCAATTACCATTTCACGTTCAAATCTAATTAAAGATTTAACTATCGCCTGGAGTAAAACTGGTGATACTCCATTCTCGATCTTTTCAATCTAATTAAAGATTCATTAAAACTCCACTTAGTTTTAATCGTTATCTGGGTTAAAGAATCAGTGTCATTTAAAACACGATCCACGATAAACCCAAAATCACATTCCATTAATTATCGGGTTAAAGAACAAGTGTTATTTAAAACACTGTTCACGATAAACCCAAAAATCAATACCAATTCAATTCCAATTAAATATCATTTAATTGGTACACTTCATTAAATCTAAACAAAAAGATTTAATCTTTTCTCAACTGGGTTCAAGAACAGTGTTAGTGAAGACACCATTCACGACAAACCCAAATCACATTTGATATTCAATACAAGGCTCTGAATAGAAAATATATCGGCTTATATTCAATATCAAATTCCACGACTAACAAATGTCGTATTGGAAATAACGATATAAATATATATCTTTCAAATTTCCATAACAACACCTGTATAATCACGAATTCCAACATCGAAATATTCCGAAGACAATTTCGATTCAAATCCACTCCGATGCAATCATTGAAAATTTTGGTTATTATCAAAACCCTTTTCAAATTCAATTTATTTATTCAAAAATAAATAGAATTATATTTCTAGTTCAAAACTAGTTCATTTCGATAAAAATCTATTTTTATCTTTTCAAATATGGAGTTTTTCATCCCAAATCTTCACAAATCATTTCTTATGATTTTACACAAATTATTACTATTTTTAATAATTTTATCAAGGCCCGTACAGTCGATTTCCACCAATGGCCATCGAACTGCACTTACAGCGACCTTTTTTCAAATTTGATTTGGACATAATTCCAAATCCAACCGTTAGATTTCAAATTTCTAACATTCGCTAGAAAGCTCTTTTCGATACGAACCCAACGGTTCCGGTTTTAGGAGAATCCGACGGTCGGATCTCCCGTAATGTCCATTTGAAACCAATGGTCGAAATTCGCGAACTGCCGCGGCGCGGCGCGTTCTATTCAGGCCATTATATTATATATATAATATATATAATATATACTTCGTCGATTTCTATTTAAAACGAACTATATAAATAGTTTCAAAAGCAATTTCAACTTCCATTTCAATTCAAAGCAAAATTGAATTCTTCTTTATAAATTCGTTTCAAAGTTCATTTCTATTCAATTCAAATTTCAATTCAATTTGAATTCATTTCAATTCACTTTCAATTCAATTTGAATTCGTTTTCAATTCAATTCATTTCGAAATCGTTTTCAATTCAATTCATTTCGAAATTGTTTTCAATTCAATTCATTTCGAAAACCTTTTCAATTCAATTCATTTCGAAATCGTTTTCAATTCAATTCATTTCGAAATCGTTTTCAATTCAATTCATTTCGAAATCCTTTAAAATCGATATAAATATCGTTCACGTCAAAATGGCGTCAATCTAATCATCACGACTTCACATATTTCTATTTTCAAATATTCTATTTCAAATATTTCCTATTATCAAAATATTTGTTATTATCAAATTATTCTTTAATTTCACGATTTGAAATGAGGCCCAATCAATTACCATATAAAGTTAATTATATGGATTTTCATACAACACATGTATATAATAGCAATGATAAATAATCAACCATCAACCAAAGTGCACTACACCGTATAAGCATCAAATATAAATATCCAACGCTTAAAACAGCCTGTCAATCAACCGATCGACATATTTAATCAATCAGGATGAGTGAACTTCAAATTTCATCCCAACACCCGTGTGGGGTTTCAAACAATCAAACACATATTTTATTTGTGCTGTTGGGCGATGTGTAAAATTTATCGACCCAATCAATGTCCTTCAAATAGGTGTACATAAACAAACCGTCTGGTTTGTAAATGAATATTTATTTTATTCACTTTCACTATATTCATATTCACGTTAAAAATTATATTTTTAACGATAAAACATTTTATTTCAACATATGAATTTCTATTATTCATTTACACAAATAAAATGATATTTTTATTTTCTAACATATTTTAGAAAATTTCGGCGGCATAACGGCACGATACTAGAAACGGGACAAGGCCTAGCCTTATCCCCGGTCTAGTGAAGGCCCACGCCATTCACACATCAATCAAATCAATTTCATCTCACCAAACAATTCAATTCAAGCAAATAATTCAACTAATCTATGCAACCAAACAAACAAGTCCATGGTCTGTGGACGATTGTGTCGGGTGCTACTAAGCACCGTCTGCATCCTAGTATATATATATAACTAGAAAAATTAAATTGAAAGGTGAGAAATTCTCACCAATAGCTATCCTAGCTCCACGGCACTTTCATTTGCAAAAACCTTCGTCGCTCTCGCCTTTTTGTCATCTTCGTTGCCCGTATTCACTACATATGTAAAAATCGAATTTTTACTTTGCTATTCACTATATAAAAATCGAATTTTTACTATGCTATCTAATATATAAAAATCGAATTTTTACTATGTTATTCAATATATAAAAATCATATTTTTATTTCGATGTTCAATATATAAAAATCATATTTTTACTTCGATGTTCAATATATAAAAATCATATTTTTACTTCGTATATCCTAAACAAACTGATTTTATATTTTCTGAACCGTTCTATATATTTTCTAAACCGAAGTTATATTTTAACCCCAAAGTTATATTTTAGCATCGAAGTGATATTTTATTTTAAAACAAAGTATGTCTATATTTTTAAAATTAATTTTACTCAATGTTATACTTTTCAAAATTCAAATCTTTTACTTTTCAAAAATTCAAATCTTTTAAAACCTTTTTTAAAAATCAGTTTTAAAAATCATTTAAAATCAGTTTTATTATCTTTTTTTTTTTAAAAAAAAAAAAACAGTTTTTAAATCTTTTAAAATCAGTTTTATAAATCCATGTATATAAAATAAAATAAATAAATAAATAAAATAAAAAAACTTACAGAGAGGGGGCGGGGTGCTCGCCGCGGTGGCGCAGGGCCCAAGCGGTGGCGGTGGAAGTCGGTGCAGGCGGTTGCGGTGGCTGCGTCGCTGGGATGAGGGGGTTTTCGCAGGAAGGAGGAGAGAGAGATGGAGGGGGTCTCGATGGCAGGCGGAGAGAAGGGGGCGGTGGTGACGAGGCACGGTGGCCAGTGGATCGAGGCGGTGCGGCGTCTGGTCGCCATTTTTCTTTTTTTTTTCTTTATCTGAAACGAACTGAATCGAAAGAAGGGGGGGCCTGGTTAAGGGAGGAGAGAGAATCTTTTTTTTTATTATTATATTAATTTCAAAATGTTGACTTTTACATACGACCTCTAAACGAGGCCCATTGCCTGTCGTCCATAGCGTTTTACCCCCATTCCGAACACAATGGGATATGTATCGCAAGCTGATTTGACCGTTTCGATCAGTTTCCGTTAAATTTACATTTAAATCACTATATTGAATTTTAAAAATACATTTCAAATTACCGGGGTCACATACTAACTCTAAAAATTCTCGAAAAATATTTTCTAGCTTCGTATTGACGATACGGTCCTAACAAAACTAGTTTCGTCGAATTCTGAGACCGTTGGAAAAATGGCCAATTTCCAGTCGATTAAAATCAACTGAAATGGTCAAAACACGTTTTCCTTTGCCACGCTCACATATTGATTCGAAAAATTATGAAATTTGAAACCTAGCAATAATTCGACACTGCGGATCCAACAAAACTGGTTTCGTCGAGATCCGAGGTCGTTTGCAAAATGTCCATTTTTAAGGGCCTGAATTCCATAGCGACTATTCAGAATTTTCAACTGGACATATCTTTTGATTCCCGATATGAAATCTTGATTTTTCGGATTCGTTGGAAAGATACTATCTAATAGATCCTATGATTTCTGGTTTCACTAAAATCCGGATTGTTTTGCACCCGGTACATTCAATTGAAGTTTGAAATCAAATTATCGAACTACCGCGCCATTTTCAATTCTATTTATAATTATATATAATTATTTATATTCTAACGACGACGTATATAATATATACGTTGAATTCTATTCAAAATAATTTCTCGTCGATATTATTTAAAATAATCTATTTTAAATAATCAAAATTCGCTAAAATTGCCAAAATAAAAATTTCAAACTGGCTCGCATTTTACGGGTTGTTACATATATATAGCATCTAGCTTTCCTTCAAATTCATAATCTTCAAGAATGTCTTATTTATGCCAAAGTTGAAACGGTGGAGGTGAGTTTACCTTTTTACATCACTAAATCAAGTTTTTATTTTGTATGTTGCAATCTGTATCTTGGCTTTTTTTTATTTTTGCTTAATGTTTCTTGTAATATATTTTCTTATCAAATTTTTCTTCAAAAACTAATCTTTAAGGACTGGAGCATTTTGATGAAATACTCCCGCAAGCCGATGATATTATTCTGTCTCGAGGAAATTTAGGGATTAATCTTCCTCCGAAAAACGTTTTTGTTGCTTGCTATACACACATACATGTTCATGTGTCTTGCCTAATTTTCTTTATAATGATTAATTGATCTTCCATTTTAATTCGAGTGAAATACTTTAAGCTCAAATGTAAATGACCCTCAATGCAATCATTTTTTTGGATTCATGCATACAACATACTGAGTTTACAAGTGTTCAGCCGTTGGCTTTTAAATTTATGAAGAGAACACCCTTTTATTATGGTCTTGATCTTCATCATTGTTGTACTGAAGCTTTGGATATATGACCATATAACCTAAAATATGAATTTAAGAAAGTCATGTATGAACATTTCGCTGTTAAGGCATTATGTGCCTATGATTTTGATGAGAATGTGCTGATGCTTTCGATTCCATGTAATTTATTTTGTATTGGATTCAATTTCGTTCATTCAATGATGCATTATATGCTTTGGTGACATTAAACCATATTGGTTCATTTTTCTTTTGTGCAATATGCAAATATCTAACTAACTTGAAATAGAACCAGGCGTCTTTAATAATTCCCATTTGGTCAAAAAATTACAGCAATGAACATCCACATATGCTTTTCATAATACCAGCCATATCTAGAAAACATTCTCTTCTTTGCTGGATGTTGATGTACCTTTGTTTGCTACAGGTATTTTTATTTTAGAAATATGTTGTTCGTAGGTGCAATATGGCTGGAAAACCTGCTATAATCACTAGGGTAGTTGATACCATGGCTGATAAATTATGTCTCACTCGTGCTGAAGCAACCGATGTAGCCAATGCAGTCCTTGATGGTCTGCTTTTGCCCGTATACAAAATCTCTATTTTTATTCTTGAGAATAACAAACTTATTATCTTATCATAGGAACTGATAGCATTTTCACCTGGTGCTGAGACATCTCGAGGTCTCTACCCTGTTGACACAATAAAGACATTTGGAAGAATATATGCTGAAGTGAGTTCCTTTAAATTTGCATGTTATGTTTCATATAAATTATGTGGAAATTTTGTTACCATATGTGATATGTGACTTTTTTTTCTAGGCTGAGAACGTATATAACCACCCTTTTCATTTTAAAAGAATAGTACAACATGTGAAAGAAACAACATCATACAAAGCATGTGTAGCAGCATTAGCTATAAGAAAAAAATATCCAATTGATTATTTCTTTTATTAAAGTTTTATATTTGGCTATTGACAGTAGTAATTACTTAACAATTAAGGGTCGATCGGCAAATACTATCAGGAATGCAACAATTGTTGTGTTCACTTCTTTTGGAAAGGCTTCAAGGTATATGCTATATAGGACACTGGGATTTCTTTTATCGGTTATCTAATCCCGAATATCAATCTAATTATTACACGTACGTAGGTTGATTGCAAAATATAGGCCTCATATGCCTGTGTTGGTTGTCGTAATCCCAAGGGCTTCATCATGGGACACTCAGATTTCCATAGTTTACAATAATATAGTATAGAAAGTTATACTCATTCTTCATTTACTTCTACTTCTAGTTCCATTTGTCATGGATGAAACTTTAATCTTGAAATTGAGCATGAGTGTCGGTAGAAGAGAAAAAGGTTATTGTGTTTATAACATCTCTATAGTAGTATAATGTTTAACTAATTTCATAATTTTAAACAATGACTAAGATAATTTTTTTGCTTCTGTGGTTAAGGCTTCCCAATGTCTTTCACTTAGAGGAATCTAACCGATTCTGGCTGATGCTAGCATGGTATGATACTTGTGTAAACTGAATCATTACAATTCATTTAATTTGGAAGAATATAACATTATTTCTGGTAAAATAATTTTCGATATTCAAACAGGCTAGTGAGATGGTTTCCAGAGAAGAGTCTGGTGTCACACTAGCATTGAACTATGGGAGATCTATAGGAATCATAAAGAACGTTGACCGCATCGTAATATTTGAAAAGATTAGTGATTCCCCCGTCATCAAAATCATCGACGGCGAGGATGAATTTTGAACTTCAGTAACATCACAATTTTGCTATAATTTTCAAGTCACATTTCGGTGACATAATAATTTTTGTTTAGAACTTAAATTACGCACGAATATACACAATCACCACGTATCATACAATTTATTATACTAACCACTTAGCATTGTTCCTCAACACGACTGCGCATATGATACAACATAATGAAAATATTATAATCGCTATATCTATAGTCAATGCAGTAGTGCAAGAGTAAGATAAGTCAGTGTAGGTATTAAATATGGTATTACCGTGAAAGAAAAAAAAGGGAAGTGCACTAGCACTGTTTGAATCTGGAAAAAGACAGGATTATATTATTATTGCAAAAACTATTGTTACTTTATATTTTTTGAATATGGAACTGGCACTTCAAAATTAATTTATTACATTCTCATTTGTTGTATGTAAGTGTGCAGTCCCATGCAGCTATTTCCAAAGAAATCCAACCTGGTACAAATTCTTGCAATAGTATTAATAACTGCTCTACTTTTCCTGAATAAAACAACTGAAAATTATACTTGAAGATTAATATAATTTAATTATTATTGATAAATAATAATAATTTTGAATCTATATCTGTCAAATATATTGCAATATCCTAAAGCACTTGTTAAAAGTCCATGTTTGGGCATGCTGGATCAATTTCCAGAATGGAATATGTCATTTAGTTATCAAGTTATAAAGTGGGCACTATGACTATAACAAAAGCAAATTAGGTTATCTCCTTTTTAAATTATTTTTTTGCTTTGTTATCATATTTAGTTTTCCTATTTTCATTTTCTACTGTGTAGCTCAGTTTGTTATTATTCAGAGTACAGACAAATTTTCTTATTTTGCTTTTATGTTTTTTCTTCTTCTTTTTATAATCCTTTTTTATCCTTCTTTTTTTTCTTTTTACGCAACAAATAAGATATGATATACTAAAAATTTTCATCTACTATTATGTTTTATCTTGGTACACTGGGCTGGGTTTATTCAGGTAATTCTAGGATCTTTCTGTTTATTTGTTTATGAAACAGATTGCTTACCATTTTTTTGGTTTTGTTCATAGGAAATTTCGTAGATTTAGAAGGGCAGCACTTAGGCATACGCATCCTTGTATTGGCAGCTAGCAGTTCTATGGCTTTGATTTCTTCTATGGTCTGTATATCTCTTATTACAACAAATCTATTGACATGAATAGAACTCCAAAAATGTATAGACTATGTCAATATGTGAATATCAATCAGGATAAGGGAAGTAAACTTATTTGAGTCAGTGTTTCCATTTTATATTTTATTTCCCTTTGAGTTCCTCTTTTGTGAAGAGAGTTAGTCTTCGTGTATATGTATTACTATCTGATAATGCATGGATATTTAGTTTCGAAGATGGTAGTAGTTTGAATTCTTAATGCTCAGCTTAGCTTGCTAAAAGGGATGAACAGTTGGAACAATGTTGTTTAGGATTATGACTACTTTATTCTTTGTAGCACATATAACGAAGTATGCTTCTATTGTGATAAGATCATTTTTTTTATAAAAAAAAGCAAATTTGCATCTGTTGTAGTAGTACAACAGACGCAAATGCACTGAAGAGTAAAACTACCATACACGGCAATTTGCATCTGTTGTAATAGTATGATAGATGCAAATGGATTGGTTTTTGCGTCCAATGTACGCTATAACAGATGCAAATATGCGTCAACTGTAATACTAAGACAAATGCAAATGCATTGGTATTTGCATCTAATGTATGCTATAACAGATGCAAATATGTCAAATTTGTGCCTGTCCAACACTAGAATCAAATTTGGATAAGGTCGCTGTAAATGCAGTTCGATGACCGTTTATGGAAATCGACTGAAAGGGCCTTAATAAAATTATTAAAAATATTAATAATTTGTGTAAAATAATGATAAATGATTCGGAAAGAATTTGAATGAAAAATTCCACATTTGTGAAGATAAAAGTATATTTTTATCAAAATGAACTAGTTATTAACTAGAATAATAATCCAATATTTTTAAAGAAATAAATTGGATTTGAAATGGTTTTAAAAGTAACCAGAATTTTTCAATAAATAAATTGGAATGGATTGGAAATAATCTTCGAAATATTTCAATATTGGATTCCGTGGTTATACAAATATTTTTATGGGAATTTGGAAGATACATATATCGTAATTCCTAGTACGATATCCGTTAGTTTTAGAATTTGATATAGAATATAAGCCGATATAATTTCTATTCCGAGCTTTGTATTTATTGTCGTGAATGGTGTAAATAACACTATTCTTAAACCCAGTTGAGAAAAGAATAAATCTTTTAATTAAGATTTAGTGAAGTTTTCCGATTAATTTATACTGAATTGGAATTGAATAAAAGAATTGGATTTTGGGTTTGTCATTAATGGTGTCTCCTATAGCACTGTTCTTAAACCCCATGTGAAAAGAATAAATCTTTTAATTAAGATTATTAAAGTTTCCAGTTATATTTAATAATTGGAATAAAATGAAATGTGAATTGGGTTTATCGTGAGTTGTGGCTTTAACGACATTCGTTCTTTAACTCGATTAACAGTGAAATGTGATTTGGAATATATAAATCTTTTAATTAAGATTATTGGAATTTTCAAAAGTAATCTTTTCCAATTTAAGATATTAAATTGGAATTGAATGGAATTTGATTTAGTAATAATCGAAGTGAGCTTCTGTGGAGGAAGACTGTTAATATATATGGAATTTAAAAGGCTTTATCATTATTCCATTTATATTATTAGTCGGATACGCAGTGAAATGTGATTTGGAATATATAAGTCTTTTAATTAAGATTAATGAAAATTTCCAAAGTAAAATTTTCCAATTTAATATATTAAATTGGAATTGAATGGAATTCGGTTTGGTAATAATCGAAGTGAGCTTTTGTGGAGGAAGACTATTAATATATATATATGGAATTTAAAAGGCTTTGTCGTTATTCCATTTATAATATTATTCGAAAACGGAAATTGATATTGATTATATATTGGTCTGTTTTTCCGTGAAGATTCGATAATTAATCGAACGTGAGTTTAGGTTTATCGTGAGCTGTATTTTAAATGGCAATGGTTCTTTAACCCAGTTAAAGACAGGATTACATGTCTAACATTGTATTTCGAACCGTATTGTTGATCTCTACTAAATATATATCTGTTTGGTGGCAGAGAATTAATTCCCTTGCTTAACAACCTTCTCTAAGACGTTTGAGCATAGAGGTTATATATCGGCAGAAATCAATGGTACGGTGTAGATTGTCGATGTGGCATGTTTGATTTCCCAAAGTTAAATAATCATTAGTAATGATTTTTGGGAAGATTAAAACTAAGTGGAGTTTTAATGAATCTTCAGTTAGATTGAAATGTGATTATGATAATATAAATTATCAAATTTGGGAAATGATCGAGAATGGAGTATCACCAGTTTTGCTCCAAGCGACAGTTAAATCTTTGAACGTGAAGTGGTAATTAAATTTACCAACAACATCGGGGTGTTAGATATGGAGTATTACCAATTTTTCTCCATGGGATGAATAGGTTGGGATTGGGATTAATAAACAAATGATTACTTCAGCAAGGCTCGACAATCCCGACTAGTTGATAAACCTTAATTTGGTTTAAAATTGATATCCAAAGGAAGATTAAAATATAAATTTAAAGGAATTTATATTTGGTAAAATTAATGGGAACCTTTCCCAAAGGATATGAATAGTTGAATAAAAGAAAATTCAGAATTGGAATGAGGCGTATGTTGTGTTTTTATAGCACTTGATTATAAAGTACGTGAATTATTCGGAAAGGCCGAGTTTATACCCATTCTGAATAATTGATTCAACGATAAGTCGATGATGAAGACAGTGGTTGAAGACCGGAGGTCTTCACATCGTTTGGATGATTACTGATGCCCTGATTGGGCTGTACACCCAAGGCAAGGTAATAAGTGGAGATCGTCCAGACATATTCGGAGATCGACCGAATATGAGAGGACATCTTTCCTGTATTGGACATATGGAACGAGGAATATGGTGCCTCCGGTTTCATTCAGACCCAAAACAAACTAATAAATGAATGTGTGTCTGACATTGGTTTTTATTCTGTGTTGATTGATTTCTATTAAATATATATCTATTTGTTGGTGGAGAATTTATTCTCTTGCTTAACACCCTTCTCTAGGACGTACGAGCTTAGAGGTTATATATCGATGGACATCAGTCGCATGGCGTGAATTGTCATTGTAGCATGCTGAGATGCAAATGATTGAGGCTTCTGTTGAAAAGTATAGTCTTGTGGTTAATGATTAAAGCACGACTTTAAATAGCAAAACTTTGTGTATAGCGTTAATTCGCGAGCCTCACACCCCGGTATGAACCAGAAACGGGAGAGGACTCCGGGGAGGACATGCATTTCCCTCTAACCAGGAGTGGTGTCATGGTATGGAGCCCATACATTTTTACTTATGTGGATGATGGAAAGCGAGGTACCTCAAATATATCGGTCACTACGGGGCCGATGGATTGGTCGACATATGCCGCATAGGGCAGGGAAACATATTATTTAGGAATTGCCAATCCACAAACGTAAGAGTGGACCGACCTTGGAAGATCCAATTGCAATTGCGGATGAGCCTGAGACATGAGCTAGATTGTCTCGAATTCAGTAAGGACGATCCCTTGCCTTGGTGCATGATGGAAATCCAACTTCCAATACGACATTGTGCGGTTTTAATTGTAGAACTAGTATGGCGACATGATATATTGTACCCATGCCATCTATGATTGATACATTTATTTTTGAAGTTGTTTTTGACACTATACACTTATAGTAATATCGAACGATTTGTTTTAAACGTACTAAGCATATTTGGCTATTATAAGAAAAAACTCTATCCTTCGGCTTGCGTTGCATTGTGTGATGGGAGCTGAGTCTTATTGTAACAACCCAGATTCCGACGGACCGATTTTTTTTCAAAAATCCAATCCACTGAAACCCGAGTTGGTTGCTCTGGTATCCTGCAGAAAAAGACAGAGAAAAGAGATATGTCAGAGTTCGGAAAACACCTCACAGAGAAAGGAATAAAATATAATATATTTAAAACATAACTTTACCTTAATCACAATACTGCTAGATCAGTATTCCCAAAGCTATAAGTCTCTGTCTGACCTGCGAATGTTATGAGGAGGGGGTCAGAACATAAGTTCTGTGTGAATGAATTTAAACTACACTTCTTGAATAATCCTACATATACCATTCAATTACATTTTCTTATTTATTAGGTTATATATGTTATTAGCACTCAAAGCTTACACACACATCGCACCCATCTACTCCCTAGTAGATTAACCTAATATAATGTATATCTAGCTACCCTCAAACTGAGGTACACCTATGGTACCCCATTCGCACGGTCTCCACCGTATCATTGCGATGATATACGCAGTCCCCCATCGTATGCCATAGTAACATACATTCCTCTTATATATAATAAAAGACCACGCCCGCATAGGATTACTATAATTATATTATGTAAACATAATGACTGCCATTATCGAATAATGCCCTCTAGTATACGATACACCATCCAGAGCAGACATGGTTGTACCTAGACTTTCCCACGTATGTATCGTCAAGCGTATTCGATGCCTAACCCGCACACCCATCGTGTGTGCGTGCCGGAGTTCCGTGACAGGGATATACGAAAAACACGGAACTCGATCGGGAGCTTTCCTCATATCTGTGTAAGGCCCGACTTTAAGAGCCTCTAGCACAAATATCCCTAGGGTCTGTTTTCTATGGTGGCTATGGCCCCACCTCGGCCCCTCCCTCAACTAGTAAAGAGACACGAGCTAAGCGACCACCCCTAACAAGTAAACAATCTAAACATCCATGTGGGGTCTCCTCGCACCCGTCCCTTGATTACTAAGGTTAACGATCTCTAGGGGTTAGCTCTTGTCTTTTCGCATTCCTTAGGCTGCTGGTGACAGACGTCCGACGATCTTGCTATCGTTTGGTCTTGCCCCCTACTTATGCAGTCAAGGCCCACTCACCTGGTAGTTCCGCCCAGACCCAACCTCTGTAATCCTAGCCCGAAGCTAAACCACCACAGAGGACTACCAGGAGCACCATTAACGTCTCAGGAAGCCGCCTGCCTCCCCTTCTAGTCCGTTAGAGCCGCCAGAATAATGAACGTGCGCTCCCCTCGTGCCTTATGACACCGTGATGATCTACCTCGTTGGGCTATTCATCCTATAACGTACGGACTGCTTCAAGCGCCTTAATTTTATCTGTCATTAGACGCTACGTCTAATCATTAATTACGCGCTTGCGCCACCTCATCAATTTTCTCATTTAACTTGGTTATTCACATTAGCTTCCTTTTTTCGTATCTACCAAGTTACCCTTGCTTATTAACTCAATTTATACTTAACCCACTTAAGTCCATTAATAAACCCGCAACATGTTATTTTCCAATTTCATAAATTATTCCCTTTTAGGGTTACAACAGCATGTTATACTTAATTCATAGTTAAGTATGCCTTATTCCACAAATATACTGATTAGGAGAATAACCCCCTAAACAGCAGCCCCGAAGACCGAAATCAACATCAGATTGGCACCCAGAGAATTACTCAACCCAACCAACATATATGATTCTAATTTATTTCTTTTCCATTCATATAACTTATATCATTTTTAATTTCACACTTCTCCTTCCCAAACCACTTAATTCAAGTATATCCTTACATATAAGTTATCTCATCTTCCTTATTGTTTCCTATAACTTATCTTGTCCCACCTATTATTCTTTCTTGCCTTATTCAAGTTTATTCATAATAGGTTATTTATCATTCCCCATTTCTTATCATTAATTTTATATTTGACTTATCCCTTCCATTTACTTAACCCGTTACTTAAACTTTACCAAATTCAATTAATTTATGATACCTTTACGGGTCCCATTTGGTTAAGCATATCTAAATTTTTGTTTCACATGTCACTCGTGTCCCACTTAACCCCCTTTATTATAGTTTCCATGTCTTACACATGTCTTACTATGGTTAAGTCTACCTTAGTCATGTTTTACATCACATGTCTTTCAATGGTTAAGTCCACATTAGTCATGATTTACATGTCATTTATATCACCCACTTAACCCTTTAACCATACCCATGTCACCCACATGTCTTATTATGGTTAGTATTTCTTAATTTATTTATTATGCCGTAACGATGTATGACCTCTCACATTATACGTCTGTTCGTGGCTGCTGGATTTGCCAGGCGGTTCCGGGCAGACTTATACCACAACGCGCCTAACCTCGTGTCATAAACCGTTACGCCTCTAGTTCTTGCCGTTGACCTCTCACATTAAACATCCGCTTGTGGTTGCTGAATTTGCCGGGCGGTTTCGGGCAGTCTTACACCACAAACGAGCCTAACCTCATGTCATAGGCATTCATTAACAATCGTCTTTCACCCAAACCCCAAATTTATGTCATGTGTTCCAAATTCAACTTAATTAAAATTCATTTTTTTAAGCCTATTTCCAATTTGTCATTAACTACACCAATTACATAATAGTTAGCCAAATTTCATATTACCCAAATTATCCAATTATAGCCAAATTCACCAATTCCATGTTATTCATACCCAAACATGCCAATTTCCAATATCCAATTATACCCAATTTCATATAATCAATATTTTCCCATTATATATACCCCAACATTCCCATGTTCATACATATAATCTAATTCACCCTTTAGGCTTATTTTTCAAGTCACAAATAAATTTCACAAATCCATGTTATCCAATTACATGTTGTTTATATTAATTTATACCTATTCCATATCCAGTTACAATTATGTCAAACTTACATAAATCCAACATTACAGTATAATTATGTCCATAATTCCATACAAAACCTTCCAATCCCCATATTATGCCCCAAACCAACCCTTTTTCCCTTTTTTATTTCTCGTTCCCATTAAAACGCATAAATCCATGATAGGCATAGGCTCGAGATAACCTAGTTATAAAAAATATAAAAAGGGGAAAGAATAAAAAGGAGAGAACTCAAATGTAGGCATAAATAAAATAGCTGATTTATTAAATTATCATCATATTCATTTTGGGGAACGGTAAATGATAGAAGCAATATTATACAACAAATATAGTTCAAATCCACTCACATTGACTGGATTGGAGAAATAAATGATTTGTTGTTGATGTAAAACGCTGATTTAATCTTCTTTTTTGATTATTGGTGAAGAGCTTGAATTGTTGATGAAGAATTTCTAATTTGATTTAGGTTTTAGAGGCGGCGGCTAAGAGAATTGAGAGTTTAGCAGCACGGAGGCATCTTGAGGAATTGTTATGAATTAGGGTTAGGTCTTGCTATGTGTTTATAGGTGTAGAGAGTGTTTTAGAGCCCTTAGATTGACCTAGAAGCCATCAGATTCGTACAACACATTAAAACACGTCATAGGAACGAAACTGCCCAGATCGGGGGGGGGGGGGGGAGGGGGGTAGGTCGACCTCCCTAGGGGTAGGTTGACCCCTAGGTCGACCCCCATGTCGACCTGCCTGGTTGATGGAGGGAAATTTCCCGCCCAATTGCCTGGGTCGAATTTCGAACTGTTTTGAATTTTAGTTGAATCTTCTAAATGCCATAACTCATTCATACGGAGTCCGATTTATGCAAACTTGCACTCTATTCCAAGCAGAATTCCGAGACGAACGCAATGGTGATATCCGTTTTACTTAATTATTGAAATTTAAATTAAGTTTCCTTGTTTTATTATCTTTTCTGTTACACACACTATTATTGAATTAATTTTTCCTTCTCTTCCATGTATTAATTAATTCTCATTGTACATCACCATTATTTACTTATCTATGCACACACACACACACACACACACACACACACACATATATATATATACATTTTAATTATATTAAAAATGCGGGGTGTTACACTTATAATAGCTTCATTTTTCGAAAAGCATTGCGTTGTTTATAAGCTGTTTTATGCACTGGTATTCTTGGGGGAAAACCCTTTCTGTGTTATACGGCGTGGTCCCTTGATTTACTTTATATTTAAAGTAAAAAATTTAATAACTGTTTTAGTTCTCACACAAGTCCCATGACTGACCTGGAGTTTGTTGTTTTAACCTAAACTCTGGGTGCCCCTATTTTCCATACGGGCAGCTAGTAGTTTTCGGTTTGCAGATATTCATTTTCACAGGAACCTGGATTTACAGCTAAAGCTATATTCGGAAAGCTCTGTATCCACGTATTTCTTTCAGTTATGTTATGTGTTATTTTTCCACTGCTTTGTAATTTAAATCTCTGATATTTTTCTGTTGTATATTATTTATTTATACTCTGATATCTTGTACTCTGATGTAAACTGTTGTAATTGCAATGAAATGTTCTATTGTTTGCGTTCTGATCTGTCGTGTCCTCAACTCAATCTGGGCTTTCCCGTAAGGGGAGTTTGGGTCATTGCATTTTTGGTATCGAAGCTTTGGTTTACAGGGCTCGAGAACAAGACAAATTAGAACCAAACAAAATAATTCATCAGAGATTGGATTGGTAATATCCAATAAGAATGACTCGTTAGAGATAGAATCAATAGTATCCTAGAACGAGTTAGAGGAGTATTATTTATTAAAAACAAATTTGGTTTTGAAAATTTTGTCTAATTATACGTATTTGAGTATATTATTTTATTTTATTTTGGACAATCGAGTATATGAAGATTTTGCATATACGCGTCATGAACGTATATTCGAAGTCTCAAATATACTGGATAGATATAGAATCACACTCTAGTGGCCCGGAGATGATTCTGGGGATCGCTCGAGCATCATCAGTATTTATGTTCGGGTTTCGAAAGTGGGATATATATATATATCCAATTGGCTGGTGTGAGAACTAAAACATAGTTAGAATTTATTGTTGTGATTTAGCACTAAAAAATTGATTTTTGACTATGTATTAAAGTTATGTGTTTGAAAGGCTAATCAACTAATTGATTGCTGGTTGTGATGTTTGATTATTAGTTTAACTAATAAAAGTATTGGAATGATAATTAATTTAACCAATATGTGAATGAATGGTAAATTTAGCCAAATTGAACCAAAATATTGAACTTAATTTAAAATCGATTGGAATTGCATACATGTACATATATATGTGTGTGAACAGGTATAGCATGGAAGCTAAGAAGAGGAATAAAATTGTATGCACGACAAATAGGTACTTGTTTACTGTATTTCTTGGGTTTTGACGATTTTATGAGCCGATTGGCTAGCCGCTTGGCCTTTTCTTTTTCTTTTGGATTGATGAGGGCCCTATGAGGCAAGTTGCGATTTTAAATATCAACCAGTACAAAGGAGGTTATGGCAAAAAAATTCAAAAATTTAGGGTGTTAGCCAAATTTTTGAGAAATTAGAAAATTCTTAGAAAGTGAAAAGTTGAAGAATGTATGCCAAAATGAAAGTTGAGTTGGTTAGTTAAACAACTTTCAGCTCCGTTCCTTTTCGAGGACGAAAAGATTTTAAGTGGGGGAGATTGTAACAACCTGGATTTTCATAACCAAATTAAAATTTTTATTTTAGTTATTTTAATGGATTTTGAATATTTAAAATGATTTATTTTAAATAATAACAACTAAAATTTATTTAAATCGAATTAGAACTTATAAATTTATTTTAATTATAAAACGAGCCTGAAATAGCGTGGTAGTTTGAAAATTCGATTTTAAATTTCAAATGAATGTGCAGGATTCAAAATAAACTGGATTTCGGTAAAACCAGAAATACTTGAATCTGTTTAATTATATCTTTCTAATGAATGTGAAAAATTCAGATTTCGTAACAGGAATAAAAAGTTATATCCAGTTTAAAATTCAAAATAGTCGCTATAGAATTTATATATATATTAAATAATACATAGCCCTTAAAAATAGCCATTTTGCAAACGACCTCCGTTTTTGTCGAAAGTACTTTTATTGGATCCAAAATGTCAAATTATTGTTGGATTCCAGTTTTCATAATTTTTGGAATCAATATGTGAGCGCGGTGAATTTAAACGCATTTGGTAATTTCAGTTTGAATTTAATCGACTGGAAAAAGACCATTTTTCAAACGGTCTCCAAATTCAACGAAATTAGTTTTATTAGGACCGTATCATCGAAACATAGCTGGATTTATTTTTCTGGAATTTTTGGAGTCAGTATATGGCCCCGATAAATTAAAATATACATTGAAATCAATTTTGAATGTTATATTAATTTATATTTTAATTTTGATGAAAAATGATCGAAACAGTCGAATCGACATACGGGACATATCCCATTGTGTCCGGAATCGGGGTAATTAGCTGAGAACGGCAGTCTGTGGGTTCGATTTGGAGGTCGAATGAAAAGGTTACTTTTTTGGAAGATATTATAAATAGAAATTTCTAAACCTAGTTTTATAAAAGAAAAAAAGGGAAAAAAACCAACGCTTTCCTCCAGACCCCGTTACCCCTGAATTGATCATCGCTGCTCAGCCCCAAGCCGCCGCCCCCATGTCGCGGCACCACCAGAGCCCTTCCCCATCGCCGCCGCAGCTCCGGCGAACCCCCTCCAGCTACCTGCGTCGCCTAGCGCCACCCCTCCCTCTCTAATTCGAAACCCAAACCCAAATCGCTAGAAATTGCCACCGCCGGCCACCACACCATCAGGGGCACCCCCCTATCGACCTCCCTGGCTTTCCAGCCACCCTTCCCGCCACCAACGGCCGACCAGTGGGCACCCTTCCAATAAAAACCCCATCTTTTAATAATTTGTGTTTGCAAATAACACCCTGAGTTTCCATAGCCCATAACTTCCAAACCGAGCCACTATGGCCAAATCTCCACAATACCAAAATCGAAGAGTACGATTTTCCTTTCGATTTGAGTATATGGAAGTCAGATTATGGATTGCATAGTTGTTCAGAAAACGTGTCCAAAATTTGCTGTCCAAGTACAGTCTTTTCGCGATTTCTGGCGAAATGGGACAATTTCAGGAAAAAGCCCATTAGGCGAAAATTGTCCGAAATGGCTTGTTTAGGCTAGAAATAAAGGCGACATAAAGATTGGAGCTTGTTTGCAGATTCTGGAACTAGAACAGCAAATCAGAATGTCAGAAAAGCACACCGGAGTGGATCCCAAAGTGAGAACTCCTGCTCACTCTAATTAATTTACTGTCAAAAATATTTTAGGATCTAAATGGGGCTTTGAAGCCCCTGACACTATTTATTGTACAAACCGTGATTGTTTGGGTTGTATTGTGGAAATTTGATTGTATTGCGGTTTGGTTGATTGGATTGAATATTTTGTATGGCGCGAGCCAATATCAGGAGAGGGGTAATGCTAGACATTACTCTGGTTTTAATATCGCGCTGTTATAATGCTGAAATTTTCTAAAATAAATATTTATTCATTAAAAATATAATTTTTAATGTGTGTATGAACTGTATAAAATATTCATGTGTTGAATAAAATATTTGAACAATAAAAATATCATTTTTATTGAATGTATGAACTATATAAAATACTCATGTGTTGAAATAAATATTTAATCATTAAAAATATAATTTTTAACATACATATGAACGACATAAAATTCTCCTAAAATGAAAATAAATATTCATTTACAAATCGGACGATTTGTTTATGTACACCAATTTGACTGACATTGATTGGGATGATACATTTTACACATCAACCAACTGCACAAATAACATTCAGTATTTGTTGGTTGAAATCCCACACTGGTGTTGGGATGATATTTGGCGTAAACTAATCCCAATTGTTTAGTTGTATGTCAATCGATTGGTTGACAAACTGTTGTAAGCGTTAATTATTTATATTTAATGCTTATGCAGTTGTGTAATGCACTCTGGATGATGGTTGACTGTGTATAATTATTGTTGTGTACATGTGTGTATGAAATCCATATAAATAACATTATATGGTAATTGACTGTGTTTGATTCCAATTTAGGAATAACAAATATTTCAAAATAAGGAAATATTTTGAAATAATATTCCACAAAGGATAAAATTGTGAATTTGATGTCCAATTTGGATGGACACGAAAATATCGAAATGTATGTAAGCCGTGTTGATTAGTAATGTGCCATTGTGTCGCGAACAATACTTATATCGATTTTATTCACTTTTATAATGAATATTGAAAAGGAAATGATTTCAAAATCAGATATTTTGAAAATATTATCATTTAAATATTATAATGATAAGGAGTATTCAATTTTGATTTAAAATCAAAATGAAAGTGGGAATCATTTTAAAACGAATTTATAAACAATTTATAAAATACGTTTTGAATGGAAATCGACGTTATATATATATATATTATATTTAATGGCCTGAATAGAACACATCGCGCCGCGACCTTTCACGAGTTTCGACCATTGACTTCGAATTGACATTACCGGAGATCCGACCGTCGGATTCTCCTAAAACCGGAACCGTTGGGTTCGTATCTAAAAGAGTTTTCCAACAATATAAGAGATTTGATATCTAACGGTCGGATTTGGAATTATGTCCAAACCAAATTTGGACAAGGTTGCTGTAAATGCAGTTCGATGACTGTTTATGGAAATCGACTGAAAGGGCCTTAATAAAATTATTAAAAATGTTAATAATTTGTGTAAAATCATAATAAATGATTTGGAAATAATTTGAATGAAAAATTCCACATTTGTGAAGATAAAAATATATTTTTATCAAAATAAACTAGTTATTAACTAGAATAATAATCCAATATTTTTAAAGAAATAAATTGGATTTGAAATGGTTTTAAAAATAACCAGAATTTGCCAATAAATAAATTGGAATGGAAATAATCTTCGAAATATTTCGATATTGGATTCTGTGGTTATACAGATATTTTTATGGGAATTTGGTAGATACAGATATCATTATTCCCAATATGATATTCGTTAGTTTCACAATTTGATATTGAATATAAGCCGATATAATTTCTATTCAGAGCTTTGTATTTAATATTAAATTGGATTTTGGATTTGTCGTGAATGGTGTCTTAAATAACACCCTTCTTAAACCCCATTGAGAAAAGAATAAATCTTTTAATTAAGATTTAGTGAAGTTTTCCAATTAATTAATATTTAATTGTAATCGAATAAATGAATTGGATTTTGGGTCTGTCGTGAAGGGTGTCTTCAACAACACTATTCTTAAACCCTGTGTGAAAAGAATAAATCTTTTAATTAAGATTATTAGAGTTTCCAGTTATATTTAGTAATTGGAACAAAATGAAATGTGAATTGGGTTTATCATGAACTGTGTTTTTAACGACATTCGTTCTTTAACCCGATTAATAGTGAAATGTGATTTGGAATATATAAATCTTTTAATTAAGGTTAATGGATTTTTCAAAAGTAAACTTTTCCAATTTAAGATATTAAATTGGAATTGAATGAAATTCAATTTGGTAATGATCGAAGTGAGCTTCTATGTAGGAAGACTGTTAATATATATGGAATTTAAAAGGCTTTGTCGTTATTCCATTTATATTATTAGTCGGATATGCAATGAAATGTGATTTGAAATATATAAATCTTTTAATTAAGATTAATGGAATTTTCCAAAGTAAAGTTTTCCAATTTAATATATTAAATTGTGATTGAATGGAATTCGATATGGTAATAATCGAAGTGAGCTTCTATGGAGGAAGACTGTTAATATATATGGAATTTAAATGGCCTTGTCGTGATCCCATTTATATTATTAGTCGGATACGGAAATTGATATCGATTATATATTGATCTGTTTTTCCGTGAAGATTCCATAATTAATGGAACGTGATTTTGGGTTTATCGTGAACTGTGTTTTAAATGACATTGGTTCTTTAACCCAGTTAAAGACAGGATTACATGTCTTACATTATATTTCGAACCATATTGTTGATCTCTGCTAAATATATATCTGTTTGGTTGCGGAGAATTTATTCTCTTGCTTAACACCCTTCTCTGGGAAGTACAAGCTTAGAGGTTATATATTGGCAAAAATCAATGGTACGGTGTAGATTGTCGATGCGGCATGTTTGATTTCCCAAAGTTAAATAATCATTAATAATGATTTTTGGGAAGATTAAAACTAAGTGGAGTTTTTATGAATCTTTAATTAGATTGAAACGTAATTATGATAATTTAAATTATCAAATTTAGGAAATGATCGAGAATGGAGTATCACCAGTTTTGCTCCAAGCAATAGTCAAATCTTTAATTAGATTTGAACGTGTAGTGGTAATTAAATTTATCGATAACACTGGGGTTTTAGATATGGAGTATTACCAGTTTTTCTCCATGGGATGAGTAGGTTGGGATTGGGATTAATAAACAAATGATTACTTCGGTAAGGCTCGATAATCCCGACTAGTTAATAAACCTTAATTTGGTTTAGAATTGATATCCAAAGGAAGATTAAAATATAAATTTAAAAGAATTTATATTTGATAAAATAAATGGGAACCTTTCCCAAAGGATATGAGTATTATAATAAAAGAATATTCAGAATTGGAATGAGGCGTATATTGTGTTTTTATAGCACTTGATTATAAAATACGTGAATTATTCGCAAAGGCCGGGTTTATACCCATTCTGAATAATTGATTCGACGATAAGTCAAAGATGAAGACGGTGGTTGAAGACCGAAGGTCTTCACATCATTTGGATGATTAATGATGTCTTGATTAGGCAGTACACCCAAGACAAGGTAATAAGTGGTGCTTGTCTAGACGTACTTGGAGATCAACCGGATATGCGAGGACCTCTCTCCCGTATTGGATATATGGGACGAGGAATAAGGTGCCACCAATTTCGTTCAGACCCATAACGAAATAATAATTGGACGTGTGTCTGACATTGGAGTTTATTCTGTGTTGATTGATTTCTAATAAATATATATTTGTTTGGTGGCGGAGAATTTATTCTGTAACAACCCGGAAAATGCAAGGCAATTTAAAAATTTTATTTTGGCAATTTTGATGAATTTTGAATATTCAAAATGAATTATTTTAAATAAAAACGACGAGAAATTTATTTTGAATAGAAATAGAACATATATATTTATATACGTCGTCGTTAGATTATAAATAATTATAAAAGGAATTGAAAATGGCGTGGTAGTTCGATAATTCGATTTCAAACTTCAAATGAATGTACCGGGTGCAAAACAAACCGGATTTTAGCGAAACCAAAAATATTAGAATCTAATTGAGAATATCTTTCCAATGAATCCGAAAAATCAAGATTTCATAGTGGGGATAAAAAGTTATGTCCAGTTGAAAATTCAGAATAGTCGCTATGGAATTTCGGCCCTTAAAAATAGCCATTTTGCAAACGACCTCGGTTTTCGATGAAAACACTTTTGTTGGATCCGTGATGTCAAGTTATTGCTAGATTTCAAATTTCGTAATTTTTCGAATCAATATGTGAGTGTGTCAAAGGAAAACGCGTTTGACCAGTTTCAGTTGAATTTAATCGACTGGAAAATGGCCATTTTTCAAATGGTCTCAGAATTTAACGAAATTAATTTTGTTAGGACCGTATCGTCAATACGAAGCTAGAAAATATTTTTCAGGAATTTTCAGAGTTCGTATGTGGCCCCGGTAAATTGAAATGTGCATTCAAATTCAATATATAGAGTTATATTTTGATTTTGACGAAAACTGATCAAAACGGTCGAATCAGCTTACGGTACATATCCCATTGTGTTCGGAATGGGGGTAATTAGCTATGGACAACAGGCGGTGGGCCTCGTTTAGAGGTCGTATGAAAAAGTCAACTTTTTGAAATTAAATAATACAAATTAATATATAAAAACCCTTATTTATCTCCTATACCCCCCCGGGTTATTTTCCAAATCAGAAAACAAATTAAAAAAAAATCGATCGTGCCCCCTCTTTGCTGCCGTCGCCGCCGCTTCTTCTTCTTCCTCCTCCTCTCGCCGCTTCTCCTTCTCCTCCTCCAGCCTCGCCCTTCTCCTCCTCCAACCTCGCCCTCCTCCTCCGCTTCCTCCTCCCCTTCTTCTTTTCTGGCCGAGTCCCCCGCCCCCTTGCCCTAACGTGCCGCCCATCCCCTGCCACCGACCTCCGCCCGTGCCTGGCCCCCCTTCGACACTCCACCAACGCCGACTCCCCCAACTCCTCCTCCATCCGCCGTTTCTCACCCCCACTTCGCTGTAAGTGTTTTTTTTGTTTTTATTTTTATTTTGTTTTGTTTTAATTTATTTTAAACATTTAATTTAGGTTAATCAATTCAAAAACTTACTTTTCTTTGAATATGAAAATCCTTAGATTAAAAATATAATTTTTATATTGGTAGAAGAATAAAAATGTGATTTTCGTATAGTAGAAATAATAAAAATGTGATCTTTATAGAGGTAGCCATGTAAAAATATGATTTTTATATTATATAGATAATAAAAATTCAATCTTTATATTATAGGAAGAATAAAAATATGATTTTTGTTCATGTAGAGTAATAAAAAATATAATTTTTATTATATTACTAGCAAGTAGAAAAATAGAATTTTTATCTATATAGTAGCGGTAGGAAAATAGAATTTTTATCTATATAGTAGCGGTAGGAAAATAATTTTTTTATCTATATAGTAGCGGTAGAAAAATAGAATTTTTATCTATATAGTTGCGGTAGAAAAATAGAATTTTTATCTATATAGTAGCGGTAGAAAAATAGAATTTTATCTATAAAGAGTGTTGTAAACATATAATTTTTCCTTGTATGTAGTAGCGAATAAAAGAACGTGATTTTTATCATATATATAGCAAAGTAAAAATACGGTTTTGATCATTAGAATAGTTAAGGAAAAATATGATTTTTAAATTGAAAGTGAACAAATAAAAATGTGATTTTTATTTTAAAGACAGCAGTATAAAAATGTGATTTTTATATATGTAGTGGCTACGGGCAACGAAAGTGACAAAAGGCGAGAACGACGAAGATTTCTACATAAGAAGAGTCGTGGCGTTTGGATTAGCTAGTCGGTGAGAACTTCTCACTTTAAATTTTCTTTTCTAGTTAAAATATATACTAGGATGAACACGGTGCTTAGTAGCACCCGACACCCGTCGTCCACAGATCATGGATGGCTTGTATGTTTGGTTGTTTGTTGTGGTAAAAATTGATTGTGTGATGCGAAAGGAAATAAAATATTTAAGTAATTAAAAATATTTTATCGTTAAAAATATAATTTTTAACGGGTATGTGAATAAATAAAAATCTATGTTTGTTGTTTTGAAACCCCACACGGGTATTGGGATGATATTCGCATACACTAATCCCAATTATTTAATTGTATGTCGATCGATTGGTCGACAGACTGTGTGAGCGTTAATTATCTATATTTAATGCTTATGCAGTTGTGTGGTGCACTTTGGATGATGGTTGATTATTTATCGTTGCTATTATATACATGTGTTGTATGGAATCTATATAATTAACATTATATGGTAATTGATTGGGCCTCATTCCAATTGGGAAAATAAAGAATATTATAAAATATATATTCATGTGTTGAATTGGATAAATAGTCATGTATTGACGATGCTCATGTATTGAGAATAATCATGTGTTGAAAGAAATATCTTAACAGTAAAATTTACGTCTTTATCATATTTAAAGTTAGAAACTAATTGGAAAATAGATAAGATGAGTGGTTTCCTGGGTATTGATCTGATATTGGTTTCGGCCTGCGGGGTTAATATTTAGGGAATCATTCTCTTACTACTTTACAGTTGAAGTCTGATTAAAAATCAAACGATAGATACCATAATTTTATAAAATATATTAAATAACAAAAGTAGTCATGTGTTGACAATGCTCATGTGTTGATAATATTCAGGTGTTGAAAAAAATATATATTCGTGTGTTGAATAGAATAAATATTCATTTGTTGAATAGAATAACAAATTTATTGAAATATATAAAGCCGTGTTGATTAGAGAAGCGCCATTTTGACGTAAGTGATATTTATATCGATTATATTCGTTTTTATAATAATTATAGAAAAGGAAGTGATTTCAAAATATAACGTTTTGAAAATATTATCATTTGTATATCGACGATGTGGAATATTCAATTTTGGTTCGAAATTGAATATGAAGTTGAAATCGTTTCGAAAACGAATTTAAAACGATTTATAAAATACATTTTAAAAGGAAATCATCGATATATATATATATATATAATATATATTATATATGCAATGGCCTGAATAGAACGCGCCGCGCTGCGGCAGTTCGTGAATTTCGACCATTGACTTCGAATGGACAGTAGGGAGATCCGACCGTCGGATTCTCCTGAAACCAGAACCATTGGGTTCGTATTGAAAAAAGATTTCCAATGAATATTAGAAATTTGAAATCTAACGGTTGGATTTGGAGTTATGTCCAAATCAAATTTGGAAAAGGTCGTTGTAAGTGCAGTTCGATGGCCGTTGATGGAAATCGACTGTACGGGCCTTGATAAAATTACTAAAAATGTCAACAATTTGTGTAAAATCATAAGGAATGATTTGTTAAGAATTGGAGTGAAAATTTTGAAATTTGAAAAGATAAAAATAGATTTTTATCAAAATGAACTAGTTTTGAACTAGAATTAAAATCAATTTATTTTTGAAATAAATTGAATTTGAAAGTGGTTTTAAAAATAATCAGAATTTCCAATATACGAATTGGAATGGATTTGAATCGAAATTATCTTTGGAATATTTCAATGTTGGGTTTCGTGATTATACAAATATTGTTATGGAAATTTGAAAGATATATTTATATCGTTATTTCCATTACGATATCAGTTGGTCGTAGAATTTGATATTGAATATAAGCCGATATATTTTCTATTCAGAGCCTTGTATTTAATATCAAACAAGATTTGGGGTTTATCGTGAATCGTGTGTTAGATTACATTGGTTCTTTAACCAGTTAAAGACAGATTATTGATTTTTGAGGAGATTAAAACTAAGTGGAGTTTAATGTTTAATTAGATTGAAATGTGAATTGATAATTTAAATTATCAAATCTGAAAAGTGATCGAGAATGGAGTATTACCAGTTTTGCTCCAGAGCGATAGTTAAATCTTTAATTAGATTTGAACGTGAAATGGTAATTAATTTTACCGATAACACCGTGGTGTTAGATATGGAGTACTACCAGTTTTGCTCCATGGGATGAATAGGTTGGGATTAGGAAAAATAAATAAATAATTACTTTGGTGTGGTTCGCTAATCACGACTAGTTTGGAAAACCATAATATGGTTTGAAATGATATTCAAAGGAAGATTAAAGAATAAATTTAGAAGAATTTATCTTTGATAAAATTAATGGACACATTTCCCTAAGAATGTGAATATCATAATAAAAAAATATTCTGAATTGGAATGAGGTGTATGTTGTGTTTGTGTAACATTTGTTTATTATATACGCTGGTTATTCGGAAAGGCTGGGTTTATACCCATTCTGGGTAACCGATTCGACGATAAGTCGAAGATGAAGACGGTGGTTGAAGACCGGAAGTCTTCACATCGTTTGGGCGATTACAGATGATCTTGATTGGGTTGTAACACCCAAGATGAGGGAATCAGTTGGTGATCGTCCAGACGTACTTGGAGATCGATGGATATGCGAGGAAAGTGTGCCTCCGGTTTCGTTCAGACCCAGAACGAACTTGTAAATGGACTGTGTGTCTGACATTGGATTTTATTCTGTGTTGATTGATCTCTATTAAATATACATCTGTTTGGCGGTAGAGAATTTATTCTCTTGCTTAACGCCCTTCTCTGAGACGTACGAGCTTAGAGGTTGTATATCGATGGACATCAGTCGCATGGAGTGAATTGCCTGTGTGGAACGCCTAAGTGGCAGATGATCAGAGCTTCTGTTGAAAAGCAAAGTCTTGTGGTTGGTGATCAAAGCACGACCTGTGTGGCGCAGCTTTGTGTATAGCGTGAATTCGCGAGCCTCACACCTCGGTATGAGTCAAAAACGGGATAGTGACTGCAGGGAGAGCACGACGTTTCTTTCTAGCTAGTGGTGGTGTCTGTGCTTAAACTGGCTGACATTTATATACTTTTCACCTGTGTGGTTGTTGGATACAAGGCGCCTCAGATATAGGTCTGTTAGGACCGGGAAACGTGTGCTCAGGTATTGCCAATCCTCAAAAGTAAGAGAGGACCGGCCCTGAAGATCCAAGGATTGCTGTGTGCGGTCCTGGGACATTTGCTAGAGTGTCTCGAACGGAGAGGAGCTTGCCCCTTGCCTCGACTCATGACGGAAATCCAATTTCCAATACGTGATATTGCGGTTTTATTTGTAGAACCTAGTATGGCGACATAGTGGTATAGGTCATTCATGCCGCCTAGGATTGATATTTATGATTGAAATTGTTTAGAAACTATACACTTATAGTAATATCAAAATAATGTGTTTTTAACGTATCAAGCATGCTTAGGCTATTATAAGGTAAAAACCCTATCCTCCGGCTTGTGTTGCATTGTGTGATGGGACCTGGGTCTTATAATAGCTTCATTTTTCTTTATTTAGCATTGCGCTGTTTGTTTTATGCACTGGTATTCTTGGGAGGAAACCCGTTCCGTGTTATACGGCGTGGTCCCTTGATTTACCGAACTTTAAAATAAAGATTAATAACTGTTTTAGTTCTCACACCAGTCACATGACTGACCTGGAGTTAATTGTTTTAACCTAAACTCTGGGTGCCCTTATTTTCGACATGGGCAGCTTATAGTTTTGGTTTTGCAGATTTATATTCACAGGATCCTGATTTACAGATGGAACGATGCTCGAAAAGCTCTGTATCCGTGTATTACTTTCAGTTGTGAATTATATTTTTTTTCCGCTGCTATGTAATTCATTGTAATCTCTGATATTTGTCAAGTGTAATATTTATTCATACCCTGTATATTCTTGTATTCTGATGGAATTGTTGTAATAAACAATGAAATATTCTTCTGTCTGCGTTCTATTTTGTCGTATTCTCAAAGTATCTGCTCTTTCCTTACCGGGGAAGTTACGGGCTATCACATATTCTCTTGCTTAACTCCCTTCTTTGAGATGTACGAGCTTAGAGGTTATAAATCGATAGACATCAGTCGCATGGCGTAAATTGTCAGTGTGGCATGCTAAGATGCAAATGATCATGGCTTCTGTTGAAAAGCAGAGTCTTGTGGTTGATGATCAAAGCCCGACTTTAAATAGCATAGCTTTTTGTATAGCGTTAATTCGTGAGCCTCACACCCCGGTATGAACCAGAAACGGGAGAGGACTCCCGTGAGGACATGTGTTTCCTTCTAGCTAGGAGTGGTGTCCTGGTATGGAGCCCAGACATTTTTACTTATGTGGATGATGGAAAGCGAGGTACCTCGGGTATATCGGTCACTACGGGGCCGATAAATTGGTCGACATACTGACTAGATTTTATGCCCTATAGGGCTGGGAATGTATTATTCAGGAATTGTCAATCTACAAATGTAAGAGTGGACTGGCCCTGGAAGATCCAGGTTCAGTTGCGGCTGAGCCTGAGACATGGGCTAGATTGTCTCGAATTTAGTGAGGATGATCCCTTGCCTTGGTTCATGATGGAAATCCAACTCCAAGATGACATTGTGCGGTTTTAATTGTAGAACTAGTATGGCGACATGATATATGGTATCCATGCCGTCTATGATTGATACATTTATTTTTGAGTTGTTTTTGACACTATACACTTATAGTAATATCGAAAGATTTGTTTTAAACGTACCAAGCATATTTGGCTATTATAAGGGAAAACTCTATCCTCCGCTTGCTTTGCATTGTGTGATGGGAACTGAGTCTTATAATAGCTTCGTTTTCGAAAAGAATTGCACTGTTTATAAACTGTGTTATGCACTGGTATTCTTGGGAGATGACCCGTTCCGTGTTATACGGCGTGGTCCCTTGATTTACTTATTTTTAAAGTAAAGTTTTTAATAATTGTTTTAGTTCTCACACCAGTCCCATGACTGACCTGGAGTTTATTTTTTTAACCTAAACTCTGGGTGCCCATATTTTCCACACGGGCATCTAGTAGTTTTAGGTTTGCAGATATTCATATTCATAGGATCCTGGATTTACAGCTAAAGCTATATTCAGAAAGCTTTGTATCCGTGTATTTCTTTCAGTTGTGTTATATATTATTTTTCCGCTGCTTTGTAATTTAAATCTCTGATATTTTTCTGCTGTATATTATTCATTTATACTCTGATATCTTGTACTCTGATGTAAATTGTTGTAATAGCAATGAAATGTTCAATTGTTTGCGTTTCGATTTGTTGTGTCCTCAACTCAATCCGGGCTTTCCCGTAAGGGTGAGTTTGGGTCGTTTCAGTTTCATATAAAGTTTTATTTATTTTCTTTTTCTTTTCATTTAAGAGCACATTGACCATGCATAACTGGATCTTGGATCTTTAAATGAGGTCAGTTACAGCTTAAATTATAAGTAATCTCTTAACCATGCAAGACCAGAGCTTGGATTTTCAAATGACGTTAGGAAACACTTATGTATATTATATTTTTATTATCTCCTTTTAAAAGAACTCCTCGGTATATAAAACCAATATGAATGATAGAAATATGGAAGGTACAAAAATGGTTGTGAAATAAATTTCTAAATTAATAATAGTACGAAATATGGTCAACTGTAGCTAGATTCTTGAAAATTTTCAAAATATCTCTATTTCTAAAAAATAATACAGCCACATTTCCATCAAAAATTTTAAGCAGTATATTCATTAGGTTGATTTCAAAAATATTAAACTCTCCACATTAATATAAAATCATGATGGATGACAGAATGATGATAGACTAAAAGGATGTTCGTGAAATAAACGTCAATTCAAAGATATTATAAAAATTGTTCAATCATCATGAAAATTTAAATATAATTTCCTCTTGTTGTGAAATATACTATAGTTACAATGTATCATAATTTCAAAAATCTGATAATAATTTTAATGAGTTCTAAATACAGTTCAATTTGGTTATTAATTTCAATTTATGAATAAATAATCAATAAACGATTTTAAAATTGAAAATCAATTACAAGAGGATTTCGAAGAAACTATACAAGATGAGAAACAGTATAAAGAATAAAACAGACGAGTTAGAAAATTTCAAAGCATTTAAGGCTGATACCACTTGTTATCTCCATTAATGAGGAATTTTTATACTACACTAGTGGCTAACAAAGGTATCTCAAACAATAATATCTAATCACCAAGCCTAAATCAGACGATATAACAATTCAGTTACTTTTATCAGAGCAGCAAGACACATTCAAAATAAGTTTCACAAGAAAGTTCTCAGACAATTTACACCAAGTCCAAGAAGACAAATTATGATTCAATTCAGACCATTTTCTCATAGCATCAATCATTATTTACCAAAAGAAGCAGCCATCAAAACATTTTCAAAACGATTCCTTTATCAGAGCAGCAAGATAGTGAGTTTTAAAATCAGATTTTCAACGAATTTTTTTCGCAATTATTTCTGACAAGCACAAGAGAAATTTTCAAAAAAATTACATTAATCTTGAGAGGTATTATGATCCAAGATTAAAACCAGTTTATTTGGAATCATTTAGAGTAATGTGTAAATTTTGAGATTCAATGAATCAATCACACAAGATTATTAAGTTCAAATATAAGAAGTGTGTGAGATTCAAGAAATTAAGAAATTTCAAATGATTTCAAAATTCTCAAATATTCAGCCTAAATGATCATGAAATAAAATTGAATTTCAAGATGAAACATAGTAATTCAAGCCAAATGCTTTTCAATTCAGAAATATACAAGCCAATTCAAAAACAAATGAAATTACCACCACTGAAAAATAGTAATGTGCTGTAATGAGTGTTATTTTTCAAGCCTTTCCAAAATGTATTCGAAGAAACTCAAAACAACAAAGGTATGTGAAATTTTGTTATATTTTCAGATCCTCAAAGAGTTTAGAATTCAAATTAACAACGTTTAAGATATGATAAGGATGCTTAAACACTATTAGAAATTCAGAAATCAAAAAAGAAATAAGCTTCAAATTAATTGTAGAATTTTACAAGTTTGAATTCAAGAATCGGAAAACATTAAAACATTAGAGTTTTATACAAATGAAGCAAATTTCCAGAAAATCGTGAAGTCTACAATTTGAAGTTAAGAAAGCTCAAGAATGAAAAAAAATGGCGTTGTCAAATCAAATCAAAAAAATCAAGAGAAAATAAATAGAAGGGGTGGAAGGAGGAATAAAATAAAAACAGAGAGTATACACAAAAAATGTGAGTCTAGAGATCATACCTGATTTTCAGTAGATGTTGTGGATCTCCAACTCAACAATCATGGTTAAGGAACTATTGAAAAACTTAATGATATGAAGCAGCTTGAATTCAGTTCTCTTTTGCAAAGCGATTCCTCAGCCATCTCCGATACCTAAGAATTTATAGGATTAAGTGCTCTAACAAAATTTTTAAAACCACTCCCGGTTTTGTTCACATGTTTTGGTACCCAGACTTGTTTATATAACAATCCATTTGATTCAATATTTGTACCGTTAGGAACTCAAGCCTGTTTGCATTTAGAGGAAATCACTTTGTTTCATTTTGTGGTCCAAAATGGATTAAATGGTTTGTTACCAAACCAATCCTCATTTCGTTTATGATTGAAAAATCCTTTGAAATTATCAGAGTTCATATAATCATGTTGTTTCTTTTCAAAACAATTTGAAGAATTTTTAAAATCATTTGGATTCAATTTTTCAAACTCATTAACTTTTCCAAAACCAAGACAATTCCTATTACCAGAAGAAAAATGATTTTTCAAAAGCATATTCAAAGATTTTTCCGGTTGAAAAACGTTTTAAACTCAATTCGAGATCGTTGATTTTAGATTTAAGATCACCATTTTCTTGCAATAGATTTGAATAATGATTAATGTTGATATCTCTCCCTTCAGCATCATTTTGGTTCAAAATCAAATTTTCGTTTTCAAGCAGTTTGATTTTGGTCTTGGACTCGAAGATTTCATATTCAAATTGAATTTGTTTTTCAAACTCATGTTTTTCAAAGTTCTTGAATTTGTCAATTCACTTTCCAGCTCTTTCATGATAGATTTAGTTTTTAGCAAATTTTCCTTTTCAAAATTTCAAGTTTGGAATTTTCAGATATCTTTAAAATATCCAATTCCTTTTGCAGAAAATTATTCGAACTTAATAACTCAATCTCGTTCTCTTTTATGATTAGAATTTCATTCTCAAGTTATTGAATATTTTTATTGAGATGATCAAGATTGTTTCCTAAATGCAAACAATTTTCACAATCAGAATTTCTAAATTTCTTGACGTTTTCAAGCTTTAATTCCAAACTATTATTTTTGCTAATCAACTCAAGATTTATAGATTTTAGAATTTTATTTTTTTGTCGGAGTTTATCAACATATATAGTTAAATCAGTGCACATATAAACAGAATCTTCATATGAGAAATTACATGTCTCATCGCCTGTTGATTCTCCAATGTTTGACCTATCTGAATCATCATCAGTAACTCTTGTTAGACATAAATCTAAGTTTGATTTGACATTCTGAGGATTTAACCAATTGCTTTCTTTTCGTCCATATAACGTATTGAGAGTATTCCAGATTTCCTATGAATTCGAACAATGGGAGATATGGTCATCATTAAGATATGAGTATAAAATATATATAGCACGAGAATTAAACCCAATGTCATTTCTATCTACCATGTCATCCCCATTAATAACAATATCCCAACATTTAATATTAACTGATTTTAAATAGGATCCATTTCTGATTTCCAATTTAAAAAGTCTATACTAATAAAAATAGTTGAAATACCACTATATTGACCCTCGTTGGATTGACAACTAGGGAACACCATGACTCTAGAGTTAATGAAGAATACCTGCTCTGATACCACTTATTGGATCTAGATTAACCCTATTATTGGATTAATTCGGGATATTAAAAATATCATAGTACATATTGCAGCAAAGAAAATAAATGCAGAAAGTAAATAACACAGATTTTACCCAGCTTCAGCAAACCTTTCCTACTATTGCATTCACCATGTTTTTTTACTAGAATTAAAACAATCTCTATGCTTACAAAATCCTTGTAAACTGGCGACACCTGCTCACAACTGTTCTAATCCTAAGCTCAAAACCCTGTGCTGATTTTAACCCCAAAATCATATTTTTCTCGAATTACAATCCTGTAACTTGTTGACCCCAGTTATAAATCCTATAACTAGAAAATTCTAGTTTTACAGAAAAACAGATTGTATGATTTACAAGACAAAGTAAAACAAAACAATATAAAATAAAAACTACAAACCCGGCCCTTTTCATCTTATTTCCTCTGAAGTGCTTTGGCTCCAAAAATGTTGGTTAATGGGAAAAATTAGGGTTTTTCAAAAAACCCCAAATCTCGACTTCGATTGCTGGAAAAAATGGTCTCTGATGATCATTAAGTGATGTTGTTCTTGGTCGATGATTTGGCTTGAGGTTGCGATCGAAAAACTCTAAAAATTGTGAGTTCTCTAAAATTTGTTTCTTTCATTTTCAGCTTGAATTTTCGATGCTTGGTTTTTCGATTGATTGCCTATGATGAATTGCATGTTATAAATAGGGTTTAGAAACCCTTGAATTACTCTCTGATTTCCCAAAAATGGCTTGACTGATTTTTGCATGGTATTCGTGATTTTCCCCCTTTGTTTTTCTTGCATGATTATTGCCATGACTATTGTCTTACGTGATTTGTTGCCTTGATTAATTCATCTTAGAATCCCATCTTTGATTTCTTGAACCCCATGATGAATCTAGTCATAAATTTGCAAATAAAAAACAATCCTGTTTTTCCTACATTTTCACAAAAAATGTTTCTTGATTTATTCCATTTCCAGAAACGTATAATTTGTTAAATCGAATTAAAATGTTGATTTCCTTAAACAAATTGAAATGTTTCTTGCCCACTGTATATTTGGAAAACATTTTTGCATGGTTTTGTATATTCGCTTGCCACATAATGTTGTCTGATATCTTTAGCTAAGAAAACACTTCCCAAAAAATGAATTGATTATTTCTGTAATTCTCTGGAATGCCATTTAACCCATGATCGCCAAAATACACCTTCTGGAAATAAATTTGGAATGTGAAAGCTTTGATTGAATATCTTTGCATGATCCCATTTCTTTGACTTAGTGAATAAAAAGAAACATTCATTCCTTATCTCTGTTGCATGTAAACTCCTTGTTGTATATGATTGCATTAGTTAATTTTCTGGAACCATATGGTTTATTTCTTGCCCAAAAAATGCTCTTTATTTACTTTAAATGCACTGTTGTCACCAGATTTGCACATGTGAAATCAGGAAAAAAAATGTTTCTCTGTTTTGTTATGGACCATGTACTAGCTCGATTCACATTGCGTGCTTTTGATGTTACCTCCTCTGACCAAAATGATATTCCATGTACTTCGAGTTGTTTATATTCGTACATGTGATGCATGAAACATTTCTAGACCTATCCTTGTTGTAACACTTCATGTCTTCCGGAATGTGCTATTGTACCTTGAAATGCTGTAGTCAAACTTGCATGTCCATGCACACACACACATATACACACAAAGACATATACACAATTGTGTGTGTGTGTGTGTATGTGTGTGTGTATATATATATATCACCACTGCTGCATTCATATCTGAGGATGTTAATTTTGTCTTGTTTTCATGTCCTGTCTTGGCTTATTATGTGCATTTCTAATTTACTTGCTACTTGTCTGCTTTAACCTTCACTTGGAAGATTTCTATGTATATATATACACACACAGCTATGTATGTATATAAGAATATATGCTTGTTGTATAGTACATTATGCCTTAGTCTGTTTTCATGAGTTTGCACCTTGCCTTGTTGTGTGGACTTATGTGTACGTTTGGCATTTGCATGATTCTGATCATTGTGCTGCTGCCTGAAACTTGGAATTAGCTTCGATTTGCACTAGCCTGCTTGAATGTTTGCATTGCCCTTTGATCTATATTGGTCTGACCATATGTTTTTATATTGTATGTGCTTGTTCATATGCCACAGTGTGTATATACATACAATGTATGTATATATATGTGTGAGTATATCTTGGACTGTCTTGATTGCTGAATCTGGTTCATGTGTGAGATGTAAAACATGTTTGGGCTTGCCTTATCACTTGATGCTTTGACATGTAATTGTTGTTCGACCCTGTCCAGCTGGCTATTATACCTGGCATGTTGTGTTGAGATGTCTTGATATATCACTGTATACATTCATGTATATATACACAAATGTGTGTGTGTATGTGTGTTATAGAACACCTTATACTGATATATTTGTCCCTTCTGATACAATGAATCACCATAATGCCTCTGCACAGAAAATATGTGTATATACATACACATGTTTGTGTATATACGTATAGTGCACATGCAATATATATATATATATATATAAATGTATGTGTGTATGTGATCACTATAGATGATGACTACCTTTTGGTATTAAAAGTGAATGTCTATGAATATCACAAGTTGTCTAGGAATAGATGGATATATATATATATATATATATATACATACCAGGTCAAGTCATAAAATATGAGCATAAATACACCGAAATTCTAAGGCAAATAAATTCTTTTAAAAAAAAATATATCTGCTTAGAATTAAAAAAAATATTTTGTTCCATTTTAATGTGTTTTTTTGTGATAGGTAAGCAGGTGACTGGACTGACTGAGAAGCAAACAAAAGACAAGTGTGTCAGTGTTTCGATGTATACATAACAAAGAGTGGAAGTAAAATAGTGACAGAGTGAAATGTATGTGTATTTGTACAACTGAGTTTCTGAGCGTTGTAGTAAGGAGTAATGTAGCAAATGAATTTGAATGTATTGTATTACAGTGAGATGTACAAATAGTGGAGCTATGAAATCTATACTATTCAAATGTTGAAACAAAATATTATATTTAAATAAAATACTGATTGAATATTTAATTATTGTGTAGTAGTATTCTATTTAAATATAAATATTTAATTTTACCTGTGATGTAGTAGAATTGTACAATTACAAACACATTTATAATAATATATATATGTTTTTTTATCATCAAACAAAAATCAGTGAATTGTTATATACAACATAACTGTCCTATTGAAGCAAGATTCTTCTTAATTTCTGGGATGTATCTAACTCCTATTAGCTTCACCATCCCACAGTCATTCATTTTTAACCTAATCGAACCTATGCCTATAACATGCAAATCTCTACCATCGGCAAATTCCATTTTATCGGTTTGTTTTTCATAATCAATAAATGCTTCCCTTGATGGCATATGTGAAACTAAGTGCCTGAATTGAGTACCCAATCTTTTCTTTCGCCTTTATTAACACATAAAACATTTCCCTTGGGTTCCTTACAAAATTCACCTCATTATCGTTATTATTTTGTTCATCCAACTCTTCTTCTAATGCCTTCTTCTTCTCCTTATCCCTTTTAAACTTATGAAAAAATCCCAGCTGATGACCAGGTTTGTCACAGTAAAAACAGATGTATTCCTTTTCCATGTTTGGCTAATCGATTGTCTTTCCATATTTCGATGATTAACCCTCCTTGCAATATAGGCCTTTTCAATTGGACTTCCAATTTCTATTGCCTCCTTATCTTTTCCTTCCATAAGGCTCATCCTCCGCATCTCTTTATTAAGCAAGCTAGTAACCACCCATCCCAATGAAACAACACCAACCGAATTTGAGTTTTTAGATACAACCACAAGTGTTTCCCAACTCTCTGGTAATGAACTCATCAACATTAAATCTTGTGTTTCATCATCCACCTTGAAATTCATGATAGCCAATTGATTCAAAATTTATTGAAAATCATTAAGATACTCTCCAAATTTTCCACCTTCCTTAAATTTCAGATTCACCAACCTTCTCGCAAGAAGAGCCATGTTTGTTGCGGAGATCTTTGTGTACGTTCCTTCCAATTTCTTCCATATTGTATAAGCAAATGTTTCATTAGAAATAATATGGAACACTAAATTATCCATATAACATCGAATAGATGTAGCAGCCTTCTTATCCAAAGTCTTCCAATTTGCATCAGATAAATTGCTAGTTTTTTTTTGGAGAATGGAGTTTTGATGACAACAACCTTATTTCAATATTAATTGATTATAAAATATATACTAACTCTTTTGTCTACAATATATATATACACAAATGCAGGATTTATATACAGGAATTATTACTGAAGACTGTACAGTTTAAAGATGTTAGAGATTCAAAATTCAGATATGATTTAAGACTCATGAGTATTCAAGAGTTCAAGATAAATATAGTTATAGAGTCTAGATTATGTAAGACTCGGAATAGCACTCCAGGTTTAAATTCAAAATAATTACAAATTCTATTTTTCAAATTCTGTTTTCAAATTCTATCTTCAATCTCTATCTACTCTATTTTACTTTCTATTTTAATTTGATTTTAAACTGAAGTTTTATAAGTTTATACTTTATAAGTTTTATATATTTATATTTTATATAATTTATATTTATATAGTATTAGACTTTATAATTTTATAAATATGTTTATATTTATGTTTTCATATGATTTTCTACTTTATAATATTTATTTATAACACTATATTTTAATTCAAGAATTTCCAGAATTATACAAATATCAAAACACTTGAAAAATATTCAAATTTCAATTTTGTACCTGTATATGTCGACATGCATATATATACATGTCGACATATAACTGTCATTTTTTCAAAATTAAAAGGAATTGTCTTTTCACTATTTTTGACGGTTTAGAAGCATTGCAACCTTTCAAATGTTATAAATAGGGGCTGATTTCAAATTTTTTATTAGTTCTTCTTCTCCATCTTCATCTCCTTTTGTTATACCATTATTCTTTATCATTTTTATGATTTTACACTTATACTCTGCTGAATTCAATTCTGTTCTCATTAAACTTCTTCTCTCTACACTCTCTACTCATTACTCTCTGAATCAAGGGATATTGAAGAGTTATAGGGATGTTTGTAATTGTGTAAGAAATCGGTGGTATCCCTTGTAGCCGTGAAATCAAGGACGGGTAATCGGTGGTATTCCTTGTAGCCGTGAAATCAAGGAGGTTGGAATTAGTGGTATCCCTTGTAACCGTGAAATAAAGGAGGTTGTAATTGGATATTGATATAGTAATAAAACTATGCACAATCTAGCGTTGTGTTGGACTGAATGTAGAAGCAATTTTGAACCAGTATAAAATCCTTTGTGTTCTTTCCTTTTGTGCACTTTATTTTTGTTTATCTTTGCATTTGTGTTTGATTCTGTATCTGTGATTGTTTCTGTGGTATTTGATTCGTACAGTAGTTCGTATAAGTTTAGATTTTGTATAAATTCTCAAAAACACTATTCACCCCCTTTAGTGTTTATTTTGCCTTAACGATCTATTCCGCAATCCCTAACAATTGGTATCAGAGCGAGGTCTTTCAAAAAGTACATAATATGATTTTTGAAAAATTTTAAATGGCAAATTTTGGGATATTTTGTTAATACCGGTGTCAATTCATGCATTGTACCAATATTAAAAGAGTCTGCATATAATCAAGTGGAAAAGTCATGTGATCTACCTAAATATTGTTCAATCCAGGAAAAGATGTGTTTTATGGCTTTTGAAAATTCAAAAGTTGAAAAGATGGGTGAAGTGGTTGTTGGCAATTCAAACTCTGAAATGGTGGCCTTCGAAAATTCAAATTCTAAAAAGGTGGCTGGTGGAAATTCGAATTCCGAAATGATATGTTATATGGTCGTTGAGAATTCAAATTCTTGAAAGCAGTTGGTGGAAATGAAAAAGTACAAATGGATACTGGATAGTGGCTATTCAAGACATATGACGGGAAATCCTAAATTACTCAATAATCTGAAATATGAAGATGGCGGAATGGTGAACTTCGGAGATAACTCTAAAGGATACATTATTGGAATCGACAATGACTGTAATTCTCAAACTCCTACAACTTCTGGTTTTTTATTAGTTAGGAATTTAAAACACAACTTGCTAAGTATAAGTCAAATTTGTGATAAGGGTGACAAAAAAAACTTTGAAAAGGATAAATGTTTTGTAGAAGATATGAATTCAAAAGTAATATTCGAAGGAGATAGAAAGAAAAATAACTATATATTGAGTACGAAAATATACAGCGATAACCTTATGGTCAATACAAGTGATCCCTAGATCTGGCATAATAGATTTGGTCATATAAATTTCAAACATATTTCTAGGATTTCTAAATTAGATTCAATCAGAGGATTACCCAAAATGAAATTTAAGTTAGTAACTTATGTTATGCTTGTCAACTCGGAAAATTAAAGAAAAGTTCATTTAAATCAAAAGAGGAAATCACTACATCAAAACCATTAGAGTTAATTCACATGGATTTATTTCGTCCATCTCAAGTCCAATCGATAAATCATAATAAACATATTTATGTAATAGTCAACAATTTTTTCTAAATTTACTTGGACTTTGTTTCTTTAAAATAAAAGTGATGCTTTTTATCAATTTAAATCTTTTTCTAAAAGAATTCAAAATTTATTATCACTAAAAATCAAAACAATATGTAGTGATCATGGCGGAGAATTCAAAAACGAAAATTTTGAAAAATATTGTAATAAAAAGGGAATAACCCATATTTTTTCAATTTTGAAAACCCCTTAACAAAATGTAGTTGAACATAAAAATAGGACAATACAAGAGTGTGCGAGAACTATGTTATCTGATAGTAGTTTACCAAGAAATTTTTGGGCTGAGACTGTTGCAACAGCTTGTTATATTATAAATAGAATTTCAATTAGACCTTTAACTCATAAAACCCCATATGAACTTTGTATGATAAGAAACCAAAAGTGTCATATTTTAAAATATTTGGAAGCAAATGTTTTATACTTAATACTAAAGACAATTTAGACAAGTTTGACTCGAAATCTAATAAAGGATTATTTATTGGATATCCAGAAAGAAGTAAAGCATATAGAGTTTTCAATATTCGAACCAATACTATAGAAGAAACTTTAAACGTTTCTTTTGATGAAAATTATAAGAGTATAACTCAATAAAATGAAGATGAATGTAAAAATGAAATTAACGAAATAAATCATGAAGATAATCAACCAAATAAAATAATTAGATTACTTAGAGACCATCATGTAGAAAATATCTTAGGAGATATTGGATCCGTTGTGAGAAATCGTAATCAATTAAATAATATCAGTAATACTGCATTTATTTCAACTATTGAACCTAAAAATCCAAAGGAAGCATCTTCCGATGGTTCATGGATACTTGCTATGCAAGAAGAACTGGAACGGTTTACTAGGAATGATGTATGGGAACTTGTTCCTAGACCAATGGATAAGACTATAATAAGAACCAAATGGGTTTATAAAAATAAAATGAATGAACATGGTGAGGTCGTAAGAAATAAGGCATGACTAGTAGCGCAAAGTTATACTCAAGAAGAAGGAATAGATTACGATGAAACTTTTGCCGCTGTAGCGAGACTAGACGCTATTAGGATTTTCTAAACTTTGCAAACCATGATAATTTCAAATGGATGTCAAAAGTACTTTTCTAAATTGATTTGTTAAAGAAGATGTATATATAGAGCAAACACCTCCATTTGAAGATGAAAAATTAGCAAACCACGCTTATAAGTTTAGAGAAGTGTTATATGGATTAAAACAGGCTCCTAGGGCTTAGTATGATAGATTAAGAAATTATTTGTTACAATCAAATTTTGAAATAAGAAAATTAGATAATACTTTGTTTATTAAGAAAAATAATAAAGATATACAATTAGTTCAAATACATGTTGACAATATAATTTTTGGATTGACAAACGATAAGATAAAGAATTTTCAGATATTATTACCTAAGAATTTGAAATGAGTCATATGAGAGAACTAGCATTCTTTCTAGGATTACAAATTCGTCAATTAAAGAATGAAATATTTATTAATCAAGAAAATTCCGCAAGTGGTCTAATTAACAAATATAATCTAACAACAACTAATAGGAGACCAACAACTATGGCAACTAATATGGCGCCATTAAGTAAAGATGACACATCTAAAGACGTTGATAAAAAACTATATAGAGGAATGATTGGATCATTATTATATATAACTGCTAGTAGACCAGATATAATGCATAGTATATGTCTTTGTGGAAGATATCAATCGCAACCTAAGGAAACACATTTAAAAGCCATAAAAACGCATTCTAAGGTATGTAGAGCATACATCAGATTTTGGATTATTTTACCCTAAAGATGATTCATTTGACTTAGTTTCTTACTGTGACGCTAACAATGCGGGATGTAAATCCGATCGTAAAAGTACTAGTGGACCATGTCACTTCTTAGGACATTCACTAGTCTCATGGTTCAGTAAAAAGAAAAATATTGTATCTTCGTCAACAACTGAAGCAGAATATATTTCTGCTGGTTTGGCTTGTTTACAAGTAGTATATATGCAACAAACTATAAATGATTTTGTATTAAAAATAAATAAATCACCGATATACTACTGTAATACGAGTGCTATAAATATTTCTAAAAGTCCAACTCATCATTCAAGAACTAAACATATTGATATAAGTGATCATTTTCTAAGAGATAACGTAAGTAAAGAGAAAATTTCACTCGAATTTATAGAAACAGATAAACAAATAGCGGATACATTAACAAAACCATTAAACGAAGCAACATTCACTAAATTTAGAAGTGCGTTATAATAATTAAATATACTTATAAATATAACATAAAAAATTAGAAAAATAAAATTTAAAACACAAGTATGTCGACATACATCTATGCATATGTCGACATATAACTACCAGAAATTTTAAATTTAATTCCCACCAAAAGCTAGTTATATTAATTATTTAAACCTTCTACTTTGACTTTTCAACTTCATTTTCATTTCTCTCTTCTACAAAAATTCTAAACTAAAATAAACAAGGGCCTCCACCAATTTAAATACCCAAATCAATCCTGATTCGTCCGCCGGACCATCTGAAGGTTCTTTTCAACGATCTACGCTATCTTGTATCATCGAAATTGAAAAATGATGGAGAAAGCTCTGCAAATGATGGTTGAAATACAAGTACTTCAAATAAGGATGAGCCAAGAACAAAATAGGCAAGGAAAAGTGAAAAGAAGCCTCCTTAAGTTTATAATGGATAATCAGGCTAATCCGATTATCATTGAAGATGATAATGAGCCTGTGGAAGAGGAGGAGGAACCAAAAGAAGAGGAAGAAGAGACAATGGAAGAAGAGGAACCCGAGGAAGAGCAACAAGAAGTTTCAAATGAAGAGGATCAAGTCATTTGTGTAGGAGAAGTCCTATACGACCATAGCAGAAATATGTTTGAAAGAAATGAAGAATTTTGTCTTCATTATCCAAATTGTCCTACTCACAAGTCTCCTATAGTTAAGGACAAGTTAATTATAGGGTTTGATTCGATTCTTGTCATATATTTTCGTTCCTTTTCGTTAATTACATGTATAAAATGTACATATAATATCGCTTCTAAAAACAATTATTAAATTTATTGTTTGTTCTATATAACTTAAGTGCTCTATTACCTTATTGTATAAGAAATAATTAAAGTGGGGTATGTTGGAAGTATAAATACAAATACTTTACTTAGGGGAGTATTTTACTTTGATTTAGAAATTAATTAGTTACTTATAGGTTTTATTTAGAGAGTTATATGATTTATGGTGAGTAGTTTTAGAATTTCCTTTTGATAATGCCAAAGGGGGAGAAATTATAAAATATAGACATAGTTTATAGGAATCATATAGACAGGGGGAGTGTTAGAAGGATCATCATCAACATGTATATACATGTATGATATTTTATAAACTAAGGTTGTCATCATCAAAAAGGGGGAGACTGCTGGAGAATGGAGTTTTGATGGCAACAACCTTATTTCAATATTAATTGATTACAAAATATATACTAACACTTTTGTCTAGAATATATATATATATGTATATGTATATACATGTACATATGCAAGATTTATATACAGGAATTATTACTGAAGACTGTATAGTTTAAAGATGTTAGAGATTCAGAGATGATTCAAGACACATGAGTATTCAAGATTTCAAGAGTTCAAGATAAATATAGTTATAGATAGAGTCTAGATTATGTAAGACTCTGAATTACACTCCAGGTTCAAATTCAAAATAATTTCAATTTCTGTTTTCAAATTCAATTTTCAATCACTGTCTTCTCTGTTTTACTTTCTATTTTAATTTGATTTTAAACTTAAGTTTTATAAGTTTATACTTTATAAATTTTATATATTTATATTTTATATACTTCATATTTATACAGTTTTATACTCTATAATTTTATAAATATGTTTATATAGTTTATATTTATGTTTTCATATGATTTTCTACTTTATAATATTTATTTATAACTATATTTTAATTTAAGAATTTTAGAATTATATACATATCAAAACACTTGAAAAATATTCAAATATCAATTTTGTACGTGTATTTTTCGACATACATATATATACATGTCGACATATAACTGTCATTTTTCCAAATTTGAAAGGAGATGTCTTTTCACTATTTATGACGGTTCAGAAACGTTGCAACCTTTCAAATGTTATAACTGATTTCGAATTTTTTATTAATTTTTCTTCTCCATATTCATTCCCTCTCATTACACCATTATTCTTTATCATTTTTATGATTTCTACACATATACTTTGCCGAATTCAATTCTGTTTTCATTAAACTTCTTCTCTCTACACTCTCTACTCATTACTCTTTGAATCAGGTGCTATTGAAGAGTAATCGGTGGTATCACTTGTATCTGTGAAATCAAGGAGGTTGGAATCAGTGGTATCCCTTGTAGCCGTGAAATCAAGGAGGTTGTAATTGGATATTGATATAGTAATAAAACTCCGCACAATCCAGCGTTGTGCAGGACTAGACGTAGGAGAAACTGCGAACCAGTATAAAATCCGGTGTGTTCTTTCCTTTTCTGTACTTTATTTTACTTTAGCTTTGCATTTGTGTTCGATTACGTGTCTGTGATTATTTCTGTGGTGTTTGATTCATATAGTATTTCATATAAGTTTAGATGTTGTTTAAATTCTCAAAAACACTATTCACCCCTCCTCTAGTGTTTGTTTCGCCTTAACGATCCATTCCGCAATCCCTAACAGGTTTCTCCCCACCGTTATCTAATGGTTGATGAAGATCATTAAGATAAATAAAATCTTCCATCTTTACCGTCCATAATCCCCAATTTCTCTCAATAAGATATTCAATAATTATTTTATCCAAATTTGAACCCTCTTCAAAAAAATTACGGAGAAGTCTCCGATACTGATTGTTAGGGTTCCCTGAGGATCTCTACACAACCAGATATTAAAAGAGGGAAAAAAACAAGAAAGACAAACAAATTCCTTCCAACAAAACCTTTGTTAATCCACTAATTGATTACAAAAGAAAACTTAAAAGATTGAGAATATATCTCAATCCTAAAACAAAAACAAGTTTTTGTCCCTTTCCAGTACCAATAATCCATCTCTAAAAAGACGCTTATATAGGCAAATAGAAAAACATGGTCAATACCCTAATTGGGCCCTAAAAGATTTCAACATAAATCTTCCACAAAACCCAGTGAAAACAGAAAGTTCCCGATTCAGATGTTTGGATTCAATTCTATACGTCTGAAATAGCAACCAGACATCTGGAATTCAAAAACAGACATCTAAAAATGAATTTGGGAAATATTCCTAAATTCATCCAGATGTCTGAAATTAATTCTAGACATCTGGAAATCCTTGCCGTCAATTTGCAAATATCAATAATGAATTTGGTGTTTCCTAAAGCAATAATGCAAATATCAAAACATATGCAAAACCACTTATATGAATACTTTATCTGCAGCAGTAGCCCAACAGTTAAGGACTTTGCGCCGTCGTAACAGTGGCGTGGTTTGAAACCCGGAGTGGTATGTTAAGAGCTTACCATATGCATACACTAAGATCAACCACTTATGTGGCGCTTGCGGAACGAGATAGGTGCACTAGGGAGGGTTTTATGACTCCGGTCGATTTCCTGAACAAAATCAAAATAAAAAATAAAAAAATGAATACTTCGATTTGTATACAGAGAAGAACATGGCATGGGTAATCGATTATTTTTATCTATATCAGAGAAGTCATAACATCTGATCTGAAAGAAAAGAGATACTCTACATTTTGTAGTGGTCTACCTTCTAAATGGGGTAGGGAGTAGTTATATCATATTGGGTCTGCAATCTTTTACATGCTAACGTGGTATTTTCTTTGTAAGTTTTCTAGCACTATCTGTTATGCAAGTTTACTTTTCGATCAATGTTTATTTTAACTTAAGAAACTATTTGTGTTTTGTCTATTACAAAAATGTGTGTTAAAGAGAACTACACCTAAGTACACATTTAACTGTATATTTTATCCGACAAACCAAATATATGACACATCCCTTTTTCACATTAACAAGCATCAAACTCATTGTGTTTGAATGGAATTTCAGTTTGACTGGTTAAAGTATTTCTGTTTTATCCATTTTTCCCCATATTTTCAAATAGTGTTTTAACAAATAGCTTTATAAGTTAGAAATTACAAGGGATTTATGAGTAAGTGAGCATCATGAGAATTCCAATCTTTACAATTGACAAGAAAAATTATCTATATATTAATATGGTGGTTTAACATTTTTTAAAAGGATGATTTAGTTTTTCTATGTTTTAAACTATTGAAAGCGCTAACTGTAGTATTTTTTATATTTATCTATATATTCATGTAATAGTTGATTACTTTCTTTATCTATTTGATAATTTCCTAAAATACCCTAATCAATTCACATTTTGGTAAACTATTGATTTTTGCATATACAAGTACAAAAAATGCAACATTATGTGCACGTCAATGGTTTGAGAAAAGAATTATTTCAATCGAAGCGGATACTGGAACATAAAATTAATCACAAAATTTTCTTATTCAAAAAACCGTAAATAAATTTTACATCAAACAAAATTGTAGATCTCTAACACATTTTACTGTAGATTATAGTAAGAAAAAAACTGAACCATACATACTAGTAAGTCCTTGCTCGCAGTTAAAAATTGGACCGTTATCGTTGTGTTTGCGTCTGATGAGTCGGACGCGAGCAACGTCCATAAACAGTCAAAAAGCACGATAACCATACATACTAGTAAGGATATGTCGTGAAAGAAAATAAGCCCCTATCGCTATGCCATAAGGGCGCCCTAATTTTCGAGTTCCTCCACAGAGCTTAGTCCGGGCCTTTTTACATATCTGTAAAGGACAGCCTCGTTAGGCCTCTAATACATATATCCAACGTTAGGCCTATACTACATACATCCAAAGATAGGTCTGTCTCTTTCGCTGGCTCTTCAAGGCTCCATCCAGCTTACCCCTACTAATGAATGACTATTCAAAGTGCTAAATGGTTGCCCTACCATCCAATCTAAACAAACATGTGGTCCCTAATCCAATGAACCGATAGTAAAAGGTCATTGGCCTCTTCGCTCAGCTCTAGTGTTCCCTGCACACGCTCCAACTGACGATGACATATCTCCAAAGACCTATTATCCTTTGTTGAGTCATAACCATGAAGCCTCCCCCTTGAGACAACCGTCGAATCATCCAAAGATCATCTCCATTAGTCTTTAGACTGCCCACCATAAAAGATGCAACCAAGGCATATTCATCGGATGGAACCGTACAGACCATGTCTCTACAGGTACAACTTCATTAGGTCTACCATAAAGGGAAATCATGGAGTATCCTCACGTCCTGTAGAAGTTCCACACTTCCATCCAATCCCGTCAAATAATAAGATGGACGTGCTCCTCTCGTGTCTCCAAATGCCCTCGATGATCTTCTTTGTTGAACTTTTCATTCTAAATGCATACGGACCGGTCCAAGCGTATCTCATCATTACCCTAAGTCTAATCTTCAACTACGTGCTTGTTTTACTTACCACATTGCTAATAAACTTAAACATTAAATTGTCTATTCTGCATTCACGTTATTTTTTTATTAGCTTTAGTTGGTCACTTTTTTCCCTAATCATCTCTCACTGCCGGAACTGACCACTGCTTATTATTATATTTATTAAACTTAATTCCTCAATTATAAGTTTATTAGTAATAAGCCTACTCTACTCTTTCCCATTTAATTATAACCTCGTGTTATAATATTATCACAACTATAATTGCGAGTTCGCTTGTTAAACTTATTCCCCGTTGTCTAAGTTTATTTACAATAAGCCTCGTACTTCCCATTTCATGTTTTTAATTATAACTCGTGTGTTATTATCCTACTTGTCCCTACGACAAGTCTAACTATTACATTACATTCCCATTTGATATAGTTTATTATGATAGGTTACATTCCTCATTCTTACATACTTCACATGTTTCTTATTTTTTTAACATAACCCTTATAGATATGACATTAATATGTTTACCGTATTTGTAAGTTTACACAATAAGGCTTTTGTATCTCCTTTTCTTTTCACAACCTTTTTTAGTTATGTTACCCTTCTTTCTCATCTTTACAATTTATTCTTTTTAGGAAGTAAGCCTATTCCAAATTGATTGGTAATAAAACTGCAATAAAATCCGTTTCCATAGTTTCAGGTAATTACTATAATAGGGATCCAAGATTGCAAAACATTCCTTTTCTTATTTTTGAGGTCGTCAAATTAGTGCGCAATACAGTTAACTCTCTATTACACACTAATCTCCATATATTCATAATTTCAATTTGCAATCATGTTTCGTATTTTTCTTTATTTACCAAACTGTGCAAATACTTCCCTCTTTTTCCCAACTAATCAATCTAGGCTATTCCCAAATTGTTAGATTTATAGGTATATATATCCCCGTCTTCTTCTTTTTATTGTGCCCAAGTCTAACATATTCTGTACTTAAGTAAGATATAGACTTATACCATTTTCCCATCTCTATAATTATTTCATTTTAAATCTTAAAAGTGATTCCTCACAAATAGTATGTAATTTCTCAAGTTTTCCCTTTTATTACAATTTTGACACAATATATTCTTTTATCCCCAAATCATCAAATTTCTCTTTTTTATTTATAATTCTAATTAATTTGCGCATAACCAAATTCAATAGATTTACGCCTAACGATAATTCAATTATTCTACATATAACCAAAATTCGATTATTTTGTGCATAACCATAATTTTACTTATTTTTTACACATAACTAAAATTTAACATAAACTCTATATTATGACGTAGAAGAGGGGAAAACTAAAAGAAGAAAAACTTATTGTATATTCCAACAGGAATCAAATGGTATAAAATACTATTATTGGAAAATATAATCTAAATCCACTTACCAGAGATTTGCGTTCTAATATTTTGGATCTAATTTGGATTTTTGCTGCTTTCGTTTTAATTAGGATTTATAGATTTGTCTGCACAAAGGATTTGGGTATCTACAACTTAAATTTACTATCTTCTACTCCAAATCTTAAATCAGAAATCCTAAAACTAATATTTATTTATTTTCTACAGAGTTTGAAAGAGAAAAGAAATGGCAGAGCTTTGGCGCCCTTTCAGAGAATATGAGTTGAAGGCTAGGCCCAATTGGTTTATTTAAAGGTGTTCAGAAAAAACTCATCCATTGGATTGAACTAAATAAAATCAGAGTTGTCTATAACGTTTAAACCACACTGCCACGCCCAAAATTGGGTCGATCGAAAAACCAAGTGGGTCGACCCATTCTCATGGCGGGTCGACCCACTTAGTGCATGGGTCTACCCATTTATAGGGTCATGTACGTGATTTATGCTCCTATAAAACATTGTCTCAACATTATTTTCTTGCCTAGTTTCTCTCCAATCTATTTCAAATTTCAAACACCATTATTCCATTGCATATTTTAAGTCATTCAACATTTGTTGCCTTCCATTTTAAGTTTACGCTTTAAATTTCAATTTTGAATCTACGTGTATATATTTACGCATAACTTCATAAAATTTCAACCATTAATAGATGTGTAATTTTTCTCACTTAAAATTAACCTTATCAATTCATTGATTCATCCCATTTTTAATATACGTTCAAATTTCAAATGCAATTATTATTGGTCTTGAAATTCTTACGCGTATATATCCACATACAAATCTCATTTATTCCAAAATTCAAACATCGTTACCCTGAAGTTTATTTCTTACTTGTTTTGATTAATTGCATGTTATTTTTGAATTTCATATCGATATACATATACACTTACACACATACATATACACACACACTCATCTATATAATCTTTCCTTATATATACATACACATATACTTCACTCTTGGAACATGCATCTTTTGGGTTGTCCCTCGTAAAATTTAAAAACATGACGTTGGTCGGATTCGAACTCACACGCTACCGCATGAAAACCAAGTGCCTAACCACGGGACCACACTGCGTTTTCGATCACAAAATTAGAGCATTGAATGCTATTGCTCTTATGCATGTTTCTCTTATTTCTTCTTTTTCATGTTTGCTTTAAAACTTCATTTAATGATTTTTTCTTCGTTTTAAGTCTGTTTTCTGCAAACCATTGGTCTAAATTTATCAGAAAATTGCCATGGATGCAGCGACGCTAATTTCGTGAACAAATTCAGAAAATTTCACAATTTTTTTATTTAATTAAAATGCGGGGTGTTTTAGTATTCCAACTGTCCATTGGACGTTATATGATGTTGATAGTAATTCTATATGCTACATGTACTGCATAAGATGGATGGTAGAAATCTTCCTGTTAGGGATTGCGGAATGGATCGTTAAGGCAAACCAAACACTAGAGGGGGGGTGAATAGTGTTTTTGAGAATTTAAACAAAATCTAAAGTTTATATGAACTACTATATGAATAAAACACCATAGAGATAATCACGGACATAGAATCAAACAAAAACACAAATATAAACAAAAGTAAAGTGAAGAAAAGGAAAGAATACACCATATTTTATACTGGTTTGGAATTGCTTCTACGTCCAGTCCCACGCAACGCTGGATTACACAGAGTTTTATTACCATATCAATAGTCAATTACAACCTCCTTGATTTCACAACTACAAGGGATACCACCGAATCCAACCTCCTTGATTTTACGACTACAAGGGATACCGCTGATTACCCGTCCTTGATTTCATGGCTATAAGGGAAACCACCGATTTCTTACACAACCCAAACAATTACAAACAGCCCTATAACTCTTCAGTAGCACTTGATTCACAGAGTAACGAGTAGAGAGTGTAGAGAGAAGAAGACTAGTGAAAACAGAATTGAATTCGGCAGAGTGTAAGTGTATATATCATAGAAATGATAAAGAATAATTGTGTAATGAAAGGAATTGAAGATGGAGATGAAGAAGTAATAAAAAATTCGAAATCAACCCCTATTTATAACATTTGAAAGGTTGCAACGTTTCTAAACCATCACAAATAGTGAAAAGACACTTCCTTTCAATTTTGAAAAAATGACAGTTATATGTCGACATGTATATATATGTATGTCGACATATATATATATATGTACGAAATTGAAATTTGAATATTTTTTAGGTGTTTTGATATATATATATAATTCTATAAATACTTGAATTAAAATATAGTGCTATAAATAAATATTATAAAGTAGAAAATCATATGAAAACATAAATATAAACTATATAAACATATTTATAAAATTATAGAGTTTAAAATTATATAAATATAAAGCTTATAAAATATAAATATATAAAACTTAAAAAGTATAAACTTATAAATCTTAAGTTTAAATAAATATAGAAAGTAAAACAGAGAAGAAAGAGATTGAAGATAAAATTTGAAGACAGAATTTGAAATTATTTTGAATTTGAGCCTGGAGTGCTATTCAGAGTCTTACATAATCTGAACTCTATAACTATATTTATCTTGAACTCTTGAAATCTTGAATACTCATGAGTCTTGAAACATCTCTGAATTCTGAATCTCTAACATTTTTAAACTGTACAGTCTTCAGTGATAATTCCTATATATAAATCCTACATATGTGTGTGTGTGTGTATGTATATATTCTAGACGAAAGTGTTAGTATATATTTTATAATCAATTTAATATTGAAATAAGGTTGTTGTCATCAAAACTCCATTCTCCAACACTTCCTACCATCATAAGCCTCCAACCCCAGCAATTCAAATTCTGATGGGTTCTATGAATTCCTTATGATCTGAGTGAAGGTATTTGATCAATAAACATTTGAAACTCTGACGAGTGGAATATTTCCTAATACCATATTTCCTACGAACGACGTTTTGAGCTAAACTAATCCAATAAGTCAACCATGCAACTAATAGTTATACAAATCCAAAACTAGCATACAAACATCCATGATCACCATGATAAATCAAATATAACCTATCGATCACAATCAAAGTGAAATATATGTCCAAATAGACTAAATCTAGCAAGATGGTCAAAATAGTGTGAAATAACGCGTAAACAAGTAAATGACGTGTATAATAGTGCGCATTTAGGTAAAATGTGATGGCAGTGGTTTAAAACTACTTAAAAATCAGTTTCTAACATTTTTATTTAGTATTTACTAATTCAACTATCCTAATTTAAAAGTCAAATTTACACTGTACAATCAAATACAGTTCCTAAGAGATAATATCACTCACCTAGTCAAATCATCCAAAACATGCTCTAAAATGTTGAGCTTACTAACACGTGTCCAATGGAATAAACGGTGACCAATTATGACATCGTATGTAAATGATATACATGTTATAACATTACAAGAATGAGCGAGCAACTATTCTGACGGCTGAAAACCATGGGTGGTCATTGCAAGCCACCGCATATAATGGAGTCGGGGAGCAGTGTTTCAGATGGTTTCCGACAACCGTCGTCGAATATATTTCCGATGGCTTTAGGCGATTTCCAATAAGTTTTGGCGGCTCCCAACACATGTCGAAAGCTGCTAGATTGGAATTACCCAAAAGCCGTCGGGTGCCGTAAGAAAGCCTGCTACAATTTTTTTGAATTTCTACTATATTTTAGGCTTCTTTCCACATTTCATATACAGACACTTTTCCACCACTGCTATGCAATAACCAATATACAATATCCCAAACAAAAAAAAGATACACACAATTCACTAAACCATAAAATATATAAAATCAAGTCACACTAGTCAAATAACCGTACAATACATTGCAAACTATCAACAAACAACCACAACATCAAGTCTATAATCATGCAACCAACCAACCAAGTCTACCTTCACATAATACAACATCAAGTCTGTCATACAACCAACAATCAAACAAGTTTGTTATCCACCAAGTAACAAAAAAATACCTCTCAAAGTAGTCACTCGTCTACAAAATTACCTCTAAAGCCAATAGAGGAAGAGAAGCGACGACCATACTACTGAATGTACTTGACAATACGCTGATCAAGAAGTTGTGTCATCACTATGACTAATCGAAATAGCTTAAACTCTGGGAAAAGATGCGGCCAATAACGAGAAGCTCAATAACACCAATGGTTTCACTATACTCCACTCATACATATAGTCGATCTAAAACTATAGATCCACCGGTCTGTACGATCTCAATCCCTATCAGAACCGCACATTGTCAAACGGGTATGAAGAAGAGAATATTTTCAATAGGATTTCAACGAACATGGTTTCATGATTTTTAGTTTAACCGATTGAGAGATTTTCATTTTTGAAATAAAAAGAGGAGAACGAGCATGCATCACGACAATGATACAAGTTTCGGCAAAATCCGATACAGTTGCCCAAAACGATAATTTTATGCGTATTTTGAGATAGTTTTGACCCTAAAATCTCTTGAACTCAAAATATAACAATCCTTGTACTTTTTATTCATGTAACGAACCATATGAACTCATGTAACGAACCATACAACCAATATTTAAATATCCGATCGCTAAAATACGGCTTCTTACATATTTCATTTTGATACTTTTATTATGTTGCCAAACATCTTGCCTATGACATAAAAGCTGTTGGTTCAAGCTTTTATTTTGATACTTTTATTATGTTATTGGGTAAATGTTTATCTTGTAATTTGTCATTGTGAATAAAAAAAATTCAGGCTTGCCTTCCGAATAAACCTACAAAAAAATTCAATATCTAAATTATCCACCCCTTCTGCCACCAAAGAATATTTTGAGAGAGAAAGCTAATGTATCTATCATATGACAAATAGACATGGAAAAGACGAGTGGCAAAGAATTACGGAGATTTTTTTACAAAAAGAATATTTAAGTGAATTCACTAAATACTTGTAACACCCCACCTCTGCTAGGGTCACTCACAAAGGGAATGCCCTAGTTTTGGAGGGGTATTATCTAGTAAACAGGAACAGAGATAACACAAGATAGAACATAGATAAAATAGAGTATATAAAGCAGCGGATATAAACTTTAAAACCAAATCTCATTACTGAAAAATAGAGTCAAAACATCTTACATCAAAATGCCAAGTCATTATTTCATTACATCAAGTTCTAAATAAGCAAAGTACTTAAAACAACATAAGTAAAATATTATTCCCCAAAAAGTGCATGAGTGCAGCCATAGCATAGCTCAAGACCAAACCGTACATGAGCTGTCAGAAAGCAAGCAAAGTCCAAGCTAAGAGCTAGAGTTTCCTCCCTGAGAACCTTGGGGGGGGGGAACGAAAGACAAAGAGGCGAAAGAAAACGGGTCAGTCAAAAAGACTGGTAAGCCCTAGTAACTATCAGCATAGAAACTAGTAAAGATAACAAGACATGAATAAACTGGAATTAAACATAGGAATGATGATAAGTCTGACATGATAACTAAGCTAACAAGATAACTCAAGTCTAACATTGCGTATTCAAGGTTCGCCATACCAACTATACTGGTATACTAATCCCGTGTCAACTATAAATCAAGAAATAATCCCTTGGCCCAATATCGTGAAGTGACCCAATTCGGGGTCCAACGGTATGATCTAATCGATCGGCTCCCTACAAGTCTAGCTCGTCGTGTGTCTGTGTCATACGGCCCTATCATGAATGTAGTCACCTATGATAGGTCCACCATAGGGTGTATCAAGCCCTAGGGTGTCAACCACCGACACGAATCAAGAATGCACAGATAATCCAACTGATGCCCAATGCCAGCTTTTTCAACTTCGGACTAAGAGCACGACCCTAGTCCGCCTGAACCTACAATGGCGCACCAACTCGGCCGTCGTTCTGGTCGCTTACAAGCAGCCCAGCAATCGTGCCCCACCCTGCCTAGTCCCAGGGTACCGTGATACATCTAATGGGTTACTGCAGAAAAGGACCGCGTAACTAGGGTTTCGTTCAGCAGGTTAAGTTGTCATTTAAAATCGAAACTTAACCCCATCTACGTGTCATGTCAAATTGACTAAGTGTGTCGTTCTAGTTCAAGACTTAGTCCTACGGATCATGTGTCAGGTTGGTTAAGTGTGTTCAAGCGGTTCATGACTTAACCCTATCAAATCAACATGTCAAATTGGTTAAGTATATTCAAGTGGTCCATGACTTAATCCTATCCAGTGGCATTAATTTACTTAATGCACCCCTAACCTATCACATTAGACTTGGGTATGGTTACTGGATGTGCCGGGTGGGTCCGGGCAGTTTTACACCATAACCTAGTCTAACCTCGGGTTTTCGAGTGCGATATGACCAACTACTCACATTGGGTCCTATTGTTTGCAGTTACTGGATTCGCCGGGCGGTTCTGGGAAGATTTATACTGCAAACTCAACCCAACCTCGAGTTGGCCACGTTCAAGTTATCTAAGTGTCATGTCCCAAATTCATATTTTCAAGTATAATTTCATGTTAAGTTCATGTTCCTATCCAAGCTCAAGTTATAATGATATTCATGTTTTCAAGTTCATACTAAACTCAGGTTTTCCTAAACTACCCAAATCGCATCCCCAACGCTCGTGAATTCAAATCAAGGCAATATATGTAACTAGGGAATAACATAACAAGGATGGGTATAAAGTGGCAAAGGTGATTTCAAGGCAAGCATGGTGTAACTTGAGATATGATCATAACATCACTGGCATATGAAATAGGGTGATAAACATAGCAATAAATGACATAAGATGATAATCCTAAACTTGTGACTAGCAAAAGTTTCTACATCACAACATCACAGGCATGTTAAAATAATGATAGGGTTTAGGTTATGACATGAACATGCCCCTAAATCAAGTTCTTATCAGTATTCCACAAATTAAGGTTCAATATGAACGGTACTAGGTTCAAGGTGAATACATCTAGGGTGAACAGGAGTAGATCTAAAATAATAGATCAAAAAGGAATAGTCATAGATCAAAGATATACAAGAGTAGGTCTCAAGTAGTAATCATGTTTATGTTCAACTTCAAATTACAAATGTCCATATTAAGTTTAGAGTTTAGATCTAAGAGTAACTGGGGCTTACAGATCGTGGTTTTTGAGAACTAAGAACAGAAATTGTCGTAGGATCGTTGTTGAGATGTTGATCTATTCCCTTGAATTGTTGTAGGAACGTTGGCCTTCGATTTGGATCTAGTTTGAATGTTTAAGCTTCAAGTTGGAGGCGGTGGCCATGGTCCAAGAGGAGACTTAGCAGCATAATGGTGTTAGAAAGATTTGTTGTGGATTAGCCTAGGTCTTAGGGTGTTTTTATAGAAGTTAGGACTAGTTTAGGCCCTTAGATTAACCCTAGTTTAGATCTGAACCATCCAATCTCGTCACAGGCCAACAAAACAGACCCAAAGGAGCAAGCAGGTGCACCAGGCCAACCTGGCCCGACCAAGGAGGTCGACCCCCAGGTCGACACCCAGGTCGACTCCCCAGTCGACCTGGTCCTGGGGAGTCGACTCCCCAGTCGACCTGGGGCTGGGCGGGAAATTTTCCCACCCAGTCTGTTTGGGGCTAAATTCGAAATTTTGAAATCTGTTTTCGTTTTCTGATTTTTCGTGAAACTTCTAGAGGCCATATCTCGGTCATATGGACTCCAATTTACGAAATTTCGGACTCGTTTCCAACCAGAATTCCGAGACGAACACAACGGCGCAACCCGTTTCCCTGGGTTCTTATTTTAAAATTTAATTCTGCCTAGATTTATGGTTATAACACGTTATCAAAATACGGGTTGTTACATTCTCCCCTCCTTAAAGGATTTCGTCCCCGAAATCTCTAAGTTAGGAAGAATGTATCCTACCATCCATCATCCATCTACTCAAAACATCATCCACAAGCAAACATTGTCCTTAAGAGATTTCTAATGCTGTATGAACATATGCAGAAAGTGTGTGTATATGTTCCTTATCTAATGCAAATGATCAGGCCTGATTGATCTTTCTAATGCAAATATGTTTAGTGTCATGAATCCAACATGTATGCAAATAATCCTAGTCACGTAAGCACTATATGTGTGCACAAACATTCATTCATATGCAACATTCATATGATAACATATTCAATTTCATCCATAAATAAGTATAAACACTCATGCATATGCAATATGAAAATGTGTCTGAGCCGATCTAGTGCCTAATGTGTGTTATGCAACCACGAGCAATCACTTGCAACCACTTGCAACCATTCGCAAACATCAAGCATAACATGCTTCAAATACATGTTTACATTCATAGGATTCTACCTAAGGTTCTCAAGACAGGATCGAAAGGATATACAAGATAAAACAGAGTATCTAGGGGAAAGAAGTTAAAGATGTACCCCTAGAAGGTCCTTCTTGCGGGGCTTGCCCTTGCTTCTTAGGGCAGTTCTTGCTGATGTGTCCAGTTTCACAGCATTGAAAACATGCTCCTATCTTCATCTTCTTCTTCCTACAGTCCTGGACTATATGCCCGTCAATACCACAGAAGTTGCATTTTCTTTTCTCAGGTGACTTGTCATTCTTGTTGTTGCTGTTCTTTCCTCCTTTCTCGGAGTCTACCTTCTTGTCTTGAGACTCATTCGCCTTGACCTTCTTCTTGCCATTCTCGTCTTCTTCATGAAGTAGGGCCATATTCACCAAGCTTTCAAAGGTCGCCCCCATGGGTACATGAGTCATGGCCATAGTGTGGAGTGGCTCGCTCAATCCTCGAGCAAAGCGTAGAGCCTTCTTCTTAGCCGTGTTGACTAAGTCCAAACCAAACTGAGCAAGCTAATTAAACTTATTCACGTATTCCCTAACTGACATGTCCCCTTGCTTGAGTGCCAGGAACCTCTCCATCTGAAGACTCGCTTCTGCGGATGATAAAAACTTAAGCCCAAACCTCTCTCTAAAGTCTGCCCAAGTCTCAATTGGCCTGGTACCGTTGGTGACTTCCCACCAAAATGCGGCTTCCTCTTTCAACAACCATGCTACCAACTGAACTTTCCTATGATCCTCCATATCGAAAATAACAAACAAGTCTTCAGTCTCTTTTAGCCAGTTTCGCGCCTCAACGAAGGTTTCAGTTCCAACATAGTTCTTGCCGCCCATTCCTATAAAGTCCTTGCATATTTTGGCGAAGGCGGTACCCGGAGGAGGAGGAACCGTGGCCACCGGGGGAGGAGGAGGGATATCTGCCAGGCCCGCGCCGTTGGCCCTAGCTTCCAAGTATCTTCGGAACCAGCCAGGTATGGGTACTCTCTCAGGAAGGTTAAGATCAGACATGCTAAAAAGCGAAAAGGAAAAAGATTCAAACGAGGAAACAAAGGAAAGTGCTAATGGCTTTTGGGGAATAGCCTTTTCTTAAAAATAAAACTTTTCTTGAAAAATGCTTCTTTATAAACGGTTTTGAAAATAGTTTTAGAAGGTTTTTAAAACTTTTGCCCAGTCTGGTAACCTTCTGCTCTGATACCAAATGTAACACCCCACCTCCGCTAGGGTCACTCACAAAGGGAATGCCCTAGTTTTGGAGGGGTATTATCTAGTAAACAGGCACAGAGATAACACAAGACAGAACATAGATAAAATAGAGTATATAAAGCAGCGGATATAAACTTTAAAACCAAATCTCATTACTGAAAAATAGAGTCAAAACCTCTTACATCAAAATGCCAAGTCATTATTTCATTACATCAAGTTCTAAAGAAGCAAAGTACTTAAAACAACATAAGTAAAATATTATTCCCCAAAAAGTGCATGAGTGCAGCCATAGCATAGCTCAAGACCAAACCGTACATGAGCTGTCAGAAAGCAAGCAAAGTCCAAGCTAAGAGCTAGAGTTTCCTCCCTGAGTACCTAGGGGGGAACGAAAGACAAAGAGGCGAAAGAAAACGGGTCAGTCAAAAAGACTGGTAAGCCCTAGTGACTATCAGCATAGAAACTAGTAAAGTTAACAAGACATGAATAAACTGGAATTAAACATAGGAATGATGATAAGTCTGACATGATAACTAAGCTAACAAGATAACTCAAGTCTAACATTGCGTATTCAAGGTTCGCCATACCAACTATACTGGTATACTAATCCCGTGTCAACTATAAATCAAGAAATAATCTTCTGGCCCAATATCGTGAAGTGACCCAATTCGGGGTCCAACGGTATGATCTAATCGATCGGCTCCCTACAAGTCTAGCTCGTCGTGTGTCTGTGTCATATGGCCCTATCACGAATGTAGTCACCTGTGCTAGGTCCACCATAGGGTGTATCAAGCCCTTGGGTGCTGTAATAACCCGGTAATTCTGAACCAGTTTAAAATTTTTATTTTGGCAATTTTAGCGAATTTTGAATATTTAAAATAGGTTATTTTAAATAATATCGACGGAAAATTTATTTTGAATATAATTCGAACGTATATATAATATACGCGTCGTCGTTAGAATATAAATATTTATATATAATTATAAATAGAATTGAAAATGGCGCGGTAGTTCGATAATTCGATTTCAAACTTCAATTGAATGTACCGGGTGCAAAACAATCCGGATTTTAGTGAAACCAAAAACATTAGGATCTAATTGAGAATATCTTTCCAACGAATCCGAAAAATCAAAATTTCATAGCGGGAATCAAAAGATATGTCCAGTTGAAAATTCTGAATAGTCGCTATGGAATTCAGGCCCTTAAAAATAGACATTTTGCAAACGACCTCGGATTTCGACGAAACTACTTTTGTTGGATCCGCAGTGTCAAATTATTGCTAGATTCCAAATTTCATAATTTTTCGAATCAATATGTGAGCGTGGCGAAGGAAAACGCGTTTGACCAGTTTCAGTTAATTTTAATCGACTGGAAAATGGCCATTTTTCTAACGGTCTCAGAATTCGACGAAACTAGTTTTGTTAGGACCGTATCGTCAATACGAAGCTAGAAAATATTTTTCTGGAATTTTTCTAGTTAGTATGTGACCCCGGTAATTTGAAATGTACGTTTAAAATTCAGTATAGTGATTTAAATGTAAATTTAACGGAAACTGATTGTAACAGCCGAATCAGCTTACGATACATATCCCATTGTGTTCGGAATGGGGGTAAAACACTATGGACGACAATCGGTGGGCCTCGTTTGGAGGTCGTATGTAAAAGTCAACACTTTGCAAAATAAAATAATTAAATAAATTAAAAAAGTAAACTTTCTCTCCCTCCTCCCCTTATAAACCGCTGCCCCCCCTTTCAATCGATTACAGATCAAAATTCAAAAAAAAAAAAACCTCGAAGACGACGGAGATGCATCGTCGATTCCCCCCCCCCCCCACATCCACCACCGCCCCTTCGTCGATGGCGCCACCGGAGGTCGGCCTCCCAGCGCCGCCTCCTTTCCCTCGTTTCCCCCTTCAGACCGACGTGCGAAGCCCCCCCTATCGCGACCTCCCCCTAACCTCGCATCAGACCCCCCCTCGCCGCAGTCCACCATCGGAGCCCCCAGCGGCGCCGACCTCGCGACAGCCCCAGCGCCGCCTGCCTGAGCGCCTCCCTCCACCTGCACGCACACCGACGCAGCCATCTTCCACCCCCACCTCCGATTCAACAGCGAACACCCCCTCCTCCTCTGAAAAAGCAACTGTAAGTTTTATAATTTCTTTTACTTTATCTAAAATCTGAAATATATTATTTAAAAACTGAAATTTATATTGTTTAAAAACTGAAAATAACATTATTTTTGAAACTAAATTGACATTGTTTTTGAAAATATAAACTAGAATGTTGATTTTGAAAAATAAGATTTTTATTGAAGGGTTTGCATAAAAATAAGGTTTTTATTGAAGATTAAAAATATAATTTTTATATCGTGGAAAGAATAAAGATATAATTTTTATATAAGGAAGATAATCAAAATATGATTTTTATATTTTTAAAATTATTAAAAATATGATCTTTATATTTTTAAGGTAATAAAAATATAGTCTTTGCTATATAGAAGAATTAAAAATATGATTTTTATATTTTTAAAGTATTAAAAATATAGTCTTTACTATATAGCGACTATAAAAATATGATTTTTGTTTATGTAGAGAATTAGAAATATAATTTTTACATGATAGAGATATTAAAAATATCATCTTTATATGTGTAGAAAACTAAAAATGTGATTATTATAATGATATCTTTGAAAAGTTGAAATCTTTAAATTGAAAAGGCGAAATCTTTATATGAAGAATAGCGGGATAAAAATAGAATTTTTATCTATATAACATCGTTATAAAAATAGAATTTTTATCTATTTAGTAGCAAAGTAAAAATTCGATTTTTATATATTGAATAGCAAAGTAAAAATTCGATTTTTATATATTGAATAGCAAAGTAAAAATTCGATTTTTATATATATGTAGTGGCTACAGCAAGGAAGATGACAAAAATGCGATAGCAACGAAGATTTCTATAAAAGAAGAGTCAAGATGTTTGGATAGCTTTTTGTGAGAACTTCTCACCTTTCAATTTCTTTTTCTAGTTATATTTATATACTAGGATGCAGACGGTGTTTAGTAGCACCCGACACAATCGTCCACAGACCATGGACTTGTTTGTTTGACTGCAAAAATTAGTTAGATTATTTGATTGAAATTGAATTGTGTGGTGAAATGAATTGATTTGATTGATGTGTGAATGGCGTGGGCCTTCACTAGTCCGGGGATAAGGCTAGGCCTCGTCCCGTTTCTAGTATCGTGTCGTTATGCCGCCGAAATTTTCTAAAACAAGTTAGAAAAATAAAAATATCATTTTATTGAATAAATGAACTGAATAGAAATTCATATGTTGAAATAAAATGTTTTATCGTTAAAAATATAATTTTTAACGTGGAAGTGAATAAAATAAAATATTCATTTACAAACCGGACGGTTTGTTTATGTACACCTATTTGAATGACACTGATTGGGACGATAAATTTCACACATCGCCCAACTGCACAAATAAAATCTGTGTTTGATCGTTTGAAACCCCACACGGGTGTTGGGATGAAATTTGAAGTTCACTCATCCTGATTGATTAAATATGTCGATCGATTGATTGACAGGCTGTTATAAGCGTTAGATATCTATATTTGATGCTTATACAGTGTAGTGCACCTTGGTTGATGGTTGATTATTTTTCAATGCTATTATATACGTGTGATGTATGAAAATCCATATAATTAACCTTATATGGTGATTGATTGGGCCTCATTCCAATTTAGAAAATAAAGAATATTATAAAATAAAGGTTCATGTGTTGACAGTACTCATCCGTTGAGATTAGTCATGTGTTGAACGAAATATTTTAATAATAAAATTTACTTCTTTATCAATATAAAATAAAGGTTCATGTGTTGACAGTACTCATCCATTGAGATTAGTCATGTGTTAAACGAAATATTTTAATAATAAAATATACATCTTTATCATATTTAAAATTAGAACTACTTCACGGTGGAGTCTAATTGAAAATCAAACGATAGATACCCAAATTTTATAAAATATTTTAAATAACAAAATTAGTCACATGGGGACAGTACTCATTCGTTGAGATTAGTCATGTGTTGACAGAAATAAATATTCATTTGTTGAACGAAATATTTGAAATCAAAATATTTGAAACGAAATATTTGAAATAGAAATATTTGAAATAGAATATTTGAAAATAGGAATATATGAAGCCGTGTTGATTTGATTGACGCCATTTTGACGTGAACGATATTTATATCGATTTTATTGATTTCGAAATGAATTGAATATAAAACGATTTCGAAATGAATTGAATATAAAGCGATTTCGAAATGAATTGAATATAAAACGATTTCGAAATGAATTGAATATAAAGCGATTTCGAAATGAATTGAATATAAAACGATTTCGAAATGAATTGAATAGAAAACGATTTCGAAATGAATTGAATAGAAAACGATTTCGAAATGAATAGAATATAAAACGATTTCGAAATGAATAGAATATAAAGTGATTTCGAAATGAATTGAATATAAAACGATTTCGAAATGAATTGAATAGAAAACGATTTCGAAATGAATTGAATAGAAAACGATTTCGAAATGAATAGAATATAAAACGATTTCGAAATGAATAGAATATAAAACGATTTCGAAATGAATTGAATATAAAACGATTTCGAAATGAATTGAATAGAAAACGATTTCGAAATGAATTGAATAGAAAACGATTTCGAAATGAATTGAATATAAAACCAATTCGAATTGAATTGAAAACGAATTCGAATTGAAAACGAATTGAAGTGAAATCAAATTGAATTGAAATTTGATTTGAATAGAAAACGAATTTGATTTCAATTGAATATATAACGAATTTGATTTGAATAGAAACGAATTTGATTTCAATTGAATATATAACGAATTAGATTTGAATAGAAACCGAATTTGATTTCAATTGAATATATAACGAATTTGATTTGAATAGAAACCGAATTTGATTTCAATTGAATATATAACGAATTTGAATCAAATAGAAAACCACTTTGAATTGAATCGAATTGAAAACGAATTCGAATTGAATCGAAAACAAATTGAAATGAATTCAAATTTAATTGAAATTTGAATTGAATAGAAATGAATTTTAAAACGAATTTATAAGGAAGAATTCAATTTTGATTTGAAATGAAATGGAAGTTGAAATTGTTTTTGAAACGAATTTAAAACCATTTATATAATTCGTTTTAAATAGGAATCGACGAAATATATATTATATATATTATATATATTATATAATGGCCCGAATAGAACGCGCCGCGCCGCGGTAGTTCGTGAATTTCGACCATTTATTTCAAACGGACATTACGGGAGATCTGACCGTCGGATTCTCCTAAAACCGGAACCGTTGGGTTCATATCGAAAAGAGCTTTCTAACGAATATTAGAAATTTGAAATCTAACGGTTGGATTTGGAGATACATCCAAATCAAATTTGAAAAAGGTCGTTGTAAGTGCAGTTCGATGGCCGTTGTTGGAAATCGACTGTACGGGCCTTGATAAAATTATTAAAAATAGTAATAATTTGTGTAAAATCATAAGGAATGATTTGGGAAAAATTGGGGTGAAAAACTCCATATTTGAAAAGATAAAAATAGATTTTTATCGAATTGAACTAGTTTGAACTAAATTTAAAACCCAAATATTTTTAAATAAATAAATTAGATTTAAAAAGGGGTTTTAAATAATCGGAATTCCTAATATATTTGATTTAAATTGAATTAGAATTGATTTGTGGGTTTATCGTGAACAGTGTTTTAAATAACACTAGTTCTTTAACCCGATAATAAATAGAATGTGATTTGGGTTTGTCGTGAACTGTGTTTTAAATAACATCAGTTCTTTAACCCAGTAAAAGGAGTTTTAAATGAATCTACAATTAGATTGAAATGTGCATTGATAATCTAAATTATCAAATTTAGAAAATGAGCGAGGATGGAGTATCACCAGTTTTGCTCCAAAGCGATAGTTAAATCTTTAATTAGATTTGAACGTGAAATGGTAATTAATTTTACCGAAAACACCATGGTGTTAGATATGGAGTATTACCAGTTTTGCTTCATGGGATGAATAGGTTGGGATTGGGAAATAAAATAAATAATTACTTCGATGTGGTTCGCTAATCTCGACTAGTTTGAAAAACCATAATTTGGTTTGAAATGACATCCAAAGGAAGATTAAAGGATAAATTTGAAAGGATTTATCTTGGATAAAATTAATGGGAACCTTTCCCTAAAAATGTGATTTTGTGAATAAAAGAATATTCTGAATTGGAATGAGGCGTATGTTGTGTCTATGTAACATTTGTTTTAATATACGCGGGTTGTTCGGAAAGTCCGGGATTATACCCATTCTGAATAACCGATTCGACGATAAGTCGAAGATGAAGACGGTGGTTGAAGACCGGAAGTCTTCACATCGTTTGGATAACTACTGACGATCCTGATTGGGCAGTACACCCAAGAGGATGGAAATAGTTGGTGGTCGTCCAGACGTACTTGGAGACGGATGGATATGCGAGGAAAGTGCCTCCGGTTTCGTTCAGACCCAGAACGGACTTGTAAATGGATTGTGTGTCTGACATTGGATTTTATTCTGTGTTGATTGATTTCTATTAAATAAACATCTGTTTGGCGGCGGAGAATTTATTCTTTTGCTTAACGCCCTTCTCTGAGACGTACGAGCTCAGAGGTTGTATATCGATGGACATCAGTCGCATGGCATGAATTGCCTGTGTGGCACGCTAAGATGCAATGATCAAGGCTTCTGTTGAAAAGCAAAGTCTTGTGGTTGATGATCAAAGCACGGCCTTTGTGGCGTAGCTTTGTGTATGACGTGAATTCGCGAGCCTCACACCTCGGTATGAGTCAAAAATGGGATGAGGACCCAAGGAGTGCACGACGTTTCTTTCTAGCTTTGGTGGTGTCAGTGACTTACCAGCCCTGACATTTATATACTTTTCACCTATGTGGTTGTTGGATGAGACGCCTCAATATTAGGTCTGTAAGGACCGGGAAACGTGTGTTCAGGCATAATTAATCCTCTAACGTAAGTGAGGACTGGCCTTGGAGGATCCCAGGGTTGCCCAGAGTGCGTAGCCCTGAGACATTTGCTAGAGTGTCTCGAACGCGGAGAGGAGCTTGCCCCTTGCCTCGACTCATGACGGAAATCCAATTTCCAATACGTGTATTGCGGTTTTAATTGTAGAACTAGTATGGCGACATGATATATGGTACCCATGCCGTCTATGATTTATATTTATGATTGAAATTGTTTAGACACTATACACTTATTATAGTATCAAATGATTTGTTTTAAACGTACCAAGCATGTTTGGCTATTATAAGGGAAAACCCTATCCTCCGGCTTGCGTTGCATTGTGTGATGGGACCTGGATCTTATAATAGCTTCATTTTTCAAAAAAGCATTGCGTTGTTTATTCTATGCACTGGTATTCTTGGGAGGAAACCCGTTCCGTGTTATACGGCGTGGTCCCTTGAATTACTCTCTTTTAAAATAAAGATTAATAACGGTTTTAGTTCTCACACCAGTCACATGACTGACCTGGAGTTTATTGTTTTAACCTAAACTCTGGGTGCCCCTATTTTCCGCACGGGCAGCTAGTAGTTTCGGTTTTGCAGATTTATATTCACAGGATCCTGGTTTACAGCTGGAATGATATCCGGAAAGCTCTGTATCCGTATATCACCTTCAGTTGTGCTTTGTATTATTTTCCGCTGCTATGTAATTTATTGTAATCTCTGATATTTATCGAATGTAATTTATTCATTTATACTCTGTATATTCTTGTATCTGATGGAATTGTTGTAATAGCAATGAAATGTTCTACTGTTTGTGTTCTGATTTGTCCTGTTCTCAAAACGATCAGGGGTTTCGAACGGTCTAGATCGGTTTAACGACTGATTCGGATCGAGCGAAATTCCGTGTCGTCACAGGTGCCAACCACCGACACGAATCAAGAATGCACAGATAATCCTACTGATGCCCAATGCCTGCTTTTTCAACTCCGGACTAAGTGCACGACCCTAGTCCGCCTGAACCTACAATGGCGCACCAACTCAGCCGTCATTCTGGTCGCTTACAATCAGCCCAGCCATCGTGCCCCACCCTGCCTAGTCCCAGGGTACCGTGATACATCTAGTGGGTTACTGCTGAAAAGGACCGCGTAACTAGGGTTTCGTTCAACAGGTTAAGTTGTCATTTAAAATCGAGACTTAACCCCATCTACGTGTCATGTCAAATTGACTAAGTGTGTCGTTCTAGTTCAAGACTTAGTCCTACGGATCATGTGTCAGGTTGGTTAAGTGTGTTCAAGCGGTTCATGACTTAACCCTATCAAATCAACGTGTCAAATTGGTTAAGTATATTCAAGTGGTCCATGACTTAACCCTATCCAGTGGTATTAATTTACTTAATGCACCCCTAACCTCTCACATTAGACTTGGTTATGGTTACTGGATGTGCCGGGCGGGTCCGGGCAGTTTTACACCATAACCTAGTCTAACCTCGGGTTTCGAGTGCGATATGACCAAGTACTCACATTGGGTCCTATTGTTTGCAGTTAATGGATTCGCTGGGCGGTTCTGGGAAGATTTATACTGCAAACTCAACCCAACCTCGAGTTGGCCACGTTCAAGTTATCTAAGTGTCATGTCCTAAATTCATATTTTCAAGTATAATTTCATGTCAAGTTCATGTTCCTATCCAAGCTCAAGTTATAACGATATTCATGTTTTCAAGTTCATACTAAATTCAGGTTTTCCTAAACTATCCAAATCGCATCCCCAACACTCGTGAATTCGAATCAAGGCAATAGATGTAACTAGGGAATAACATAACAAGGATGGGTATAAAGTGGCAAAGGTGATTTCAAGGCAAGCATGGTGTTACTTGAGATATGATCATAACATCACTGGCATATGAAATAGGGTGATAAACATAGCAATAAATGACATAAGATGAAAATCCTAAACTTGTGACTAGCAATAGTTTCAACATCACAACATCACAGGCATGTTAAAATAATGATAGGGTTTAGGTTATGACATGAACAGGCCCCTAAATCAAGTTCTTATCAGTATTCCACAAATCAAGGTTCAATATGAACGGTACTAGGTTCAAAGTGAATAGATCTAGGGTGAACAAGAGTAGATCTAAAATAATAGATCAAAAAGGAATAGTCATAGATTAAAGATATACAAGAGTAGGTCTCAAGTAGTTATCATGTTTATGTTCAACTTCAATTTACACATGTCCATATTAAGTTTAGAGTTTAGATCTAAGAGTAACTGGGGCTTACAGATCGTGGTTTCTGAGAACTAAGAACAAAAATTGTCGTAGGATCGTTGTTGAGATGTTGATCTATTCCCTTGAATTGTTGTAGAAACGTTGGCCTTCGATTTGGATCTAGTTTGAATGTTTAAGCTTCAAGTTGGAGGCGGCGGCCATGGTCCAAGAGGAGACTTAGCAGCATAATGGTGTTAGAAAGATTTGTTGTGGATTAGCCTAGGTCTTAGGGTGTTTTTATAGAAGTTAGGACTAGTTTAGGCCCTTAGATTAACCCTAGTTTAGATCTGAACCATCCAATCTCGTCACAGGCCAACAGAACAGACCCAAAGGAGCAAGCAGGTGCACCAGGCCAACCTGGCCCGACCAAGGAGGTCGACCCCCAGGTCGACACCCAAGTCGACTCCCCAGTCGACCTGGTCCTGGGGGGTCGACTCCCCAGTCGACTCCCCAGTCGACCTGGGGATGGGCGGGAAATTTTCCCGCCCAATCTGTTTGGGGCTAAATTCGAAATTTGAAAATCTGTTTTCATTTTCTGATTTTTTGTGAAACTTCTAGAGGCCATATCTCTGTCATACGGACTCCGATTTATGAAATTTCGGACTGGTTTCCAACTAGAATTCCGAGAGGAACGCAACGGCGCAACCCGTTTCCCTTGGTTCTTATTTTAAAATTTAATTCTGCCTAGATTTATGGTTATAACACGTTATCAAAATATGGGTTGTTACAATACTAAATTTGGTGTACTCTTCCAGAATATTTTACTAATCTTTATTTTCACAATAACAAGAAGATCATGTACAATTCTTGTCGAATGAATGCACATGTTCGGCTTAGAATTTTTTTTAGAAGCAACCCCCCGAACCCTATCCAAGCACAGTGATGTAATTTGGCTCGGTGGGTATGTGACTTCGAAGAAAATTCAATTAGGAAGGGTCGAAGTTTTGAAAGGTGTTCGTTGATCGGTGTATAACAGCGAATGGGATGACAACTCAAAGGTCGTAAGTTGATGGATAATGGTTGCTCGAGAAGGATGCTTGAGCTATGAAAAGTCATCAAGGTTGATGACTAGAGATGCGAAGGCCAAGAGATTATCATTGTTGTAAGTATTAGCAGGCTCCAAGCAAGGGTACAATAGGGGCACCTAAAAGACTGGTTGTAGGTCGAGTACCTTGGGTATCGTTGAAAGGCCTAGTTGTCAAGGTTGGACAAACATATGTATCTTTGAAAGGCGTACGGAGTTTATGCTAGAACTGGGGTTACCATTAGCCCTTGACATATGGCAAGGTTGGTCGTCATACAATTAACGATGGTTTCGAAGCAGGATTGGCGGTGATAGCCAGAGTCTGTCATGGTTGATTAGTTGCCTTATTTGAACCATCTCATGTAGACTGTCCAACGTCGAAGTAGATGTTCCTTGGGTACTTGTCTGATATTGGTTTGGGCCTCTGAGGCTTGTGCTTGAGGGATGTTGAGTTCTATTAGGATGGTTTACATAAGATATATAATTTGGATGTCATGAGTGCTTTGCCATGATTGAATGGGTGTTCTTGTTTCCATGGATGTATGCTTGAAATGTTGTTGTAAAGGCTATCACTGTCCAACGTGGGGAAGAGAGGGTTGAGTTCTTCTTTGGTGTTATGGGTAGATTAGTATGTTTATCTATCATTTCTCATATATTTTATTGTTGATGTTTGTTTGCTATTTTATCACTCACTAAGACTGTTGTCTGAGTCAAGGTTTTATGTTTCCATCTTATTGCCTTGGGTTGTTCATCCGGTTGTGGATGGGCATACTAGGTGATAGGTGATTAGTGAGGACGATGTTGCAGTTCGAAGGCGAGCTGAAGGCTTACGTACCATTTTATTACTATCTACTATTTCTGTTTCCGTTGTTTGAGTTACTCTATGAGTGTTACAGTGAGGCTTTATGTACAGACTTTGATATTTCCTATGAAGTTTGGATAATCTTTCAAGATGTTATGAAAGTTTCAAAAGTTTGTTATATGATGCTTCATTATTATTACCTATTGTATATTTTCTACTATATTTTATCCTTACGCTGTGAGTTCTACGACAGGTATCGATTGTGTTTACCTACCCATGATGATCGTCTACCGCTGCCTGACACACCTTTCAACACATTATTCCTCTTGTTTAGTGCAGGGTTTGTTGGCAGTCGTCACATTTGGTATCAGAGCTCTGGTTAACAATTTTAGCCAAAGTTCGAAGACGTAATTACGTATGAGAGACGTATTTGTAGATTTCGGTTGGATGCTTACTATATATATTAGTGTATACAGTAATAGCGGTAGTACTCCTTTAGTGGTTTTTATTGGAAGTGGCTACTTATTCTAAATTGCAGATTTAGAATGAGTAGACGAGCATCAAGACACGCTGCTAGGGAAGCTGGTACTGGAGGGCGTAATGGCGATACACCAGACTACCCAACCATGTTTGAAGCCATGATGGAGGCATTCTTGCAAAGGGTACCCTCTCCAGTGGCCGCCACGGTAGATGTAGGTGTTCAATTGGCTAGGCTTGTGGATTTTGCAAAGCTATGCAAAGATTATACATCTCTAGGAGGGAAGCCATTCAAAAGAACTAATCCAACTAAAGAGTTTCAGAGGTGGATGGATTCTCGTATTCGCATTTTTGGAGACTTGGGGTTGGATGGTGCAACTAAGAGAAAGCTTGCGTCAAGGCAACTCCAGGGTAGGGCCATGGAATGGTGGAATTCAGTTACACTTGAGACTCCAAAAGAGGAGATTTCATGGGAGCAATTCCAAGCTAATTTTGAAGCAAATTTTATCTCCACAACTCAGAAGTATGCTTTTTTCAAGAAGTTCGTAGAGCTGAAAAAGGATGGTCGTTCTGTGCTTGATTATATTTTTGATTTCGAGGCCTTGTCCAAATATGCTCGTTCATACATTGCTACACCCTATCAGAAGAACGAGAAGTTTGTTATGGGTCTGGATGCCTACGTAGGAAGACCGTTGGTGGAACATCTTGATGACTCATTTGAGAAGATTGTGGAAAACGCTATTTGCCATGAGAGCTTGTTTCCTAAGGAAGCTAATGTTGCCAATGTAACCAAGGAAGTTCAGATACCACAACAAGGTGGTAATAATAAGAGGAGGAAGCAGCAACAGCGGAAAGGAAAGGAAGGCCAGAAGTAGCCTAAGAGTTAGGTGGTTTTCTTTAACCGCCAACAGAAGGGTCATTACTCAAATGAGTGCAAGAATCCAAAAGCTGAGAAGAAGTGCTTCAAGTGTGGAAAGCCTGGGCATGAGAAGAAAGACTATCTAGAATCAGCTATGGGCAAGAAGATTGTGAGGGAATATGCTTTGGAAGCCATGTAATCTTCTTCAAGATCTCCTACTACAAAGGAGAAGGGAAAGGGTGTCGTCCTTCAAGGTACTTTTTTAGTTAATGGTGTTTCAGTTCGTGTGTTGTTCGATACTGGAGCATAACATCCTTTCATTTGCAATGAGCTTGTGTGCCACTTGGGTTTGGAACCCGAGATTTGTGATAGACCATTTATCATGACTAATCTAGTTGGGGGTTCATACAGTTTGTGCATGTTGTGTCGTGGTCTAGTGTTGTCGAGTCAGGTTGGTTTATTGTGTGCGATTGCTTTGTTTTGAACTTCGCTGGATTAGGGATCATCTTGGGCATGGATTGGCTCAAGAGGTATGCGGAAATAGTGAGTTACGATAAGCTAGAGGTGAGGGTTGGGGATGTGGAAGGGAGAAAGGTGTTGATTAGATGTAAGCGCAAAGACGGGGTCTTCATGAGCTATCTATATTCGCTTGGGTTTCCACAGGAAGACTTGTCATCTGTGTTGATCGCTAATAAGTATGAGGATGTCTTTGACAAGGTCAAAGGATTACTACGCATCGTGAGATCGAGTTTAGGTTTGATTTGGTTGAGGGTGCTAGACCAATCGTTATGCCTCTTAGGTGAATGGCACCTAAGAAATAGCGAGAGTTAGAGGTGCAAGTTCGTGATCTTTTGGGAAAAGGATTCATTCGGAGGAGTGTTTTCGAGTGGGGTGCACCGGTCGTGTTTGCAACCAAGGTAGATGGCTGGTTAAGATTGTGTGTGGACTATCGTGAGTTGAACAAGGTGACAAAAAGAACAAATATCCATTGCTTAGGATAGATGACTTGTTCGATCAGCTTCACGAGGCCAAAGTGTTTTCTCAGATGGATTTGGCAACGGGATTCCACCAGTTGAGAGTGGCTAAGGATAGTGTGCCAAAGATTTCTTTTAGAACACCATCTAGTTTTTTCGAATGGTTGGTGATGCCATTCGGGTTAGCTAACACGCCAGCGTACTTTGTGGATCTTATGAATAGAGTTTTCAGAGATCAGTTGAACAAGTTCGTTCCTGTGTTCATGGATGACATTCCGGTTTACTCTCGGAATGGGGAAAAGCAAAAGATGCACTTGAGAGTTATGTTGGAAATCTTGCGAAAGCATTAGCTGAGAGCTAAATTTTTGAAGTGTCACTTCTGGAAGAAGGAAGTGAGGTTCTTAGGCCATGCTGTTTCTGGAAATGGGATAGTTGTTGACCCTGCTAAGGTGGCAGCAATCTAAGACTGGGATCGACCTAAGAATGCGACGGATGTTTGTAGTTTTCTTGGGTTGGCAGGATATTAGCGACAGTTTATCAAGGATTTCTCCAAGATAGCTGCACCATTGACAGGATTGGCGAAGAAGAACCAAGTGTTTACATAGGATGCAAAGTGTGAGAAAGCATTTGGGATCCTGAAGGAGAGGTTGACGAGTGCTCCTGTGTTGACGATTTCAAGTGGGAATAAAGAGATGGTGTTATACACCGATGCATGTGGTACTGGACTTGGAGCAGCACTGATGCAGAAGGATAAGGTTGTGGCCTATGTGAGTCGATCGCTAAAGCCGCATGATAAAAAAATATCCAACTCATGATTGGAGTTGGCGGCAATTGTGTTTGCTCTGAAGATATGGAGACATCACCTATTGGTAGATTGATTCGAGTTATTCATGGATCACAAGTCGTTGAAGTATCTTTTATCCCTAAAGGATTTGAATCTTCGGCAGCAAAGGTGGCTAGAGTGTAACACCCCACCTCCGCTAGGGTCACTCACAAAGGGAATGCACTAGGTTTGGTGAAGTATTATCGAGGTAAACATGCACAGAAATATTACAAGACAGAACATATATAAAACAATGGAAGTAAAACAAATTTCATTACCTTATAAAATAAGGTCTAAAGCCTTTTACATCAGAATACATCAAAACCTGTCTTGCAATAGTAAAGAAGCATAAAACCTTTTCATAAATTATTCCCCAAAATAAAGCGGTGAAGCAGCTATAGCCAAGAGAAGAACAAGATATACATGATGACCTTCAATCATAAGAGGTTCGAACTAAACAACCACATTTCCTCCCTGAAAACCTGGGGGGGGGGGAACGGAAGACAAAGAGGCGAAAGAAAACGGGGTCAGTCATAAAGACTGGTAAGTCCTATCTACTTCCAGCATAAAACAGGTAAAGGTAACATGACATGCATAAACTGAAAGTAAACATAAGGATGATGACAAGATAGATAAGCTCGACCAAGATAACAGGATGAACCACTGTGTCAAGATAAACTAAGGTATCATGATAAACTACGGTGTCAAGGTAAATCAAAGTATCACATTGTCCGGTTTCTATCAAGTATAATATCCCAAGGTATCTATCATGTATATTTGCTCTGCACCTCCCGTACTAGTATCCCAACCCGTGTCATGAGTTAACTATAAAATGTACCTTGACCAAAGTCATGAATGGTCCATGTCAACCTAATATATCGCGTACATAGGTTTTCCTAACTCGTATGTTTCTTTCCATGTATAAGTTCAGTCCTTTGCCGTAGGCCGTACGGGCTTTCCCATGTACATCTATACCACCTCAACGTAGTACCATTTTATACTTGAAGTTGTTTTGGACTGCTACCCTTGATCTGGTTATGTTTTCTTCCCATGAATTATCACGTGTTCACCTAGGATTTATGCCACCTAGGACCGCTAGGGATTATGCTACCTAATGAACGTTTTCGTATCTCGGTTTGGGTTTTAGCCACCTAGGGCTACTAGGGATTATGCTACCCGTCAACCGCGCCCTTTTTCCCACGTAATCACCGTGAATCGTTTTTCCATGTCTAACTGCACATGTATCTCAATGTGCCATCCGAGTCCCGTGCCAGGGCAATTCAAGAAATACGAGACTCGGTCGGGAGCTTTAAGTCGTCTGCCGAATGCAGATATCAAGGTCTGTTTTTGTATCCATGGCTATGGTCCCACGTGACCCCACCCTCAACTACTGAAAGGCAATCCAAGAAAAATCATGCACGAGAACTATACTCCGGCCCCCTATGCCCCACTTACCTATTGGCCAACCTCACCCATAACTCGATAGCAAGTATATGGTCTGTTGGGAGTTCTCTGCCTTTCCGTATACGTACACGATTGACTGAAGATGGTAGGTAGTCGACGATGCACTATCCAGGGCAAAAATCAAGTATCGTCGACTCCACGCTAATCCATCCCCGTCTTTAGGTTGCTCGCACAGCAACCAAGGCATACTCTTGGTTCTTCTACCGCAGACCTTAACCTCTGTGAGCCCAGGCGGATCATCTGCAACCTCACAGAGGGATACCAAGAGTACCCTCACATCCCCCGAAGCTACTGCTTCGTCACCCAGTTCGTTGGAGCCTTTATCTAAGTCAGCTAATTTTCTCCTCCTCGTGTGTTTAAGCGATGACCTACCGTATCGGGTTACTCATCTATCTGTGAACTGGTACAAATCCCTTGACTAAGAATTATTACTTAGTTATCCTAAAATAAGGTTTATCACTTAGTTCCCTTTCCCGTTATCCTTGTTAACTACGATTATCCACCTAGTCCCCTGAACTAGGGTTTTGTCTAATGGGTTAAGTGTTGTCATTCCAGTTCAAGACTTAACCCGCCTACGAATCATGTCAAGATTGGCTAAGTATTTAAGCTCAAGACTTAGCCCTACAAGTTGGTTAAGTATACCAAGAAGCTTATGACTTAACCCTATTCAATTATAAAGTCGGATTGGTTAAGTATTAGTTTGTCTTGAACCTATCAGATTATCGTGTTAGATTGGTTAAGCATAGATTATCTTAACCCCATCAGATTATCGAGTCGGATTGGTTAAGTATGGGCTAGCTTAACCCCATCAACTAATCGTATTAAAATGGTTAAGTATATTTAAACGGTCTTGTGACTTAACCTTATCATGTTCTCATATTAGATTGGTTAAGTATAGCTTACTTAACCTCATTAAATCACCATGTATAATTGGTTAAGTATAAGTTACTTAACCCCATTGAATTATCATGTTAAATTGGTTAAGTATTGGTTACTTAACCTAATTGAATTATCATGTTTAGATTGTTTAAGTGTTTAACTTAACCCCATCGAATTACCGCGTTTAGATTAGTTAAGTCTAGGTTAACTTAACTCCATCTAATTACCGTGTTTAGATTAGTTAAGTGTAGGTTACTTAACCCCATCTAATTACCGTGTTTAGATTAGTTAAGTCTAGGTTAACTTAACTCCATCTAATTACCGTGTTTAGATTAGTTAAGTCTAGGTTAACTTAACTCCATCTAATTACCGAGTCGGACTAGTTAAGTATGGATTAGCTTAACCCCATCCCCTAACTGTATTTTACGGTTAAGTGTCATTAGTCAGATTTACTTAACCTTATCATGTGGCATTAATTGAATTAATGCACTCTCAACCTCTCACATTAGACGTTGTTGTGGTTACTGGTTACGCCGGGCGGGTCCGGGCAGATTTACACCACAACCTAGTCTAACCTCGGGTTTCAAGCGCGATATGACCAATTACCCACATTGGGTCCTATTGTTTGTAGCCACCGGATTTGCCGGGCGGGTCCGGGCAGATTTATGCTACAAACTCAACCCAACCTCGAGTTGGCCACTTCCATGTTTTTCTACGTGTCATGTTCATGTCAAGTTTTTCTTAAACATGTTTTCATGTATAATCTGTGCCAATATTCCATGTCAAGTTTTCAAGTCATATTCCAAGTCATGTTTTCATGTCATATTCCAAGTCATGTTTTCATGTCGTATTCACGTTTTCCTAGACTACCCAAATCGTATTCCCAACGCAAATGAAAGCGAGTCAACATAGTAGGAATAATATAATAAGGATGGGTATAAGATGTCAAAGATGGTTACAAGTCAAACATGGTGCAATTTGAGACCAAGGTGTACCACTCAACTAGCATATGCATTATAGGCCTCAAACATGTATGATTCCAAATCTAGCAAAAAGGGTGATATTCATGGAAATGGTGACATAGGGTGGAAATCCTAACATGTGCATAATAGGTTCATCATATGCATGTTAATAATCATGAGGGGTTTAGGTTTCTTAACATGCATAATCCCCAAATCAAGTTCATGCAAGTAGTTCAACAGTCAAAATAGTTCCCAAGGGTTCATGCTAACATTTCCTAAGTAAAGATTCGAACTTGCATGATAAACTAAGCCAAATGCCACTTGTGTAACATGATTTAGTCGCTAAAACATAGCCCAAGGTCATAGTTTCAAGAAAGGGGCAATGACTAAGTTCACATAGGCTAGCATACTTGTGTTTCATCGCATTTTATTCCATGCCATCATTAAAACTACTGTTTAGATCTAGAAGTAGCTAGAACTTACATAGCGTGGCTTAGAGATTTAGGAGCATGAATTGTCTTATCGTAGAATCCATGTTGAGACGATGATCAAAACCCTTGATTTGTTGTAGAAAGCTTGCACCTTCGTCTTGAATCTAGTTTGCAAGCATAAGCTCTTGAATTTGGGGATGGAGGCCATGATCAATGTAGATTTGGGCAGCACTTCGTTGCAAGAGTGATTTGTGAGGGTTTAAGCTAGGTCTAGGGGTCTTTTTATAGAGATTAGGAGTAGTTTAGGCCATAGGATTAACCCTAGGATAGATCCAAGCCCTCCAAAATCGTCACAAGCCTCCAAAACCGAGCCAAACAGCAAAACAGGTGCACCAGGTTGCCTGGGCTCGACCAGGCAGGTCGACCCCCAGGTCGACCCTGGGGTCGACTCCCCAGTCGACCTAGTCCCACCCAGGTCGACCCCCTGGTCGACCTGGTCTGGGCGGGATTTTTCCCGCCTACCCTGATTTTCTGCAATTCTGAATCTGTTTTGAATTTGAATTTTTCGTGAAACTTCGCGAGGCCATATCTCGGTCATACGGACTCCGATTTACAAAATTTCGGACTCTATTTCGCGTATTTTTCCGAGACGAACGCAACGACGCAACCCGTTTCCCTTGATTCAGATTATAACATTTAATTCTGCCTTGATTCTTGTTTTAACACGTTGTTAAAATTCGGGTTGTTACATTCTCCCCTCCTTCAAGGATTTCGTCTCCGAAATCTCCAATTTAGGAAGAACGTATCCTACCATCATCATCCATCTACTCAAAACATCATCCACAAGCAACCATGGTCCTTAAAAGACTTCTAATGCTTTATGAATACATGCGGAAAGTATGTGTATATGGTCCTTAGCTAATGCTAATGATCAGGCCTGAATGATCTTTCTAATGCAAAGTATGTTTAGTGCCATGAATCCAACATGTATGCAAATAGTCCTAGTCATATATATACTATATGCGTGCACAAACATTCATTCATATGCAACATCCGCACGATAACACATTCAATTTCATCCATAAACAAGTATAAATACTCGTGCATATGAAATACGAAATGTGAGTGAGTCGATCTAGTATCTAATGTGTATTCGCGCATCCACTAGCAACCACTTGCAACCATATCAATCATAACATGCTTCAAATACATGTTTGCATCCATAGGGTTCTACCTAAGGTTCTCAAGATAGGATCGAGGAGATAAACAAGACAAACTCCTTACGGGGTTTGTATCAGAAATAAGATTGAAAACAGGACCGAGAGGATGTCCACAACAGATGGCATACAAGTAAGCTCCATAGGAAAACCCAGTGATCAAAGATATACTCTTAAAAAGAGATATGATGCGCGCGTCTAAGCCGCATTTCCATGAGCTTAATTCCATTGTACCTCGACCATCTTTTAACTCCATGATTTCGTAGCTCCTTGATTCTATTTCCAAGGTATGAGTTGGAACCCATTTCACTGTCGCCTCTCGTTTCACTTTCACTTATTCTTTCCCTAGTATTCTCAGCTCAAACATATCTGCGTACTCATGCAAGCTCTCCAAAATTCACTAGTGAATTCTGGATCTCGTTTACCGATGCCAATCCATGTTACCACATGCACTTGCTAGGGTGATTCCTATAACCCATGCTTAAGCGGAATGAACCGTCCGCCTTATTGGCGAACGTTACTCGATCGGATCAGAGATTTCCGATAAATGCTTCAAGAGATTCTAGGTAACTAGCCATGACAGAACCCAAAAGGTTATATGAGACTCCAAGGGTATTACCAAGGCAAGTCAAGAGTCTAACTACCCTCTTTCCAAAACTGAGAATGGTATCCCTAACTGGATAACCACTTTATCCCTAGAATCCATCCATAGCTCAACAATATAAGCATTGCTTCTAATCTCAACACTTGGCATTTACATTCTCAATTCCAAACAAGTCATGAATAAATGGACCGATCCTCCAACCAGATTTGGGACAAAAATGGGATCCTCTACCATGCTAGTACTAAGGTGCAGAGACTCAACTATCGAAGCAGACTTAAATGATGCTATGATCAAAACAAAGTCCTGACGGGATGATAGAGAGGAAAAGCTAAACGTTTAACAAGATCGTTACCATCCTTACGAGATACGCTAGAAATGAGAGTATACAATTGCCCTCTCGATGATCTTGTCCTTGTCCCATAATTCTTAACTATCCGTCCCGTTTTTCCTCCATTGTGGCTTAAGCCGTACCAACAAGTTGCTTATCCTTAAGCTCGTGTCCCTTATCCTTGTTCTTACTATCCTTTCTTATAACGCGGCAACAGGTCTATCGAGAACTTCCTCCATCGCACGGAAAACACTTACGTGGCTAGAAAAGGATTAGTCGCAGTTAAAACTACTGTGACTACCGATGGAGGAAAGAAAGGAAAAGAGATTCAATCAAGGAAACAAAGGATAGTGCTAATGGCCTTTTGGGGAATAGCCTTTAAAAACTTTTCTGGAAAAATGCTTCTTTGTAAACGGGTTTTCAAATAGTTTCAGAAGGTTTTTAAAAACTTTTGCCCAGTCTAGTAACCTTCTGCTTTGATACCAAATGTAACACCCCACCTCCGCTAGGGTCACTCACAAAGGGAATGCACTAGGTTTGGTGAAGTATTATCGAGGTAAACATGCACAGAAATATTACAAGACAGAACATATATAAAACAACGGAAGTAAAACAAATTTCATTACCTTATAAAATAAGGTCTAAAGCCTTTTACATCAGAATACATCAAAACCTGTCTTGCAATAGTAAAGAAGCATAAAACCTTTTCATAAATTATTCCCCAAAATAAAGCGGTGAAGCAGCCATAGCCAAGAGAAGACCAAGCTATACATGATGACCTTCAAGCATAAGAGGTCCAAACTAAGCAACCGCATTTCCTCCCTGAAAACCTGGGGGGAAACGGAAGATAAAGAGGCGAAAGAAAACGAGGTCAGTCATAAAGACTGGTAAGTCCTATCTACTTCCAGCATAAAACAGGTAAAGGTAACATGACATGCATAAACTGAAAGTAAACATAAGGATGATGACAAGATAGATAAGCTCGACCAAAATAACAGGATGAACCACTGTGTCAAGATAAACTAAGGTATCATGATAAACTACGATGTCAAGGTAAATCAAAGTATCACATCGTCCGGTTTCTATCAAGTATAATATCCCAAGGTATCTTTCATGTATATTTGCTCTGCACCTCCCGTACTAGTATCCCAACCCGTGTCATGAGTTAACTATAAAATGTCCCTTGACCAAAGTCATGAAATGGTCCATGTCAACCTAATATATTGCATACATAGGTTTTCCTAACTCGTATGTTTCTTTCCATGTATAAGTTCAGTCCTTTGCCGTACAGGCTTTCCCATGTACATCTATACCACCTCAACGTAGTACCATTTTATACTTGAAGTTGTTTTGGACTGCTACCCTTGATCTGGTTATGTTTTCTTCCCATGAATTATCACGTGTTCACCTAGGATTTATGCCACCTAGGACCGCTAGGGATTAGCTACCTAATGAACATTTTCGTATCTCGGTTTGGGTTTTAGCCACCTAGGGCTACTAGGGATTATGCTACCCGTCAACCGCACCCTTTTTCCCACGTAAGCACCGTGAATCGTTTTTCCATGTCTAACTGCACATGTATCTCAATGTGCCATCCGAGTCCCGTGCCAGGGCAAATCAAGAAATACGAGACTCGGTCGGGAGCTTTAAGTCATCTGCCGAATGCAGATATCAAGGTCTGTTTTGTATCCGTGGCTATGGTCCCACGTGACCCCTCCCTCAACTACTGAAAGGCAATCCAAGAAAAATCATGCATGAGAACTATACTCCGGCCCCCTATGCCCCACTTACCTATTGGCCAACCTCACCCATAACTCGATAGCAAGTATATGGTCTGTTGGGAGTTCTTTGCCTTTCTGTATACGTACACGATTGACTAAAGATGGTAGGTAGTCGACGATGCACTATCCAGGGCAAAAATCAAGTATCGTCGACTCCACGCCAATCCATCCCCGTCTTTAGGTTGCTCGCACAACAACCAAGGCATACTCTTGGTTCTTCTACCGCAGACCTTAACCTCTGTGAGCCCAGGCGGATCATCTGCAACCTCACAGAGGGATACCAAGAGTACCCTCACGTCCCCCGAAGCTACTGCTTCGTCACCCAGTTCGTTGGAGCCTTAATCTAAGTCAGATAATTTGCTCCTCCTCGTGTGTTTAAGCGATGACCTACCGTATCGGGTTACTCATCTATCTGTGAACTGGTCCAAATCCCTTGACTAAGAATTATTACTTAGTTATCCTAAACTAAGGTTTATCACTTAGTTCCCTTTCCCGTTATCCTTGTTAACTACGATTTTCCACTTAGTCCCCTGAACTAGGGTTTTTTCTAATGGGTTAAGTGTTGTCATTCCAGTTCATGACTTAACCCGCCTACGAATCATGTCAAGATTGGCTAAGTATTTAAGCTCAAGACTTAGCCATACAAGTTGGTTAAGTATACCAAGAAGCTCATGACTTAACCCTATTCAATTATCAAGTCAGATTGGTTAAGTATTAGTTTGTCTTGACCCTATCAGATTATCGTGTTAGATTGGCTAAGCATAAATTATCTTAACCCCATCAGATTATCGAGTCGGATTGGTTAAGTATGGGCTAGCTTAACCCCATCCACTAATTGTATTACAATGGTTAAGTATATTTAAACGGTCTGGTGACTTAACCCTATCAAGTTCTCATATTAGATTGGTTAAGTATAGCTTACTTAACCTCATCAAATCGTCATGTATAATTGGTTAAGTATAAGTTACTCAACCCCATTGAATTATCATGTTAAATTGGTTAAGTATTGGTTACTTAACCTCATTGAATTATCATGTTTAGATTGTTTAAGTGTTTAACTTAACCCCATCGAATTACCGTGTTTAGATTAGTTAAGTCTAGGTTAACTTAACTCCATCTAATTACCGTGTTTAGATTAGTTAAGTGTAGGTTACTTAACCCCATCTAATTACCGTGTTTAGATTAGTTAAGTCTAGGTTAACTTAACTCCATCTAATTACCGTGTTTAGAATAGTTAAGTCTAGGTTAACTTAACTCCATCTAATTAATGAGTCGGATTAGTTAAGTATGGATTAGCTTAACCCCATCCCCTAACTGTATTTTACGGTTAAGTGTCATTAGTCAGATTTACTTAACCTTATCATGTGGCATTAATTGAATTAATGCACTCTCAACCTCTCACATTAGACGTTGTTGTGGTTACTGGTTACGCCGGGCGGGTCCGGGCATATTTACACCACAACCTAGTCTAACCTCGGGTTTTAAGCGCGATATGACCAACTACCCACATTGGGTCCTATTGTTTGTAGCCACTGGATTTGCCGGGCGGGTCCGGGCAGATTTATGCTACAAACTCAACCCAACCTCGAGTTGGCCACTTCCATGTTTTTCTACGTGTCATGTTCATGTCAAGTTTTTCTTAAACATGTTTTCATGTATAATCTATGCCAATATTCCATGTCAAGTTTTCAAGTCATATTCCAAGTCATGTTTTCATGTCATATTCCAAGTCATGTTTTCATGTCATATTCACGTTTGCCTAGACTACCCAAATCGTATTCCCAACGCAAATGAAAGCGAGTCAACATAGTAGGAATAATATAATAAGGATGGGTATAAGATGTCAAGGATGGTTACAAGTCAAACATGGTGCAATTTGAGACCAAGGTGTACCACTCAATTAGCATATGCATTATAGGCCTCAAACATGTATGATTCCAAATCTAGCAAAAAGGGTGATTATCATGGAAATGGTGACGTAGGGTGGAAACCCTAACATGTGCATAATAGGTTCATCATATGCATGTTAATAATCATGAGGAGTTTAGGTTTCTTAACATGCATAATCCCCAAATCAAGTTCATGCAAGTAGTTCACAAGTCAAAATGGTTCCCAAGGGTTCATGCTAACATTTCCTAATTAAAGATTCGAACTTGCATGATAAACTAAGCCAAATGCAACTTGTGTAACATGATTTAGTAGCTAAAACATAGCCCAAGGTCATAGTTTCAAGAAAGGGGCAATGACTAAGTTCACATAGGCTAGTATACTTATGTTTCATCGCATTTTATTCCATGCCATCAATAAAACTACCGTTTAGATCTAGAAGTAGCTAGAACTTACATAGCGTGGCTTAGAGATTTAGGAGCATGAATCGTCTTGTCGTAGAATCCATGTTGAGACGATGATCAAAACCCTTGATTTGGTGTAGAAATCTTGCACCTTCGTCTTGAATCTAGTTTGAAAGCATAAGCTCTTGAATTTGGGGATGGAGGCCATGATCAATGTAGATTTGGGCAGCACTTCGTTGCAAGAGTGATTTGTGAGGGTTTAAGCTAGGTCTAGGGGTCTTTTTATAGAGATTAGGAGTAGTTTAGGCCATAGGATTAACCCTAGGATAGATCCAAGCCCTCCAAAATCGTCACAAGCCTCCAAAACCGAGCCAAACAGCAAAACAGGTGCACCAGGTTGCCTGGGCTCGACCAGGCAGGTCGACCCCCAGGTCGACCCTGGGGTCGACACCCCAGTCGACCTGGTCCCACCCAGGTCGACACCCAGGTCGACCCCCTGGTCGACCTGGTCTGGGCGGGATTTTTCCCGCCTACCCTGATTTTCTGCAATTTTGAATCTGTTTTGAATTTGAATTTTTCGTGAAACTTCGCGAGGCTATATCTCGGTCATACGGACTCCGATTTATGAAATTTCGGACTCTATTTCTCGTATTTTTTCGAGACAAACGCAATGGCGCAACCCGTTTCCCTTGATTCAGATTATAACATTTAATTCTGCCTTGATTCTTGTTTTAACACGTTGTTAAAATTCGGGTTGTTACATAGAGTTTCTAGCGTGGTATGACTTTGGTATCGCCTATACTCCTGACAAAGGCAACATAGTGGCAGATGCCTTGAGTCGAAGACACGCAAGTTTGGGAGCGATGTTCTCAGAATGAAAGAGCCTCGAGTACTTGGGTGGGTTTGATTCCAGGCCAAGGTGTGAATTAGAACCTGAAATGTCGGCAAGCTTATCGATAAGATCTACTCTCATCGAAAGGATTGGCGAGAGCCAAAAAAAGATGCAAAACTTGTCGAGTTTATCCAAAAACTGGAACCAGAAGATAAAGAGTTCGATCGAGAAGGTTGGCTTCGAAAGCAAGGGCGACCGGTTGTTCCTGACATCGACGGATTGGGAGATGAGGTTCTGAGGGAATGTCATCACTCAAAGTTGACGATTCATCCCGGTGGTAATAAGATGTATCAGGGCATGAAGCTAGTTTACTACTGGGAGGGGATGAAGCGAGATATTGGAAAGTTCTTTTCCAAGTGCATGAACAATCAGTTAGTGAAAGCTGAACAAAAGAAACTGAGTGGTTTTCTTTAGCCATCGGAAGTTCCTACGTGGAAGTGAGAGCGAGTATCGATGGATTTTATCAATGGACTACCTAGAACCAGGAAAAAAACGAAGGATTTTGTGGGGACCCAAACTTCCCCGTAAAGGAAAGGATGAATTGCTTTGAGAACACGACGAATCAGAACACAAACAGAAGAACATTTCATTGTTATTACAACAATTACATCAGAATATAAGAATATACAGAGTATGAATGAACATTATACACCAGAAAATATCAGAGATTTAAATACATTACTGCAGTGGAAAAATAATACAAAACACAACTGAAGGAGATATACAGATACAGAGCTTTCCGAATATCATTCCAGCTGTAAACCAGGATCCTGTGAATATAAATCTGCAAAACCAAAACTACTAGCTGCCTGTGTGGAAAATAGGGGCACCCAGAGTTTAGGTTAAAACAATAAACTCCCGGTCAGTCATGTGACTGGTATGAGAACTAAAACAGTTATAAATCTTTATTTTTAAAGTTAGGTAAATCTAGGGATCACGCCGTATAACACGGAACAGGTTTCCTCCTAAGAATACCAATGCATATAACAAAACATCGCAATGCTTTTTGAAAAAATGAAGCTATTATAAGACCCATGTCCTATCACACAATGCAACGCAAGCCGGGAGATAGGGTTGTCCCTTATAATAGCCAAACATGCTTGGTACGTTAAATCAAATCATTTGATACTATTATAAGTGCATAGTGTATAAAACAACTTCAAATATAAATGTATCAATCCTAGACGGCATGGGTACCATATATCATGTCGCCAATACTAGGCTATACAATCAAAACCGCAATTGTCACGTATTGGAAGTCGGATTTCCATCTGTGAACCAAGGCAAGGGTTTGTCCTTATCGCTTCGATACTCTCTAGCCCGAGCCTCAGGATCAGAGCTCGAGTGACCCTTGGATCATCAGGGATGGCCCATCAAAGTGCAATGTGGATTAAAAAACCTTGAACAATATGTTTCCCCGCCCTATGGGGCATAAATGAGCCAAATGACTCCATCGTCCCCAGATCGACCGATATAACCGAGGTAGCTCGCTATCCATCATTGACATAAGTAAAACGTCAGGACTTGCAAAACGCTGACACCACTCCTAGCTAGAAGGAAACGCATGCCCTCCCTGATGTCCTCTCCTGTTTCTGGTTCACACCGGGGTGCGTGGCTCGCGAATTAACGCTACACAAAGCTATGCTGTATTAAAGCCATGCTTTGATCATCAACCACAAGACTCTTCTTTTCAACAGAAGCCTTGATCATTTGCATCTCAGCATGCCACACAGGAAATTCACGCTATGCAACCGATGTCTATCAATCACATAGAATGAAATCCGATGTCAGACACACATCCATTTACAAGTTCGTTCTGGCTCTAAACAAAAATAGAGGCACCTTATTCCTCCCCCATATGTCCAATACAGGGGAGAGTCCCTCGCATATCCGTTGATCTCTAAGTACGTTTGGACGATCACCACTTATTACCTTGTCTTGGGTGTACAGCCCAACCAAGACATCAGTAATCATCCAAACGATGTGAAGACCTCCGGTCTTCAACCACCGTCTTCATCCTTGACACATCGTCGAATCAGTTATTCAGAATGGGATAAACCCAGTCTTTCTGAATAACTCGCGTGTATAATAAACAAGTGCTATAAAAACACAACATACGCATCATTCCAATCCAGAATATTTCCTTATCCAAATATTCTTACACTTTGGGAAAGGTTCCCATTAATTTTATCAAAGATAAATCCTTTAAATTTATTCTTTAATCTTCCTTTGGATATCAATTCAAACCAAATTATGGTTTATCCAAACTAGTCGGGATTAACGAACCTTACCGAAGTAATCATTTGTTTTAATTTCCCAATCCCAACATATTCATCCCATGAAGTAAAACTGGTAATACTTCATATCTGTCACCATGGTGATATCGGTAAATTCAATTACCATTTCACGTTCAAATCTAATTAAAGATTTAACTATCGCCTGGAGCAAAACTGGTGATACTCCATTCTCAATCATTTCAATCTAATTAAAGATCCATTAAAACTCCACTTGGTTTTAATCTTCCCAAAAATCAATACTAATGATTGTTTAACTTGGGAAATCATATCCTGTCTTTAACTGGGTTAAAGAACCAATGCCTTTTAAAACACCATTCATGATAAACCCAAAATCACATTCCGTTCCATCAGCCTTTAACCGTAAATTGGCAAGTGAACAATTCCCTAAGTATTAACCCCGAAGACCGAAACCAACATCAGATCAATACCCAGGAAACAATTCAACTTAACTAATCTCCAGTTAATTTCTGATTTTCTTAACTCCGTTGGGTCTAAGAACAGTATTATTAAAGATACCATTCACGATAACTCAAAATCACATTCCATTAATAATGGAATCTTCATGAAAAACTAATCGATATAAACTTCCATATCCAACCGACAATATCAATGGAATAATGACAAAGCCTTTTAAATTCCATATATATTAACCGCCCTCCTCTACAGAAGCATACTTCGATTATTACCAAATCGAATTCCATTCAATTCCAATTTAATATGTTAATTTGGAAAACTTTACTTTGTAAAATCTCCTTTAAATCTTAACAAAAGATTTATAAATTCCAAATCCCATTTCACTGTAAATCGGGTTAAAAAACGAATGTCGCTAAAACACAGTTCACAACAAACCCAATTCACATTCCGTCAGTCTCTAACCGTAAATTAGTAAGAGAACAATTCCCTAAGTATTAACCCCGAAGGCCGTAACCAACATCAGATCAAAACCCAGGAAACCATTCAACTTAACTAATCTCCAGTCAGTTTCTAATTTTCTTAACTCCATTGGGTTTAAGAACAATATTATTAAAGATACCATTCACGACAAACCCAAATCCAATTTGATATTAAATACAAGGCTCTGAATAGAAAATATATCGACTTATATTCAATATCAAATTCTGAAATCAACGAATATCGTATTGGAATAACGATACATCTATATCTTCCAAATTCCCCTGCAATATCCGTATAATCACGCAATCCAATATCGAAATATTCCGAAGATAATTTCGATTTAAATCCATTCCATATCATATATTGGAAATCCAGGTTATTTTTAAAACCATTTCAAATCCAATTTATTTATTTAAAAATGTTGGATTTATAATTCTAGTTCAAAACTAGTTCATTTCGACAAAATTATATTTTTATCTTTTCAAATATGGGATTTTTCATCTCAATTATTTCCAAATCATTTATTATGATTTTACACAAATTATTGATATTTTTAATAATTTTATCAAGGCCTATACAGTCGGTTTCCATAAATGGCCATCGAACTGGACTTACCGCGACCTTTTCCAAATTTGTTTTGGACATAATTCGAAATCCAACCATTAGATTTCAAATCTCTAATATTCTTTAGAAAGCTATTTTCAATATGAACCCAAAGGTTCCAGTTTTAGTTGAATCCGACAGTCGGATCTCCCGTAATGTCAATTCGAAGTCAATGGTTGAAATTCGCAAACTGCCACAGCACGGTGCGTTCTATTCAGGCCATTATATATATAATATATATATATATATATTATATATTTCGTAAATTTCCATTTAAAACGTGTTTTATAAATCATTTTAAATTCGTTTTCAAAACGATTTCAACTTCATATTCAATTTCAAATCAAAATTGAATATTCCATATCATCAATATATAAATGATAGTATTTTCGAAACATTATATTTTGAAATCAATTCCTTCTCGATATTCGTTATAAAAATGAATAAATTCGATATAAATATCATTCACGTCAAAATGGCGTTAATCCAATCAACACAGCTTTATATATTTATATATATTCGTGTCCATCCCAAATTGGACATCAAAATCTGATTTTGATCTTTTACTGAATATTATTTTAAAATATTCATTATTTTAAAATGTTCGTTATTTTAAAATATTCATTCCTTTCTGAATTGGAATCAGAAACAGTCAATTTCCATATAGTGTTATTTATATGGATTTCACACAACAAATGTGTATAACAATAATAATAATAAACAATCAACCATCATCCAGAGTGCATTCTACACCGTATAAGCATTAGATATAAATATTCAACGCTTACACAGCTTGTCAACCAATCGATTGACATAAAACTAACTATTGGGATTAGTGTATGTCTAATATCATCCCAATACCCGTGTGGGGTTTCAATCAACAAATAATGAATTTTATTCGTGCAGTTGGGCGATGCGTAAAATTTATCGTCCCAATCCATATCAGTAAAATGGGTGTTCATAAACAAATCGTCTAATTTGTAAATGAATATTTATTTTATTCACATCAACGTTAAAAGTTATATTTTTAACGATAAAATATTTTATTCAACATATGAATATTCTCTTCAGTTCATTTATACAATAAAAATGATATTTTTATTGTTCTAACATATTTTAGAAAATTTTGGCGGCATAACGGTGCGATATCAAAATCGGGTAATGTCTAGCATTACCCTTCTCTTGATATTGGCTCGCGCCATAAACACACAACAATTCTAATCAATTCATTTCACCCAAACAACCAAATCCAACCAAACAGTCTAATCAACTAAACCAAGCAATCAAACAAGTCCTCCATGGTCTGTGGACGACGGGGAATAGTTCATATATGCAGTTATAAAATAAATAACTGTATAAGAAAATTTCAGTGAGGAGTTCTCACCTTTGGGTTCCACTCCGCCATTCTCTTTTTCTGAACGCCTCGGATTTTGATTCGTTTCCAATCGGTCCCATCGCAATCTGTTTCATACGATTTTCATATTAAACATCGTACTTTTATTTCAATGCTACATATATAAAAATCATATTTTTACAACGCTACTTCCTATATAAAAATTATATTTTTACAATGCTACTTCCTATATAAAAATTATATTTTTATTTCAACTCTACATATATAAAATACATTTTTATCGCTTCTTCACATAGATAAAAATCATAACTTTATCACTTTGTTTTAAATAATAAAAATCATACCTTTAAATAAACAAAAATCATAATTTTCCTACATTAAAAATCGAATCTTCTTCTCTATAAATATCTAAACTTCAATTTCATAAAAATTTAAACTTTATTTAATTGAATATCTAAGCTTTCTAAATAAATAAAAATATAAACTTTATGTAAATGATCAGATTTTATATAAAGATTATATTTTCTTCCCCAACTTATATATAAAAATCAAATTTTTATATCATTGAAAATCAAATCTTTATATTTTGAAAAATCTAATCTTTATATTTTGAAAAATCTAATCTTTTCACTTCGCTATATAAACAAAACCATACATGTAAAAATCGGATTTTTATTTAAAAATTACTCATATAAAAATCGTGTTTTTATTTACAAAAATCAAATCTTTTTGTTCATAAAAAATCTATTCTTTTTGCATATACAAAGATCATTCCTTTTCATGAATAAAAATCTAATCTTTTTTTTTATAGTTAAAATCAAACTTTTTTTTAGATGCAAAGCAATGTATATTTTTTATCCATAAAAAGCAGATTTTTAAATTGATTAAACTAAATAAATTAAAGTAAAACTCACCGTTAATCGATCGGAGGAGGGGAGGGCTTTCACCATTGCGCTGATGTGGCAGAGGAGGCGGAGAGGAGCGACGCAGGCCACGACGGCGGGTCCTGGAGGTGCTGGCGGTTTCAAACCGGGCTTGGGGGTCTTTGGGGATCGGAGGTTTTTAGAGAAGGAAGGGGAGAGTGAGAAGGGAATCGAGTTGATCTGAGGAGGGGAGACTCCGGCTCTAGCGGCAGCGGGTGGGGCCCTCCGGCAGGTGGACGCGGCGCAGCTGGAGCTGCTCTTCGATCCCGATTTTTTTTATGCTTTCAGTTTTGAATGAGGGGTGAGGGAGAGTGGAGTGAGGGTTGACTGGGTAAGAATAAGGGAAGGGCCTTTTAAAAAAAAACTATATATATATAATATATTTAATTAATGTCCATAAAGTTACTTTCTATTTCGAACTCAAAATCGAACCCACTGACTGTCATCCCTAAATAATTACCCTCATTCCGAACACAATGGGATATGTTTCGTAAGCCAGTTTGGTTGTTATGACCAGTTTCCGCTAAAATTAAAATATAAATCAGTATATATTCAATTTCAAGGTACATTTTAAATTACCGGGGCCACATACTGACTTTGAAAATTCCAGAAAAATTATTTCTAGCTTCGTATCGACGATACGGTCCTAACAAAACTAATTTCGTCAAATTTGAAGACTGTTTGAAAAATGGCCATTTTCTGGTCGATCTAAATTGACTGAAATTGACAAAACACGTTTTCTTATGCCCAGCTCACATGTTGATTTAGAAAATTATGAATTTTGGAATCTAGCAATAACTTGACATCCCGGATCCAACAAAAGTAGTTTCGTCGAAAACGGAGGTCGTTTGCAAAATTTCCATTTTAAGGGTTATATTTTCCATAGCGACTATTCTGAATTTTCAACTGGGAATAACATTTTATTCCCTGTAACGACCCGCATTCTACGCATCATAGGACCGTAGAATATTTATTTCTTTCACATACGAAGTCGTATGGTCATGTAACTTTGGGAGACGACTATTGGGGTCATTTTCCATGTTCATGGTTTTTCCGGATTTTTAAATGACCATTTTAACCCTAGTTGGCACTGTTTTGGCCATAACTTTTGACCGAAAAGGTATTTTGACCTGAAACCACTTCCATTGGCTCCGGATGATGGTTTCTCTTTCCGTAGAGTGGTCATAATAGCCAAAAGGACTCACCGTTTGGGAGATATGGCTGAAACAAGTTTCAGATGGCGAAACACAGCTTAATTGGGCTTAACCGGGTGATTAACAGCTAGGCCCAAAGGGGAATTTCGGGATTAGGAGTTTAAAAGGGGTGTTAGGGTTTGGAGAATACCTTTTTCTCATTTTTCAGCCGTCACTATTCATTCCTCTTAATCTAGCCATGGCCTCCACCCTCTAAATCTCTTCAAAACACCTCTTAATCACTTTCTAATTGAAGATTAGGCTTAGCAAACATCAAATCAAGGAGTATTAGCACGAGAACCGAGGTAGAGCTGCTGTGTAAGATTGGGAACAACGCCAAATCAGAGAATATTTCAGTTTTGGGGTTTTAGTTGTGGCAAAGGTGAGTGATAGCATCGTTTTGACACTAATTACAGTTAACTAAGGGTAATTAGTGAAGATTAGCGAATTTATACACCAATAAATTCTGGAAAATGTTTAGAAATTCGAAAATAATATTTTATACCTCTGGTAGAAATTTGGTTTAATTTGATTAAGTTTTGTTAACCCTATGATTAGTTTTGCTTAAACATGCTTAAGGGAAATTATTGGGTTTTGGGTATATTTGATCCATTTTGACATGAGAATTCATTGTTTTGGTGTTTGTGGCTAGTTTGTTATGTTGCTATGACTGTTTGGGATGATTTGTGATTGATAAGTATAGTTAGATTTGTCGAAAACGTCGTCGAATGGCGTAAACAAGTTGCTGGAAAAAGTTGCAGAAAGTTGTGCAGGGTTTCGGATCGGATCGGGTATGGGCTCGGATCGGGTAGGGAGCTGGGCAAGGAATCCGACCCGAACTGGAATCTGGCACAAAGAAGGTTGGCAAGAAGGAAGGCCACTGCTTTGAGTTGGAGTTGGAGCAGGATCGGATCGGAGAGGGCTAGGCAGCGAGATCGGATCGGAGGAGACAAGCGAGGGGGGGGATCGGATCGGGCTATGGAGTAGGACCGGATCGGAGTAGGCCAGGGAACGAGATCGGAGCAGGCAAGCTGGAGTAGGGACGAACCGAACCGACTGGAGCGTGACATCCGAACCGAACCGACGTCTAAGGGGAAGGATCACCGAACCGAACCGCACGCAGGAATACACCATGGAGCATTGCACCGAACCGAACCGTGTTATACGTATATATCCGAACCGAATCGAATTCAGGACCACTTCTATGCGACGACTCTTTTGAAGACCAACTCCAACTCGATCAATACCCGAGATGCAAAGGAAGTCCAAATGGGAAGTTAGAGCTCAAGATTTAGATGGAAATCAACGAGTTCGCTTCATGGTGGGCTTTGCTGCGGGACGCGTGCCAAGGGGTTATCGATGTCCATAGCTTTGGACCACTATGGTAGGAGGTACGAAGGCGGATTCAGGGCCATTATGGCATTGGTAGAACCAAGGGCTACGACCAATGTGGTGGGTCATTGAAATGTTTGGTCATGACTCCATGTGTTTAGCTTGGTCACAGCAGGGTTTCTACAAGTCGGGATTCGTCGTTACCTTAATTTGTCTAGTGTTCCAAAGTGGTAGATATCGTATGCTTTACGCACTGAGTGAGAAATGTGAGGATGGTTGCTATGGATGATTTGTTTGCTATCATTATGACATGCACACCCCAACCCCGTATTCTTTACACTATTTATTATGGCACCTTAGAGTACTGTACGGTATGTGGTACTAACTCTTTGGCTGCAGGTCCAGGTTCAGGTATGGTTTAGTATACCTGTTATTATTCTGTTTAGATGCTTATCGCTCATACCAGGCTTTATGTCTGACCCAGAGTTTTATGTCTCCTCTTATTACTCTGGGTGCTCACACGAGCAGACTAGAGACAGGTTAGCTGGTGATGCGCGGGTAGATGATCCGGAGACGAGCAGGAGGCTTCCACGTAATATATATAGTATTCTCCCTGTGTTGTTGAAGATCACTGCTTGGGCATTGGTGGTGTATCTTCTACTTTGACTTTCTTTTGTTTAGAGACAGTAGATTTTGAAAAGTTGTAATAAGCTGTATTTGGATTTCCGCTGCTTTGATGTTGATGTTGGTTTCAGTATCAGCTTATGCACTGTCTCGCCTGTTTTATGTCAAGTATATTATTATTATTATATTTTATCCCATGCGCTGTGAGACATTCTACAGGTTCCTTGATTAGTTCATTCTCTTCTTTCCTTTCTCCTGACGACTGTCCCGTGCTAGTCGGGCATGTGTACAGCGCACTTTTGGAGTAAATGCAGGCTGGTGCGGGGCGGGACGTCACACTTGGTATCAGAGCTCTAGGTTGCGTAGTTAACCTAGGGAAGTTGTCAGGGAGAGATAGTTTGCGTATACGAGCGATCGTATTTGTGATTATTTTGGTTTCTAAAAGCTATATATATATATACTATTAGTAGTATAAGAATGAAGTCGGGCTGCACTAGCACCACTATGGGATCGTTAATCATTTCCTTTTTCAGATTGACGATGAGCCGATATGTTAGAGGTACCGGTAGAGGGGCCAATAATGGGGATGCTGCTGACATGAGGACGATGTTTACTGACCTCATGAGAGAGATGCTTAGAGATGTACGGAGGGCAGCTCTCAATGATGGAAATGGTGGTGGTCCAATAGTGCAGGCGCCGAGGGTCGATTTCGCCAAGCTGAATAAGGATTATACTAGCCTTGGTGGGAAGCCGTTTCACGGAACGGAGTCGGCCACGGATGTTCAAGATTGGTTGGATAGTTGCGAACGTATCTTCGAGGATTTGGGTATCGAGGATGCGATGAAGAGAAAGCTAGCGTCCCGTCAGCTGCAAGGGCGGGCAATGAATTGGTGGAATGCTATAAAGGCAGCTACTCCCGAAGATCAGATTACTTGGGAGCAGTTTAAGGCTCGCTTTAGCGAGAAGTTCATTCCAGCTGCTCAGAAGTCAGTGCTGTTTAAGAAATTCTTGGAGCTCAAGCAGAATGGCAGAGCTGTCTCAGAGTACATTGTTGAATTCGACACTTTATCAAAGTATGGGTTATCTCTTATTGATACTGCCGAGAAGAAGAATGAGAAATTCATAACTGGGTTAGATCAGTACTTAGGGGAAAGGCTTATTAACCACATCAATGAGGCGTTTGAGTCGATTGTGGGGAAAACATTAAGATCAGAGAGTCTCTACCCTAAGCCGAAGACTGAGGTTGCATCCGCAGATGAGCCAAAGCCACAAGCAAGTGGTGGAGGCAAGGGTGGTTCCCAGAATAAAAGGAAGCAAAGCCAGACTAAGGATAGCCAGAAGAAAAAGAATAAACAAGATGTTGAGTGCTTCAGTTGTGGTAAGAAGGGCCATTATGCTAGTAATTGTCGGGCCAAGCCAGCGGATAGGAAGTGTTTCAACTGTGGCCAAATGGGACATCACAAGGACAAGTGTCCGCAACCCCCTAAGGAAAAGCAAATGGTGAAAGCATATGCCCTTAATGCTATTCCTTCTTCGTCGAATGCCCCAACTGCGGCGGAGAAAGGAAATAATGTCGTCATTCAAGGTATGCTTTCTGTTTACGATGTTCCTGTTAGAGTTTTGTTTGATACCGGAGCTTCCAGTTCTTTCATATCTAGTGACCTGGTAGATAGGTTGGGATTGGAGCCCGAGATTGTCGATAGACCTTTAGTAGTGACGAACCCGATTGGTGGTTCTACTAGCCTTAGCATGATTTGTCGTAATGTGGTCTTATCGAGTCATGGATGCATGTTTGTTTGTAATTGCTTTGTTTTGGGCTTTACTGGGTTTGGCATTATTTTGGGAGTAGATTGGCTCCGAAGATACGGGGTGGTGGTAGACTGTGAGGGCTTTTTGGTGACAGCTAGAGCGGATGATGGGCGGAGGATAGTGTTTGGTGGTCTACCCAGTGAGGGGGTATTGGCTAGTTTTCTAAACTCCCTTGACATTCCGCATAGTGAGTTGTCAGGTTTGCCCGTGGTTGGCCAGTATCCGGATGTTTTCGAAGAAGTGACCGGACTTCCACCACACCGAGATATTGAGTTCCGTATTGATTTGGTAAAAGATGCCAGGCCTATAGTGATGCCACTTCGTCGTATGGCACCAAGGGAGCAGCGAGAGCTCGAGGTGCAAGTCAAAGATCTTTTGAAGAAGGGATTTATCATAAGGAGTGTTTCTGAATGGGGAGCACCAGTTGTGTTTGCTACCAAGGCGGATGGTTCCCTTCGTTTGTGTGTAGACTACCGCGAGTTGAATAAAGTGACGAGGAAGAACAAGTATCCTCTACCGCGGATAGATGATTTGTTCGATCAGTTGAGTGGCACGAGAGTATTTTCTCAGTTGGATCTCGCGACAGGTTTTCATCAGCTTAGAGTGGAAGCTGAGAGTATAGCTAAAACGGCATTTCGGACGCCGTCTGGATTTTATGAGTGGTTGGTCATGCCATTCGGGCTGACCAATGCCCCAGCATATTTTGTGGATCTTATGAATAGGGTATTCAGGGATCAGTTGAATGAGTTTGTCCTTGTGTTCGTTGATGATATTTTGGTCTATTCGAGGACAGAGGAAGAACACAAGGAACATTTAAGGATAGTGTTGGAGGTGTTGAGAAAACACCAATTGAAAGCAAAGTTTTCTAAGTGTCACTTCTGGAAGAGGGAAGTGAGGTTCTTGGGCCATGTTGTGTCAGAGAGTGGTATTGCGGTGGACCCGGCAAAGGTGGCCACGGTACAGGATTGGCCTACGCCCAAGAATGCAACAGATGTAAGAAGTTTCTTGGGGTTAGCGGGATATTATCGTAAGTTTATCCAAGGTTTCTCCAAGATAGCAGCACCATTGACCCAGTTGACCAAGAAGAATCAAGCTTTTGTCTGGGATGGAAGGTGCGAGAATGCATTCAAGAGTCTAAAGGACAAGTTGATAAGCGCACCAGTGTTAGTCATTCCTAAGGGGAACGAAGAGATGACGGTATACACGGATGCCTGTGGTACCGGACTGGGTGCTGTATTGATGCAAGAAGGAAGGGTTGTTGCTTATGCAAGTCGGCAATTGAAACCGCACGAGAAAAGATACCCTACCCATGATTTAGAATTGGCAGCAATCATGTTCGCGTTAAAGATGTGGAGACACTATCTCTTGGGAGAAAGATTTGAGCTGTTTACAGATCATAAGTCGTTAAAGTATCTCTTCTCTCAGAAAGAATTGAATCTCCGTCAGCAGAGATGGTTAGAGTTCTTAGCTTCCTATGATTTTGACATCGCATATACACCGGGAAAGGGCAATGCGGTGGCTGATGCATTGAGCAGGAGACATGCCAGCCTAGGGGCTATGTTTCTAGAATGGAAGCAACTGGAGTATATCGCGGGGTTTGATTTCAGACCAAAGTGCGAACTGGATCCAGAAATGTTAGCAAGTTTGACGATCAGACCCACTTTGATTGAGCGGATCGGCTCTAGTCAGAGGGACGATCCTAACCTATTGGAAATCATCTCCAAGTTAGAGATGGTTATCGATGAGGAGATGAACAAGTATGGGCTTGATCGAGATGGATGGCTTAGAAAGAATGGAAAGCTTGTTGTACCCAATGTCAATGGATTGAGAGATGAAGTGCTTAGAGAATGTCATCACTCAAAGCTGACCATACACCCCGGTGGTAACAAGATGTATCGAGACATGAAGCAGAACTACTACTGGGAAGGGATGAAAAGAGACATTGGGAGGTTTATATCCAAGTGCATGAATTGCCAGCTAGTTAAAGCCGAGCAAAAGAAACCTAGTGGGTTATTGCAACCATTAGAAATTCCCGAATGGAAATGGGAGCAAGTCTCGATGGATTTCATCGATGGTTTACCAAGGACTAGATCGGGACATGATAGCATTTGGGTGGTTGTGGACCGATTGACCAAAAGTGCAAGATTTATACCAGTCAAATCAACCAGAACGGCAGCTAAGTTAGCAGAATTGTATATGAAGTGGGTAGTGAGATTTCATGGAGTACCTAAAAGCATTGTGAGTGACCGAGACCCGTTGTTCACTAGTGGGTTTTGGAACAGCTTACAAGAGGCTCTAGGGTCAGAATTACATCTCAGTACCGCATATCATCCTCAGACCGACGGTCAGACGGAGAGGGTGAATCGTATTTTGGAAGATCTCTTGAGAGCATGTGTATTGGATTTTGGTGGATCATGGGATGACCATTTGCATCTAGTGGAGTTTGCATATAATAATAGCTACCAATCCAGTATCGGTATGGCTCCGTTTGAAGCCTTGTACGGAAGACCGTGTAACTCACCATCATGTTGGATAGAGACTGGCGAGAAGTTTATGCTTGGACCAGATGTGGTGAGGGAAACTTCAGATAAGATCAAGATCATTCAACAACGAATGAAGGCTGCCCAAGATAGGCAGAAGAGTTATGCTGATAAGAGGAGAAGAGACTTAAAGTTCTCCGTTGGCGACTTGGTGTTTGTCAAGATTTCTCCGTTGAAGAGCGTAATACGATTTGGCAGGAGAGGCAAGTTGGCACCAAGATTCGTTGGCCCATTCCCTGTTCTCGAACTAGTCGGGAATTTGGCATATAGAGTTGGCTTACCAGAGAAAATGGCGGGAGTTCACAATGTATTTCATGTTTCCCAACTAAGGAAGTTCGTTCACGACTCAGATATGACTATTTCACCTGATCAGTTAGAGGACTTCGAAGTAGAACCCGGGGCGGTTGGGAACCGCAAGCCGGACCGTATTGTCGAGCACAACATGAAGCAACTTCGAAGGAAGGCGGTGAAGCTAGTCAAGGTTCAGTGGGGCGAGGACGAGAATGATTGTACTTGGGAGACAGAGGAGAACATTAGGAAGTCTTATCCAGAACTCTTTGCCTGGTAAGATTTTGACTTCGATTTAGTTTTCCGCATGCTAGGATAGGCTTGGTTGCTTGTTTTGCATGTTTGATTGTTGTATGTGGTTGTTAGGCATGCGGGATCCCTTGTGTGTTTGGGTTAAGGAATTTCGGGGACGAAATTTCTTAAGGGGGGAGAGTGTAACGACCCGCATTCTACGCATCATAGGATCGTAGAATATTTATTTCTTTCACATACGAAGTCGTATGGTCATGTAACTTTGGGAGACGACTATTGGGGTCATTTCCCATGTTTATGATTTTTCTGGATTTCTAAATGACCATTTTAACCCTAGTTGGCACTGTTTTGGCCATAACTTTTGACCGAAAAGGGATTTTGACCTGAAACCACTTCCATTTGCTCCGGATGATGGTTTCTCTTTCCGTAGAGTGGTCATAAAAGCCAAACGGACTCACCGTTTGGGAGATATGGCTGAAACAAGTTTCAGATGGCGAAAAACAGCTTAATTGGGCTTAACCGGGTGATTAACAGCTAGGCCCAAAGGGGAATTTCGGGATTAGGAGTTTAAAAGGGGTGTTAGGGTTTGGAGAATACCTTTTTCTCATTTTTCAGCCATCACTATTCATTCCTCTTAACCTAGCCATGGCCTCCACCCTCTAAATCTCTTCAAAACACCTCTTAATCACTTTCTAATTGAAGATTAGGCTTAGCAAACATCAAATCAAGGAGTATTAGCACGAGAACCGAGGTAGAGCTGCTGTGTAAGATTGGGAACAGCGCCAAATCAGAGAATATTTCAGTTTTGGGGTTTTAGTTGTGGCAAAGGTGAGTGATAGCATCGTTTTGACACTAATTACAGTTAACTAAGGGTAATTAGTGAAGATTAGCGAATTTATACACCAATAAATTCTGGAAAATGTTTAGAAATTCGAAAATAATATTTTATACCTCTGGTTGAAATTTGGTTTAATTTGATTAAGTTTTGTTAACCCTATGATTAGTTTTGCTTAAACATGCTTAAGGGAAATTATTGGGTTTTGGGTATATTTGATCCATTTTGACATGAGAATTCATTGTTTTGGTGTTTTTGGCTAGTTTGTTATGTTGCTATGACTGTTTGGGATGATTTTTGATTGATAAGTATAGTTAGATTTGTCGAAAACGTCGTCGAATGGCGTAAACAAGTTGCTGGAAAAAGTTGCAGAAAGTTGTGCAGGGTTTCGGATCCGATCGGGTATGGGCTCGGATCGGGTAGGGAGCTGGGCAAGGAATCCGACCCGAACTGGAATCTGGCACAAAGAAGGTTGGCAAGAAGGAAGGCCACTGCTTTGAGTTGGAGTTGGAGCAGTATCGGATCGGAGTGGGCTAGGGAGCGAGATCGGATCGGAGGAGACAAGCGAGGGGGGGATCGGATCGGGCTATGGAGCAGGACCGGATCGGAGTAGGCCAGGGAACGAGATCGGATCGGAGCAGGCATGCTGGAGGAGGGACGAACCGAACCGACTGGAGCGTGACATCCGAACCGAACCGACGTCTAAGGGGAAGGATCACCGAACCGAACCGCACGCAGGAATACACCATGGAGCATTGCACCGAACCGAACCGTGTTATACGTATATATCCGAACCGAATCGAATTCAGAACCACTTCTATGCGACGACTCTTTTGAAGACCAACTCCAACTCGATCAAAACCCGAGATGCAAAGGAAGTCCAAATGGGAAGTTAGAGCTCAAGATTTAGATGGAAATCAACGAGTTCGCTTCATGGTGGGCTTTGCTGCGGGACGCGTGCCAAGGGGTTATCGATGTCCATAGCTTTGGACCACTATGGTAGGAGGTACGAAGGCGGATTCAGGGCCATTATGGCATTGGTAGAACCAAGGGCTACGACCAATGTGGTGGGTCATTGAAATGTTTGGTCATGACTCCATGTGTTTAGCTTGGTCACAGCAGGGTTTCTACAAGTCGGGATTCGTCGTTACCTTAATTTGTCTAGTGTTCCAAAGTGGTAGATATCGTATGCTTTACGCACTGAGTGAGAAATGTGAGGATGGTTGCTATGGATGATTTGTTTGCTATCAATATGACATGCACACCCCAACCCCGTATTCTTTACACTATTTATTATGGCACCTTAGAGTACTGTACGGTATGTGGTACTAACTCTTTGGTTGCAGGTCCAGGTTCAGGTATGGTTTAGTATACATGTTATTATTCTGTTTAGATGCTTATCGCTCATACCAGGCTTTATGTCTGACCCAGAGTTTTATGTCTCCTCTTATTACTCTGGGTGCTCACACGAGCAGACTAGAGACAGGTTAGCTGGTGATGCGCGGGTAGATGATCCGGAGACGAGCAGGAGGCTTCCACGTAATATATATAGTATTCTCCCTGTGTTGTTGAAGATCACTGCTTGGGCATTGGTGGTGTATCTTCTACTTTGACTTTCTTTTGTTTAGAGACAGTAGATTTTGAAAAGTTGTAATAAGCTGTATTTGGATTTCCGCTGCTTTGATGTTGATGTTGGTTTCAGTATCAGCTTATGCACTGTCTCGCCTGTTTTATGCCAAGTATATTATTATTATTATATTTTATCCCATGCGCTTGAGACATTCTACAGGTTCCTTGATTAGTTCATTCTCTTCTTTCCTTTCTCCTGACGACTGTCCCGTGCTAGTCGGGCATGTGTACAGCGCACTTTTGGAGTAAATGCAGGCTGGTGCGGGGCGGGACGTCACATTCCCCCTATGAAATTTTGATTTTTCGGATTCGTTGGAAAGATGTTTTCAAATAGATTCTAATACTTTTGGTTTCGCTAAAATCCGGTTTATTTTGAATCCTGTGCATTCATTTGAAATTTGAAATCGAATTTTCAGACTACCGCACCATTTCCAATTCTTTTATAATATAAAATAAATATTTATATTCTAACGTCGATTCAAATAAATATATACATTCTGATTCTATTCAAAATAAATTTCTCATCGTTTTATTTAAAATAAATCATTTTAAATATCCAAAATTCATTAAAATTGCCAAATTAAAAATTTTAAATTGGTTCAGATTTCCCGGGTTGTTACAGATTTAGTTTCATCGTGGATCGTTTGAGCGGAAGTGCAAGGTTCATCTCTGTCAAGTCGACTAGGACGACATCAAAGTTGGCTGAACTTTATGTGAAATGGATAGTTCGATTCCATGGTATCCCGAAGAGCATAGTGAGCGACCGAGATCTGTAACGACCCACATTCTACGTATCGAAGGATCGTAGAATATTTATTTCTTTCACATACGAAATCGTATGGTCATGTGACTTTGGGAGATGACTATTGGGGTCATTTCCCATATTCATGATTTTTGCCGATTTTTAAATGATCATTTTGCCCTTAATTGGTCTTGTTTCCGCCATAACTTTTGGTCTTGTTTCCGCCATAACTTTTGATTGGAAAGGAGTTTTGACCTAAAACCACTTCCATTAGATCTGGATGATGGTTTACCTTTTCATGGAGTGGTCATATGTGAAAAACGGACTTACCATTTGGGAGATATGGCTGAAATAAGGTTTGAAAGATGAAAAACTGCTTAACCGGGCCAAATGAGGTGATTAGTGAATGGGCCCATAACCCATTTCGGGATTAGGGTTATGGGGAGGCTGAAATGAGCTAGGTTTTCATTTCATTTCAGTTTTCTAGCCGTCAGTTTCATTCTAGGAACCCTAACAATGGCCTCCAACATCTAGAATCACCTCTAATCACTTTCTAATCAAGTATTAGCCTAATCTACGTCAAATCAAAGGGGAATAGCACCAAAGCAAGGTTAGAACTGCTGTGTTGTCTCGGGAATAGCGCCAAATCATAGATTAGTTCATTTTTGAAAGTTTATTTGTGGCTAAGATGAGTGATTTGCATACACGATTAAATTCTGGAAAAATGTTCATAAATTTCGAAATATTGTTTTAGGCCTTTGTTAGAAAATTAGGTTAATTTGGTTAAGTTTTACTAATCCTATCATTAGTTTTGCTTAAACACGCTTAAGGAAAAATATGAGATTTTGGCTATGTTTGATCCGTTTTAACTTATCAAGTTGTTGTTTTGATGTTTATTTTTGATTCTCTAAGTTGTTATGACTGTATGGTATGTTGTGTGATTGATTAGAAAAGTTAGATTGGTCGAAAACGCCGTCGAATGGCGTAAAACAGTCGCTGGAAAGAAGTGCAGGAAATTACCCGAACCGGATCGGATTGGAGGGGGAAGCACGATCCGAACCGCTCGCACTTGAGCTTCACGATCCGACCTGAGCATGGTGGCACAACCTAAAGAGAGCACCCGATCCGAACCGCGTCACTCGACCAGAACCGATGCAACAAGGATGGACTTGAGAGGCTCAACCCGATCCAGAGTGCTTGGGAAGGAGAACCGAACTGCTTGCCTGAAGTCACGATCTGATGCTCTGGAGATGATCCAAACCGATCTGAAGCAAGGGCCACGATCCGACCCGTAGGAGTTATTCTGATCTGAACTGAGATGCTTGGGTTTGAGGCGTGAACCACGATCTGAACTGGAAGTATGAGTTGAAGTGAAGAACAAGAACCGAACCGATCCGGAGAAGACCAAAACCCGAGATGCAATGTAGTCCAAATGGGAAGTTTGTACCCAGGATCCAGTTGGGAACCATCGGGTTAACTTCATGAGTTGAGCTTTGCTGCGGGACGTGTGCAAAGGGGTTATCGACGTCCATGGCTTTGATTAACCACCGAGACAGATGTTAGGCTACGTATCAGTGCAGTGGGGTAGTTATTACTCCATGGGGCAGAGTGATCGTTGCACGGCTATGAGCCAGTGTAGTGGAGTTGTTATGACTTCATGGGGGTAGAGTGGATATAGCAAGGACTAGTGGCTATGGATCAGTGCAGTGGTGTCATTATGACTCCATGGGGCAGAGTGATCATAGCAAGGAATGGGTGGTCAGAGCGGTGGATATCGTATGCTTTATGCACTGTGTGAGAGATGTGAGGATGGTTACCATGCTTTATTGTTTGTTATCACTATGTCATGCACACCCCACCCCCATATCTTTACACCATATGTTAGTGTCACCTTAGAGTATTGTACATCTTATTGTGCTAACTCTTTGGTTGCAGGTCTAGGTTCAGGTATGGTTTAGTATACCCGTTATTGTTCTATTTTGATGCTTATCGCTCATACCAGACTTTTGTCTGACCCAGAGTTTTATGTCTCTTCTTATTACTCTGGGTGCTCTTAACCGGGCAGACTAGAGACAGGTTAGGCGGTATGCATGGGTAATTGTACCGGAGACAAGCAGGAGGCTCCCATGTATGATATATAGATATAATCTCCCTGTGTCGCTGCTGGTCACTACTTTGGGCATTAGTAGTGTACCTTTCCTTTCTTTTGCTTTAGAGATTGTTTTAAAGTTGTAATAATGATGATGTGGAACATAAGCTATAATAGGATTTTCCGCTGCTATGATGTTTAATTTTCAGCTTATGCACTGTCTCACCTATTTTATGTCAAAGTATGTTATTATTATATTTTATTCCATGCGCTGTGAGATATTCTACAGGTTCTTTGTTAGTTCACCAGTAAGTTCTCTTCTTTTTCCTTTCTTTGGCAAGCGTCCCGTGCTGGTTGGACATCGGCATAGCGAACTTTCATGGGAAATGTCGGCAGGTGCGGGCCGTCACATTTGGTATCAGAGCTCTAGGTTGCGTAGTTAACCTGGGGAAAGACACCAGGGAGAGAAAATACGTATATGAGAGCACGTATTTGTGATTATTTTGGTTTTCAAAAGCTATATATATATACTATTAGTATAGCTAAGGATGAAATCACACTGCACTGACACCACAAAGAGGATGCTTAATCGTTTCTCTTTACAGATTGAACGATGAGCCGATATACGAGGGGTGTTGGTAGAGGAGCCAACAATGGGAATACTCCTGACATGAGGGCTATGTTTACTAACTTCATGAGAGAGATGCTTAGAAATGTGCAAGGAGCAGCTCCCAATGCTGCAAATGGTGGTGGTGCAGCGGTGCAGGCGCCTAGGGCCGATTTCGCCAAGCTATGCAAGGATTATACTAGTCTTGGTGGAAAGCCATTCCACGGAACGGAATCGGCCACGTATGTTCAGGATTGGTTGGATAGCTGTGAGTGTATTTTCGAAGACTTAAGTATCGAGGATGCGATGAAGAGAAAGCTAGCGTCTCGTCAGCTGCAAGGACAAGCGATGAATTGGTGGAATGCTATTAAGGCAGCTACTCCAAAGGACTAAGTTACATGGGATCAGTTTATGGCCCGATTTGGTGAAAAATTTATCCTAGCTGCTCAGAAGTCAGAGTTATTTAGGAAGTTCTTGGAGCTAAAGCAGAATGGTAGAGCTGTCTAGGAGTATATTGCTGAGTTCGATACTTATCAAAGTATGGATTATCCATTATCGACACTCCTGAGAAGAAGAATGAGAAGTTCATAATAGGCTTAGATCAGTACTTGGGGGAAAAACTTATTAACCACATCGATGAGACATTTGAATCGATTGTGAGGAAAGCATTGAGGTCAGAGAGTCTTTACCCTAAGTCGAAGACCGAGGTTGCATCTGCAGAGGAGCCAAAGCCGCAAGCAAGCGGTGGAGGCAAGAATGGTTCTCAGAATAAGAGAAAGCAGAATCAGACCAAGGATGGCCAGAAGAAAAAGAATAAGAAAGATGTTGAGTGCTTCAGCTGTGGTAAGAAGGGCCACTATGCCAAAGAATGTCGGGCCAAGCCAGCGGATAGGAAGTGCTTCAACTGTGGCCAAGTGGGACATCACAAGGATAAGTGTCCGCAACCCCCTAAAGAAAAGCAGATTGTGAAAGCATATGCTAACAATGCTGTTCCTTCTTCGTTGAATTCCCTAACCGCGCTGGGGAAAGGAAAGAATGTTGTTATTCATGGTATGCTTTCTGTTTATGATGTTCCTGTTTGAGTATTGTTTGATACCAGAGCTTCCAGTTCCTTCTTATCTAGTGACCTGGTAGATAGGTTGGGATTGGAGCCTGAGATTGTCGATAGACCATTGGTAGTGACGAATCCGATTGGTGGTTCAACTAGCCTTAGCATGATTTGTCGTAATGTGGTCTTATCGAGTCATGGATGCATGTTTGTTTGTGATTGCTTTGTATTGGGCTTTACTGGGTTTGGCATTATTTTGGGAGTCGATTGGCTCCAAAGATACGGGGTGGTGGTAGACTGTGAGGGCTTTTTGGTGACAGTTAGAGCGGATGATGGGCGGAGGGTAGTGTTTGGTGGTCTGCCTAATGATGGGGTAATGGCTAGTTTTCTAAATTCCCTCGACATCCCGCATGATGAGTTGTCAGATGTGCCCGTGGCTAGCCAATATCCGGACGTCTTCGAGGAAGTGACCGGACTTCCACCACACCGAGAGATTGAGTTCCGTATTTACTTAGTGAAAGATGCCAGACCTATAGTGATGCCACTTCGTCGTATGACGCCAAGGGAGGAGCGAGAGCTCGGGGTGCAAGTAAGCGATCTATTGAAGAACGGGTTTATCAAAAGAAGTGTTTCTGAGTGGGGAGCACCAGTTGTGTTTGCTACCAAGGCAGATAGTTCCCTTCGATTGTGTGTGGACTACGGCGAATTGAATTAAGTGACGAGGAATAAAAAGTAACTTCTACCACAGATAGATGATTTGTTTGATCAGTTAAGTGGCACGAGAGTATTCTCCCAGTTGGATCTCGCGACATGTTTTCATCAGCTTAGAGTGGAAGCTGAGAGTATAGCTAAAACGGCCTTTCGGACACCGTCTGGATTTTATGAGTGGCTGGTCATGCCATTTGGGTTGACCAATGCACCAACATATTTTGTGGATCTTATGTATAGGGTATTAAGAGATCAGTTGAATAAGTTTGTTCTTGTGTTCGTGGACGATATCCTTGTTTATTTGACGACAGAGGAAGAACACAAGGAACACTTGAGGATAGTGATGGAGGTGTTAGGAAAACACCAATTGAAAGCAAAGTTTTCTATGTGTCACTTCTGGAAGAGGGAAGTGAGATTCTTGTGCCATGTCGTTTCAGAGAATGGTATTACCGTGGATCCTACGAAGGTGGCTATGGTACAAGATTGGTCTACGCCCAAGAATGCAACGGACATAAGAAGTATCTTGGGATTAGCTGGATATTATCGCAAGTTTATCCAAGACTTCTCTAAGATAGTAGCACTGTTGACTCAGTTGACTAAGAAAAATCAAGCTTTTGTCTGGGACGAAAAGTGCGAGAATGCATTCAAGATTCTAAAGGAAAAGTTGACATGTGCACCAGTGTTAGTCATTCCTAAGAGGAATGAAGAGATGACAGTATATACAGATGCATGTGGTACCGGACTAGGTGTTGTACTGATGCAAGGAGGTAGAGTTATAGCTTATGCAAGTCAGCAATTGAAACCGCACGAGAAAAGATACTCTACCCATGACTTGGAATTAGCAGCGATCTTATTCGCATTGAAGATGTGGAGACATTATCTCTTGGAGAAAGATTCCCGTTGTTTACCAATCATAAATCGTTAAAGTATCTTTTCTCTCAAAAGGATCTAAATCTCCGACAACAAAGATGGTTAGAATTCTTGGCTTCCTACGATTTCGATATCGCATACACACCAGGAAAGAGCAATGCGGTAGCTGATGCATTGAGCAGAAGACATGCCTGTTTAGGGGCTATGTTTCTTGAGTGGAAGCAATTGGAGTACATCGCTGGGTATGATTTCAGACCAAAGTGCAAATTGGATCCAGAAATGTTAGCAAATTTGACAATCAGACCAACTTTGATTGAGCGGATCAGCTCCAGTCAAAGGGACGATCCTAACCTATTGGAAATCATCTCAAAGTTAGAGATGGGAATCGACGAAGAGATGAGCAAGTATGGGCTTGATCGAGATAGATGGCTTAGAAAGAATGGAAGACTAGTTGTGCCCAATGTCAATGGATTGAGAGATGAAGTGCTTAGAGAATGTCATCACTCAAAACTGACTATACATCCCGGTGGTAATAAAATGTATCGAGACATGAAGCAGACCTACTACTGGGAAGGGTTAAAAAGAGACGTTGCGAAGTTTATATCCAAATACAAGAACTGCCAGCCAGTTAAAGCTGAGAAAAAGAAGCCTAGTGGTTTGTTGCAACCATTAGAAATTCCAGAATGGAAATGGGAACAAATCTCAATGGATTTCATTGATGGGTTACCAAGAACTAGGTCGGGCCATGATAGCATTTGGGTGGTTGTGGATCGATTGACCAAGAGTGCAAGATTTATACCCGTCAAGTCGAATAGAACGACAGCTAGGTTAGCAGAACTATATGTAAAGTGGGTAGTGAGATTTCATGGAACACCCAAAGGCATTGTGAGCGACCGAGATCCGTTTTTTACTAGTGGATTTTGGAAAAGCTTACAAGAGGCATTAGGATCAGAATTACATCTCAGTACCGCGTATCATCCTCAAACCGACGATCAGACAGAGAGGGTGGATCGTATATTAGAAGATCTCTTGAGAGCTTGCATATTGGATTTTGGTGGATCATGGGATGACCATTTGCATCTAGTAGAGTTTGCATATAATAATAGTTATCAATCCAGTATTGGTATGGCTCCTTTTGAAGCTTTGTATGGAAGACCGTGTAACTTACCATCATGTTGGTAAGAAACTGATGAGAAGTTTGTGCTTCAACCAGATGTAATAAGAGAAACTTCAGCTAAGATTAAGATTATCCAACAGCGAATGGAGGCTGCCCAAGATAGGCAGAAGAGTTATGCTGATATGAGGAGAAGAGAATTAAAGTTCTTCGTTGGCGACTTGGTGTTTGTCAAGATTTATCCGTTAAAGAGCGTGATTCGATTTGGCAGGAAAGGAAAGTTAACACCAAGATTTGTTGGTCATTCCTAGTTCTTGAGCAAATTGGGAATTTGGCATATAAAGTTGAATTACCAGAGAAGTTGGCAGGAGTTCATAACGTATTTCATGTTTCCCAGTTAAGGAAATTCGTGCACGACCCTGATGTGACTATTTGACCTGATCAGTTGGATGATATTGAGGTTGAACCTAAGGCGGTTGGGAACCGCAAGCCTATGCGTATTGTTTGAAACGATACGAAGCAACTTCGAAGGAAGGCGGTGAAATTAGTCAAAGTTCAATGGGGCGAGAATGAGAATGACTGTACTTGGGAGATAGAGGAAAGCATTAGGAAGACGTACCCAGAACTCTTCGCCTGGTAAGATTTCCGTTTTGATTTAGTCTTTCACATGCTAGGATAGGTTTGTTTTGTTTGTTTTGCATGTTTGATTGTTGTATATGGCTGGTAGGCATGCATGATCTTTGGTATGTTTTTGGGTTAAGGAATTTCGAGGACGAAATTTCTCAAGGGGGGAGAATGTAACGACCCGCATTCTACGTATCGAAGGATCGTAGAATATTTATTTCTTACACATACGAAGTCGTATGGTCATATAACTTTGGGAGACGACTATTGGGGTCATTTCCCATATTCATGATTTTTGCCGATTTTTATATGACCATTTTGCCCCTAGTTGATCTTTTTTCGGCTATAACTTTTGATTAGAAAGGAGTTTTGATCTGAAACCACTTCCATTAGATCCAGATGATGGTTTACTTTCCGTAGAGTGGTCATATGCGAAAAACGGACTTACCGTTTGGGAGATATGGCTGAAATAAGGTTTGGAAGATGAAAAACTGCTTAACCGGGCCAAATGAGGTGATTAGTGAATTGGCCCATAACCCATTTCAGGATTAGGATTATGGGGAGGCTGAAATGAGCTAGGTTTTCATTTCATTTCAGTTTTCTAGCCGCCACTTTCATTCTAGGAACCCTAACAATGGCCTCCAACATCTAGCATCACCTATAATCACTTTCTAATCAAGTATTATCCTAATCTACGTCAAATCAAAAGGGAGTAGCACCAAAGCAAGGTTAGAACTACTGTGTTGTCTTGGGAACAGCGCCAAATCAGAGGATAGTTCATTTTTGAAAGTTTATTTGTGGCTAAGGTGAGTGATTTGCATAGTTCCTCACTAATTATGGTTAATTAAGGGTAATTAGTGTTAATTAGCGAATTTAAACATGATTAAATTCTGGAAAAATGTTCATAAATTTTGAAATATTGTTTCAGGCCTTTGTTAGAAAATTTGGTTAATTTGGTTAAGTTTTACTAATCCTATCATTAGTTTTGCTTAAACACGCTTAAGGGAAAATATGAGATTTTGGCTATGTTTGATCCGTTTTAACTTATCAAGTTACTGTTTTGGTGTTTATTTTTTATTCTCTAAATTGCTATGATTGTATGGTATGTTGTGTGATTGATTAGAAAAGTTAGATTGGTCGAAAACGCCATCGAATGGCGTAAAACAGTTGCTAGAAAGAAGTGTAGGAAATTACCCGAACCGGATCGGATCGGAGGTGGAACCACGATCCGAACCGCTCGCACTTGAAGCTCCACGATCCGACCTGAGCATGGTGGCACGACCTAAAGAGAGCACCCGATCCGAACCGCGTCACTCGACCAGAACCGATGCAACAAGGATGGACTTGAGAGGCTCGACCCGATCCAGAGTGCTTGGGAAGGAGAACCGAACTGCTTGCCTGAAGTCACGATCTGATGTTCTGGAGATGATCCAAACCGATCTGAAGCAAGAGCCACGATCCGACCCATAGGAGTTATTCCGATCCGAACTGAGATGCTTGGATTTGAGGCGTGAACCACGATCTGAACTGGAAGTATGAGTTGAAGTGAAGAACAGGAACCGAACCGATCTGGAGAAGACCAAAACCCGAGATGCAATGTAGTCCAAATGGGAAGTTTGTACCCAGGATCCAGTTGGGAATCATCGGGTTAACTTCATGAGTTGAGCTTTGCTGCGGGACGTGTGCAAAGGGGTTATCGACGTCCATGGCTTTGATTAACCACCGAAACGGATGTTAGGCTACGTATCAGTGCAGTGGGGTAGTTATTACTCCATGGGGCAGAGTGAACGTAGCATGGCTATGAGCCAGTGCAGTGAAGTTGTTACGACTTCATGGGGCAGAGTGGACATAGCAAGGACTAGTGGGTATGGATCAGTGCAGTGGTGTCATTATGACTCCATAGTACAGAGTGATCATAGCAAGGAATGGGTGGTCAGAGCGGTGGATATCGTATGCTTTACGCACTGAATGAGAGATATGAGGATGGTTGCTATGCTTGATTGTTTGTTATCACTATGCCATGCACACCCCACCCCCATATCTTTATACCATATGTTAGTGTCACCTTAGAGTATTGTACATCCTGTTATGCTAACTCTTTGGTTGCAGGTCCAGGTTCAGGTATGGTTTAGTATACCTGTTATTGTTCTGTTTTGATGTATATCGCTCATACCAGAATTTTATCTGACCCAGAGTTTTATGTCTCTTCTTATTACTCTAGGTGCTCTTAAACGGGCAGACTAGAGGCCGGTTAGGTGGTATGCACGGGTGCCTGTACCGGAGACGAGCAGGAGGCTCCCAAGTATGATATATATAGATATTTTCCCTGTGTCGCTGCTGGTCACTACTTTGGGCATTAGTAGTGTACCTTTCCTTTCTTTTGCTTTAGAGACAGTTTTAAAGTTGTAATAATGATGATGTGGAACATAAGCTGTAATTGGATTTTTCGCTGCTATGATGTTTAATTTTCAGCTTATGCACTGTCTCACCTGTTTTATGTCAAAGTATGTTATTATTATATTTTATTCCATGCGCTATGAGATATTCTACAGGTTCTTTGTTAGTTCACCAGTATGTTCTCTTCTTTTTCATTTCGTTGGCAACCGTCCTGTGCTGGTTTGACATCGGCACAACGAACTTTCATGTGAAATGTCGGCAGGTGCGGGGCAGGCCGTCACAAGATCCATTATTTACGAGTGGATTATGGAAGAGTTTGCAAGAAGTTTTGGGAACCAAGTTGTGTTTAAGTATGGCTTTTCATCCCCAAACCGATGGTCAAACCTAGAAGGTTAACCGAGTTTTGAAAGATCTCCTAAAAGCTTATGTGTTGGATTTTGAGGGATCATAGGAAGACCATCTACATATAGTTGAGTTTGCATATAATAATAGTTACCATTCTAGCATTGGGATGGCACAATACAAGGTGTTGTATGGTAGGTCGTGTAATTCTCCAGCATGTTGGTTAGAAACTGGTGATAAGTTGATACTTGGGCCAGAGATGATCAGGGAGATGGAAGATTGCATCGAGGACGTTCAGCAATGAATGAAGGCAGCCCTAGATCATCAGAAGAGTTACGCTGATAAGCGCCATAAGGACTTGGAATTCGACGTTAGCGATATGGTTTTCGTGAAGATTTCGCCGTTAAAGCATGTGGTTCAGTTTGGAAATAAAGGAAAGTTAGCTCCTAGGTTCGTTGGACCATTTCCGATAGTCGAGCGAATTGGAAAGCTCACATATAGACTGGAGTTACCCGAGAAGATATCGAGTGTGCCCCATGTGTCGTTTCTACGGAGGTTCGTGCATGATTTGAATGTGGCGGTATCTCCAGAGCCGTACGAAGACCTAGAAGTTACCCGGGAAGATCAATCGTAAGCCGCTTCGTGTTGTGGGGCATGACACGAAACATCTTAGGAGGAAGACAGTTAAATTAGTCAAGGTACAAGGGAGAGAAGATGGCGACGATTGTACGTGGGATACGGGAGAGAGCATGAGGGCGACTCATCCTGAACTCTTCATTGATAGGACCCTTTGATATCATATCATCGTTATATCATTATAGCTTGTTGTTTTTGGATAGAATCCCGCATGCTAGGATAAGGCTATGGATGCATGACTTGATGGTTGCTAGTTTGGATGATAGAATTGGCTTCTCATGGATGATAGGCATGCAGAATTATTATGTTTGCTTGGAATTTCGGGGGAGAAATTCTTAAGGGGGGAGAATGTAACTGCCCACATTTTACGTATCATAGGATCGTAAATTTTTTTATTTTATTCCCTGAGGGTTGGATCATTTTCATATTTTAATATGTTTCTTATAAGGATGTGAGACATTTCCATAATTTTTTACCAATTTTGTTTGTGATAATTTTTCCCTTGTCAGTCTAGTACATGGTATAACTTTTGGCTCAGATCGAATCAGGTGTTGAGACCTGTTCCATTAAAAATAAATGATGATTGCCTTTCCGTAGAGTGGTTACATTAAAATTTTGTCGCAGTAGTTTGGGAGGAATCGATGTTTTAATGTTTAACAGTTGGCTGTTTAGGTTTTTAAGCCATAATGCGTTGATTTGAAGAGGCCCATTAGTGGGCTGGTGGAAGGCAATAAATAAGGGGTGGGAGGTATGGAAGATAGTTTACTTTCCCCATTTCCTCATTTGGAAGAGCCAGGGGATCCTCCATTCCTCTATTTTCCATCTTTCCACGTTAAAGCTTAGGAAATCGAAGATCTACACCATTTGAGACTAGATCTACATCATTGCAAGGGAGAGTTCATCAAATCAAGGAGTTTGGATCCAATTCCTTGCTGTCTGGAATCTTAATTCATTGTTTTTGCTTTGATTTGGAGAATTGGTGAGTGATATGGATCTCTCACATGGATTCAATGAAGTATATGAATGTTTGATCACGTTTTTCATCGAATTCAAGTGTTTTACTATAGATCTAAACCATGGTAAGTCCATTATCATATAAATCACGCTAGGATCTAATTTAGCATGTTTAAACCGGTAATTCGCATGCCATTTTGTATGTTTGTGCAAGATATATCCGTAATTTGGATCATATGTTCATTTATTACGATTTTGGTGAAATCGTGTGATTTTGATAAGAATTGTCATATTCATGATGTTAGTGATCTCATATCATGCTTATGGTTGTCTTGGATGAATTAGACGAGTATATTTCGTCGATTGTTTCGATTGGCGAAGTTTTGGTCGAAATTGGATTTGGAATAGGGCTATACAAGCCAGGGGTCGAGCGCAGTACAAGTGTAGTACAACTTGTGTTCGGTCCAAGCAGAAATACATGGGGTCGATCGCACATAGCAGGGAGGTCATGCGTGCGAGAGACAGGGTCGGTCGGTCGAGCTGCCTCTTGGTCGGGTCGAGCAGAAAATGGTGGATCAGAGTGCCAAGATGGGGTTGGACTCTGGTTGGGTCGAGCATAAATTAAATAGATCTCTTAAAAACAACGCAATGCTTTTTAGAAAATGAAATCATTATAAGACTCAAGTCCCATCACATAATGCAACGCAAACCGGAGGATAGAGTTTTACCTTATAATGATCAAACATGCTTGATATGTATAAAATAATATTTAATATTATTATTAGTGTCTAATCAGTTTTAAAATACTGCCAAAGTAAATGTATCAATCCTAGACGGTATAGCTACCATATACTATGTCGCCATATATATATGTTTACAATCAAAACCGTAATATCGTATTGGAAATTGGGTTTCCATCATGAGTCAAGGCTAGGGATGGTCTCCTTACCGATTCGAGACACTCTAGCAAATGTCTCAGGATCACACCTACTTTAGTGGATTGACAATTCCTGAATACACGTTTCACGGTCCTATTGGACCTATCAATTGGTCACTATCGACTAATATAACCGAGGCCTCGTAATCCATCATCCATATAAGTAAAAATGTCTAGGCTCCATACCATGACACCACTTTTAGCTAGAATGAAACGTGTGCACTCCCTGCGTTCCCTTATCCAGTGTTTGACTCATACCGAGGTGTGAGGCTCGCGAAGTAACGCTATACACAAAGCTATGCCTAAACAGGCCATGCTTTGATCATCAATCACAAGGCTCTGCTTTTCAACAAAAGCCTTGATCATTTGCATATTTGCATGCCACATTGACAATCCACGCCATGCGACCAATAACTATCAATATATAACCTCTGAGCTCGCACTTCTCAGAGAAGGGTGTTAAGCAAGAGAATAATTCCGCCACCAAACATATATATATTGAATAGAAATCAATTTACATGAAATGAAATCCAATGTCAGACACACATCCATTTACAAGTCCGTTCTGGGTCTGAACGAAACCGGAGACACCTTATTTCTTTTCCCGTATGTCCAATACGGAAGAGAGGTGCTCGCTTATCTTGACAATCAACAAATACATCCGGACAACTACCACTGTAATCCTTTCCTTGGAGCAAATCAGTCCAGGGCATCAGTAGTCATCCATTCAATGTGAAGATCCCCGGTCTTCAATCACCATCCTCAATGTCTTTGACTTTAAATCATCGTATAATTATTTGAATTGAGATTGAACTCGGTCTTTTCAAATAATTCTCAAATATATATAATTTATAATCATTTCATATCGCTAATATGGTTTAATAACGATTTATCACTATTTTAATTTATATAAATAGTCCAATTTAATTTAACGACGCTTCAGGACAATATGCGACCCTGACGCTGTTTTTACCCAAATTGGATTTACACATTTCTCGAAATCTAACCATTGGATTTTAAAATATTTTATATCGTTGGAAAGATCTTCCCAAAGCGGACCTAACGGTTTCAGTTTTGGGAAAATCCGACAGTCGGATCTTTCGCTATAATTGTTTAAAGTTATGATTCTGAAACGCGAACCACCATGCGCGATTCGTATAATTTTAATTTATATTTATATGTATAATTATATATAAATATAAATCATTCGATGATTCCACTAACGTGTTTAAAATGCCAAATAAAAGAATGTTTTATTTTGCATAACATATCTACATGTTTATGATGTTAAATAAATATGTATTTTATTTGCATACTTATGTACATGTTTTTAATGTCAAATAATAAATGTATTTTATTTGCATACTTATCTACATGTTTTTAATGTCAAATAATAAATGTATTTTGTATTAATTCACTACATGTTTTTAATGTCAAATAAAATGTAGTTTATTTACATGACATTTTCTACATGTTTTCTAATGTCAAATAAATATGTAATTTACTTACATGACATTTTCTACATTTCTAATGTCAAATACAATGTAATTTATTTACATGACATTTTTGCTAATGACAAATAAACATGACATTTTCTACATTTCTAATGTCAAATACAATGTAATTTATTTACATGACATTTTTGCTAATGACAAATAAAAGATAATTTTTATTTCCATTATTTGTATGCAATTTCTATTTCAACTTTAACAAATAAAAAGAAATATTTTTATTTGTATGTAGTTTCAATATATAACATGACACATAAAAAAATATTTATTTTTATTTGTATACAAATTCTAATGTATAATTTGACAATAAAAATGTTTCTTTAATTTGTACACAAATTCTAATATGTAATTTGACGATAAAAATTTCACTTTATTCTGTACACAAATTCTTATATGTAATTTGACAATAAAAATATCACTTTAATCTGTACACAAGTTCTAATGTGTAATTTGACAATAAAAATGTCAATTTAATTTGTACACAAATTCTAATATGTAATTTGACAATAAAAAATGTCACTTTAATCTATACACAAAATCTAATATGTAATTTGACAATAAAAATGTCACTTTAATCTGCAACCCCACTTTAACAAAGTGAATAAAAATGATAACATCATTTTGTTAACAATTCTATTTTAACAAAATGAATAAAATGATAACTTCAATTTGTTAACAATTCTATTTTAACAAAATGAATAAAATGATAACTTCAATTTGTTAACAATTATATTTCAACATCACAAACATATATTCCAAGACATGATGTTTCTTATTTAACAAAATGTATTCTAACAAGATGACATTTCTATTTGACAAAAACATATTCTAACAAAATGATATTTTTATTAAACAATGACATATTCTATCTAAATGACATATTTATATACAATATATGTTTTCTAACTAAATGACATAATTATTTACAAAATATGTTTTCTGACATAATGACATATTTATTTACAAAATATGTTTTCTAACTAAATGACATATTTATTTACAAAATATGTTTTCTAACATAAATGACATATTTATTTGCATACATTTTTCTATGTATTCTAATGACAAATAAAGGAATATTTATTCGTATACATTTTTCTATGTATTCCAGTAACAAATAAAAGAATAATTTAGTTGCATACATTTTTCTATGTATTCTAATGACAAATAAAAGAATAATTTATTTGCATACATTTTTCTATGTATTCTAATGACAAATAAAAAAATATTTATTCGTATACATTTTTCTTTGCATTCTAATGACAAATAAAAGAATAATTTAGTTGCATACATTTTTTTTGTATTCCAATGACAAATAAAAGAATAATTTATTCGCATACATTTTTCTATGTATTCTAATGACAAATAAAAGAATATTTATTCGTATACATTTTTCTATGTATTCTAATGACAAATAAAAGAATAATTTAGTTGCATACATTTTTCTATGTATGTTAATGACAAATAAAAAAATAATTTATTTGTATACATTTTTCTATGTATTCTAAAGACAAATGAAAGAATAATTTATTTGTGTACATTTTTCTTTGAATTCTAATGACAAATAAAAGAATATTTTATTTGTATAATTTTTTCCATGTATTCTAATGACAAATAAAAAATATATTTATTGGTATACATTTTTCTATGTATTCTAATGACAAATAAAAAAATAATTTAGTTGCATACATTTTTCTATGTATTCTAATGACAAATAAAAAAAAATTATTCGCATACATTTTTCTATGTATTCTAATGACAAATAAAAGAATATTTATTCGTACACATTTTTCTATGTATTCTAATAACAAATAAAAGAATATTTATTCGTATACATTTTTCTACGTATTCTAGTGACAAATAAAAGAATAATTTAGTTGCATACTTTTTTCTATGTATTCTAATGACAAATAAAAGAATATTTATTCGTATACATTTTTCTATGTATTCTAATGACAAATAAAAGAATAATTTATTTGTATACATTTTTCTATGTATTCTAATAACAAATAATAAAATAATTTAGTTGCATACATTTTTCTATGTATTATAATTACAAATAAAAGAATATTTTATTATCATACATTTTTCTATGTATTCTAATGAAAAATAAAAGAATAATTTAGTCGAATGCATTTTTCTATGTATTCTAATTACAAATAACAGAATAATTTATTTGTATACATTTTTCTGTGTATTCTAATGACAAATAAAAGAATATTTTATCTGCATAGATTTTTCTATGCATTCTAATGACAAATAAAAGAATAATTAGTTGCATACATTTTTCTATGTCTTCTAATGACAAATAAAAGAATATTTAGTTGCATACATTTTTCTATGTATTCAAATGACAAATAAAAGAATAATTTATTTGTATGCATTTTTCTATGTATTCTAATGAGAAATAAAAGAATATTTAGTTGCATACATTTTTCTATGTATTCTAATGAGAAATAAAAGAATATTTTATTTGCATACATTTTTCTATGTATTCTAATGACAAATAAAAGAATAATTTAGTTGCATACATTTTTCTATGTATTCTAATGACAAATAAAAGAATAATTTATTTGTATACATTTTTTTGTGTATTCTAATGACAAATAAAAGAATAATTTATTTGTGTACATTTTTCTATGTATTCTAATGACAAATAAATAAATAATTTATTTGTATACATTTTTCTTTGTATTCTAATGACAAATAAAAGAATAATCTATTTGTTTACAATTTTTCTATGTATTCTAAAGACAAATAAAAGAATATTTATTCGTATACATTTTTCCATGTATTCTAATGACAAATAAAAGAATAATTTATTTGTATACATTTTTCTATGTATACTAATGACAAGTAAAAGAATATTTATTCGTATAAATTTTTCCATGTATTCTAATGACAAATAAAAGAATATTTTATTTGCATACATTTTTCTATGTATTCTAATGACAAATAAAAGAATAATTTATTTGTATACATTTTTCTATGTATACTAATGACAAGTAAAAGAATATTTATTCGTATACATTTTTCCATGTATTCTAATGACAAATAAAAGTATACATTTTTCTATGTATTCTAATGACAAATAAAAGAATAATATAGTTGCATACATTTTTCTACGTATTTTAATGACAAATAAAAATAATAATTTATTCGCATACATTTTTCTATGTATTCTAATGACAAATAAAAGAATACTTAATCGCATACATTTTTCCATGTATTCTAACGACAAATAAAAGAATAATTTAGTTGCATACATTTTTCTATGTATTCTAGTGACAAATAAAAGAATAATTTAGTTGCATACATTTTTCTATGTATTCTAATGATAAATAAAAGAATATTTATTCGTATACATTTTTCTATGTATTCTAATGACAAATAAAAGAATAATTTATTTGTATACATTTTTCTATGTATTCTAATGACAAATAAAAGAATAATTTAGTTGCATACATTTTTCTATGTATTATAATGACAAATAAAAGAATATTTTATTATCATACATTTCTCTATGTATTCTAATGACAAATAAAAGAATAATTTAGTTGCATACATTTTTCTATGTATTCTAATGACAAATAACAGAATAATTAATTTGTATACATTTTTCTATGTATTCTAATGACAAATAAAAGAATATTTTATTTGCATACATTTTTCTATGTATTCTAATGACAAATAAAAGAATAATTTAGTTGCATACATTTTTCTATGTATTCTAATGACAAATAAAAGAATAATTTATTTATATACATTTTTCTATGTATTCTAATGAGAAATAAAAGAATATTTAGTTGCATACATTTTTCTATGTATTCTAATGACAAATAAAAGAATATTTTATTTGCATACATTTTTCTATGTATTCTAATGACAAATAAAAGAATAATTTAGTCATACATTTTTCTATGTATTCTAATGACAAATAAAAGAATAATTTATTTGTATACATTTTTCTCTGTATTCTAATGACAAATAAAAGAATAATTTATTTGTATACATATTTCTTTGTATTCTAATGACAAATAAAAGAATAATTTATTTGTATACATTTTTCTTTGTATTCTATGACAAATAAAAGAATAATTTATTTGTTTACATTTTTCTATGTATTCTATTGACAAATAAAAGAATAATTTATTTGCATACATTTTACTATGTATTCTAAAGACAAATAAAAGAATAATTTATTCGTTTACAGTTTTTCTATGTATTCTAATGACAAATGAAAGAATAATTTATTTGTTTACAATTTCATATTCAACTTAACAAATAAAAATGATAATTTTATTTGTTTACAATTTCTATTTCACAAAAAACGATACTTTTGTTTTAACACAAAACTATTTAACAAAAATGATATTTTTTGTTTACAATTTCTATTTCACAAAAAATGATATTTTTGTTTTAACACAAATCTATTTAACAAAAATGATATTTTTTGTTTAATCACAAATCTATCTAACAAAAATGTTATTTTTGTTTTACAACAAATCTATTTAACAGAAATGATATTTTTTGTTTAATCACGAATCTCTTTAACAAAAATGTTATTTTTGTTTTAACACAAATCTATTTAACAAAAATTTTATTTTTGTTTTAACACAAATCTATTTTAAAAAAAATGTTATTTTTGTTTTAACATAAATCTATTTAACAAGAATGTTATTTTTGTTTTAACACAAATCAAAATGTTATTTTTGTTTTAACACAAACCTATTTAAAAAAATGTTATTTTTGTTTTAACACATATCTATTTAACAAAAATCTCATTTTCATTTCGACACTTTATATTTCAACAAAAATGTTAATTTTTGTTTTGATAATTTTATTTCTATAAAAATGTTAATTTTTGTTTCAACTATTTTCTTTCAACAAAAATGTCCTTTTTATTTCAACTATTTGGTTTCAACAAAAAAAAAATGATATATTTTTTTTCAACAAAAATTGTTATTTTTGTTTCAACCATTTTGTTACAACAAAAATGATATATTTGTTTTCAACAATTTTATTTTAACAAAAATGATATATTCGTTTTCAACAATTTTATTTCAACACAATAATCATCAAATTAACAAATTTACATAACAAAATCAATCATCAATCCCAGATCAAATCATGTATAACATCAAATAGAATTTAACAGCGGATTTGAAGAAAAATCACAATCATAGTTAACTAATTTTAATTATAAATAATATAATTCTCACAGAGGTTTTTACTCGATTCTCGTCTGCTCCATGCTGTAGTGTTCGACAAGAGGTTTCCAACGAACTTCGTTTCATGTGATTCTTTGTCCATTTGAATGAGATATGGTCATTTAAATATCAAATTATTTATTAAAAAATTAATTAATAATTAATTTTCCTTAAATACATCACCCCTGGCTAATCACGTTTTCCTTCTACATCGTATTCTTCCACCATCATTCTTTGAGAAAAAAACCATCTTCTCAAATTGAAATCCTCCTACGCACACCAACCGAGATGGCCTAGACCCAATCTGACATTGCCGCGAGGAGCGCCGTACTCCCCTCCGCCAACGCTAGCAAGGGCAGCCAGTCTGATCGTCTCCTGGCCTCCAAAGTTGGCTGCGAATGGAACGGGTTGGGACCCGAATTCTCTCCATCTGTTACATAACAGACGATCGTAACCGTTCATTTTCGAGATCATGACCTTCTCTTCGATTTTTGTTATATGAGCTGGTTGAATTAATATGTAGATTCCATGAAAATTGAAGTGAATCGATTGAGCATTTCTGGCCATACAAGAAAGGAAAGCGACGGCTAATAGAATGGGAATTAGGGTTTTGTTAGGTATATATTGTAACACCCCACCTCCGCCAGGGTGGCTCTTGCAAGCACTCTGACTTTGTAGGGGCGTTTGAATCAGGTAAACATGCATAATGATATATCAAGGCAGAACAAGAACATATGTATATATGTAAACAGAGTAAATAACATAGATAAAACAGCGGAAGATTTCAAACCATTTCAAAACCAGTCTGGTACAACATAATGTCAACTTTCCAAATAAACAAGTCTAGATAAAACAACATCAACTGAAAAACTGAAATACATAAGTACTAATCCCCAAAAGAAATGATAGCCATAGCTAGCTTCATGTCAAACCGTACATGAGCTAAATCCCTCAAGCAAGCGGTCAGAAATCCAGCTAAGCTCCAATATTCCCTCCCTGAGAACCTGGGGGGGGGGAACGGAAGAAAAGAGGCGAAAGAAAACAGGTCAGTCAAAAAGACTGAGTAAGCCCTACTACAATCAATGTAAACTGATAAAGTTAACTGGCATGAGAAGCAGGTATGATCATAAGGATAACAACATACTAGCATGGTGATTAACTAACAAGGTAGATAAAGGTGTCATCGCATAATCAGGATTAAGGTTTTTGCACCACAGGTGTACTAGCAAACTAACATGACTTGAATAAACAAGTATTGATCCCTTGGCCCAAGCTTTGGCCCAATAACATGAAATGATCCTCATATGAGGTCCAACCAAACGGTCTAGTCGATCGGCTCCCTAAGCCTAACTCGTCACGTGTTGGTGTCAATACGGCCCAAACATAATTGTAGTCGAACTGTGCCGGGTCCACCCTTCGGGTGTATCAAGCCCTAGGGTGCCAACCCCTGGACACCATAAACATGAGTGCACAGTCTCGATCTACTAGTACCCATGGGTGACTTCTCCAAATACGGACTGCGTGCACGACCATAGTCCATCCGGAACTACATCGGCGTACCACCCGGCCGTCGTTTATTGGTCGCTTACCTCCAGCCCAAATTGATTAAGTATTAAGTGGACCATGACTTAACCCTAATCACGAGGCATTAATTAATTTTAATGCGCCTTAACCTCTCACATTAGACCTTGTTGTGGTTACTAGTTAAGCCGGGCGGGTCCGGGTAGCTTTACACCACAACTTGGTCTAACCTCGGGTTCAAGGTACAACATGGCCAACTTCTCACATTGGGTCCTATTGTTTGTAGCAACTAGTTAAGCCGGTCGGTTCCGGGTAGGTTTACGCTACAGACTCAACCCAACCTCGAGTTGGTCACACTTATCTTTTCTAAGTGTCATGTCCATCATGTTTCCAAAACATGTTACAAATTTTCAAGCAATTGGGTAGACCTAACTTAATAGGTAAATTCCCAATGGGTAGACCTAACTTAATAGGTAAATTCCCAAGCTTATGTTTTTATGTCTTTTAAGTTTACCCAACCCCAAACGCAATCCCATCGCTTACATATCGCAATAGCGCATAAAGGATAGAAAGAGGGAACTTGGCATAATCATGACATAAAGGTGTTGAAGCCACAAGTTTAACATGGTGGCATATGAAATGTTCATATGTTCATACACTTGCATATTACATTTTTAGGCCTCAAAAGCATGCATAAAACCAAACTTAGCATATTGGTGATACATAGTGATAAAGGACATGTAGAAATGGCCATAAGTTCGCATTTAGCCTCACATGCAAGTTATCATAAGAGATATGATAACTTACATGTTGCCAAAATGCAACCTTTAGCATAAAGCTTGAAGCTTTATGCTCATAAATCCAAGATAAGCTTGCATAACATGATAACATGAACAAAAGGATCAACCCAAACTTGCATAACATAACTTGCATATCATATGACAAACTTGCATATCAAACTTGCATAACATACTTGCATATCATATGACAAACTTGCATATCAAACTTGCATCACATGACATGATGAACTTGCATATCATAGCATAGTAAACTTGCATATTACAACATGATAAACTTGCATATCATAGCATAGTAAACTTGCATATAAACTTGCATATTACAACATGATAAACTTGCATATCATAGCATAGTAAACTTGCATATAAACTTGCATATCATACATTTAACTTTAGAGTTTAAGTATGAAAGTAGAATAGGGCTTACAATGCTTAAGAAGTCACAAAAATATGACAAAGCCCTTATGAAATCAATCAAACCCAAAATGCAAGCTCTAACATAAAAACCCTTGAGCCAAAATGATCAAAACTCTTTGTTTATGATGCAAATATAGAAACTTGACTTGAATGCAAGCTAATGATGCTCATACAAGTTTGAAAACACTTGTATGCATGAAAAATCACTTAGAAATTTATTTAGAAATTTTATGAAGAGAGTGGAGACCATGAGAGGATTGATTTTGCCATAGTTTAGTTGTAGGATAGATTAATGATGATTTAGGGCTAGGTTAGGGCCTTATTTATAGATTAGGCAAGTGTTTTAGGCCATAAGATTAAACCCTAGTTGCAATCTCAGCCCTTAAAACCGAATCTGGCCCCCAAGCTCAACACAATCTCAAAATGGTGCACCAGGCTAAACAGCCCGGCTGGACCAAGTCGACAGCCAAGTCGACAGGGATGTCGACTTGGGTCCAACCAAGTCGACTCCCAAGTCGACAGGGCTGTCGACTTGGGTGCTCTGGCGGGAATTTTCCCGCCTGGCCCAAACTGGCCCAAATTTTCAAATTCAAACTTGAATTTGAAATCTGTTTTTGCTTTGGAATTTTCTGAAAACTTCGTTGGGCCTTAATCGGGTCATACGGACTCCGATTTTCGAAAACTCGGACTCTATTTCGCGTATTTTTCCGAGACGAACGCAATGGCATAGCCCGTTTCCCTTGATTCAGATTTTAGAATTTAATTCTGCCTCGATTTACGTTATATCAGGTTATTGAAAATACGGGTTGTTACATTCTCCCCTCCTTAAAGGATTTCGTCCCCGAAATCTTCAAGTTAGGAAGAACGTATCCTACCATCCAATCATCCATCTACTCAAAACATTATCCACGAGCAACCATTGTCCTTACAAGATTCTAAATGTTGTATGAACATATGCAAAGGTGTGTGTATATGTCCTTATCTAATGCAAATATCATCAATGCAAATTATGTTAGTGAAATGAATCCATATGTATGCAATCCCTAACATAATGTATAACATCTATATGTGTGCACATCACATACATCCATATGCAAGATCCATGTGATAACACAAAAATTTTCATCCATGAATAAGCATAAACACTCATGCATATGCAATATGAGGAGTGTGTGAGCCGATCTAGTGCCTAACGTGTATAATGCATCCACAAGTAACCACTTGCAAACACTTGCAACCACTTGCAACCATCAAGCATAACATGTTTCAAACACATGTTTCATCCAAAGGGTTTCTACCTAAGGTTCTCATGACAACATTAACACGATAAACTAGATGAACATGGATAGCAAAAAGAAAGATATGCTAATCAAAGAAAAGAGATTGAGAGTGTACCCTCAAAAAGGAATGGATAAAGCCCACGCATCTTCTCCTCGGTTTCCCAAGTTGCGTCTTCTTCGGCTTCACCCCATTGAACCTTCACCAACTTGACCTCTCGATTCCTTAGCTTCTTGGTCTCCGTCCCCAAGATACGAATCGGAGCTCTCCTCAAGGTAGCTTCTTTCTCCACTTCCACATCTTTCAGAACACTCGGCTCAACAACCTCTGCTGTTTCATGTAAACACTTCCGGAGATGCGAGACATGAAAAACATCGTGTACTCCGACAATCTTCTCGGGCAACTTCACTCTATAAGCCATCTGCCCGATCCTCTCTATAATAGGGAATGGTCCAACAAACCTTGGTGCTAACTTCCCAATGGCTCCAAATCGGACCACATTCCGCAAAGGAGAAACCTTCACGAAAACCATATCCCCAACATCAAACTCCAAACCAGTTCTTCGCTTATCAGCATAGGATTTTTGTCGGTCTTGGGCCGCTTTCATCCGTCTCCGAATCAACTCGACCTTCTCGGATGTATCTCTGATCAGATCAGGCCCAAGTATAAGCTTATCAGTAGTCTCCCACCAACATGTAGGCGACTTGCACGGCCTCCCATATAAAGCTTCGAATGGTGCCATCCCTATGCTTGCCTGATAACTGTTATTATATGCAAACTCAACAAGAGGAAGATGGTCTTCCCAAGTACCACCAAAATCCAGAATACAAAGCCTCAACAGATCCTCGAGTACCCTATTCACCCTTTCGGTTTGACCGTCCGTCTGTGGGTGATAAGCCGTACTTAGATTCAACCTCGTGCCCATGGCTTCTTGCAAGCTATTCCAGAATTGACTTGTAAAGATTGGGTCACGGTCACTGACTATACTAGAAGGGACTCCATGTAGTCTCACAATCTCACGAAGATATACAGACGCTAGCCAAGATGCGGTCCTCTTGCTCTTCACCGGAATGAAATGAGCACTCTTCGTAAGTCTATCCACAATAACCCAAATGCTCGTATTCCCTTTCCTTGACCTTGGTAGCCCATCGATAAAATCCATGGAAATACTCTCCCACTTCCAAAGTGGAACGTCTAGAGGATGCAATAGCCCACCGGGCTTCTTTGACTCGGCCTTAACTTGCTGGCAAATGATACATCTAGAGACAAACTCTGCCACATCCTTCTTCATCCCAGGCCAAAAGAAAATGCGCTTCATATCTTTATACATCTTATCTCCGCCCGGATGTATAGTCAACTTAGAGCGATGCGCTTCCTCAAGAACTTTTCTTACTAAATCTTCTACCATTGGAACACATAACCTTCCATCTCTCCTCAGCCAACCCTTGTCATCAATAGAATATCGAGCGAGATGACTAGACGCCTCTCCTCGAATCAGCTTATCCATGATCTCAACTATCTGAGGGTCTTCTCTCTGCGAAGCCCCAACTTGATCAAGAAGGGTAGGTCTGAGTTCCAGAGATGCTAAAGAACCGGTCATCGACTCAACCGCCAAAGAGAAATCAAAGGTTGCCACATACTCTAAATTCTTCATCTCAACGAATAGAGGACTTAGGGTCAACCTTCTTCTACTCAATGCATCTGCTACCACATTCCCCTTGCCAGGGGTATAAGCTATCTCAAAATCGTAGGACGCCAAGAATTCCATCCATCTTTGTTGCCTCAGATTCAGATCCTTCTGAGAAAAGAGATACTTCAATGACTTGTGATCGGTATAAAGCTCAAATCTTTCTCCCAAAAGATAATGGCGCCAAGCCTTGAGTGCATATACTATTGCTGCCAACTCTAAGTCATGAGTGGGATAATTCTTCTCATGCACTTTGAGTTGTCTACCGCCAAAGCATATCACTCTTCCTTCTTGCATCAAAACAGCTCCTAACCCCGTGCCACATGCATCGGTGTATACTGTAAATAACTTCCCTCCATCGGGCAAAGCTAGAACAGGTGCTGAGGTGAGAGCTCTCTTGAGCTTCTGAAAAGCAAGCTCGCATTATATGCTCCAAGCAAAAACTAAATTCTTCTTCGTCAATTTAGTGAGAGGAGCGGAAATCTTCGCGAAGTCCTTGATGAACTTCCGGTAAAAACCCGCAAGACCTAGAAAACTTCTCACTTCGGTTGCATTCCTTGGAGTCTTCCAATCCTGAACTGCAACTACCTTAGCGGGATCCACCGCTAAGCCTTGCTTAGATACTATATGCCCAAGGAATCTAACCTCCCTTCTCCAAAAGTGACACTTGGAGAACTTGGCCTTCAACTGATGCGCTCTAAGCGTATCCATCACTTTCACGAGATGCCTTGCGTGTTCTTCCTCATCCTTAGAGAAGATCAGAATATCATCTACGAAGACCACGACAAACTTGTTCAAGAACTCCCTGAACACCCTACTCATCAAGTACACGAAATATGCGGGTGCATTAGTCAAGCCGAACGGCATGACAAGCCATTCGAAGAATCCATTTGGAGTTTTGAACGCAGTCTTGTCTATACTATCTTCAGCCACTCTGAGCTGATGGAATCCAGTAGCAAGATCAAGCTGAGAGAAAACAGAAGCACCGACAAGCTGGTCAAAGAGATCATCAATCCTCGGTAACGGGTGTCTGTTCTTCTTAGTCAGCTTATTCAACTCTCGATAGTCAACACAAAGTCGGAGAGAACCATCTGCCTTGGTAGCAAATACCACAGGCGCTCCCCATTCAGATATACTTCGTCTAATGAAGTTCTTCTCAAGAAACTCCTTTACTTGCTTACTTAGCTCCCGTCTTTCACGCGGAGCCATGTGCCGAACGGGCAAAGAAACCGGCTTTGCATTATCCACCAGATAAATGCGGAAATCAATCTCTCGCTTAGGGGGCAACCCCCTAACTTCATCAAAAACATCCGGATACTCTCGAACCACTCTCACAGACTGAAGAGTTTCCATTGACGAGTCAAGTGATTCAAGATAGCACAACATGACGGGACCTCTCGGATCATAAGAAATCTCTAGGGTATTTCCGAGGCGAGTCACGAGCCTCACAACCCTATGCTCACAATCAAGGATGGCTCCATATCTGGACAGCCAATCCATGCCCAATATCAATCCGTATCCCCTAAAACCAAGAACATAAGCACTGCACAAGAACTCTACACTCAGTATAGAGATCCTCAAATCCCCACATATCATAGACAGATGGGCGGAACCCCCAATAGGATTTGAGACACAGACGGGATCATCTACCAAGCTAGTACTAAGGTGCAAACTATCAACAAGATCAGATGAGATAAAGCTATGCGATGCACCAGAATCAAACAAGGTACGAACTGGAAAATCAGAAATATATACAAGGCTCTCAACAGAAATACTACCTCGATCGGGAACTGGAGCGACATTGAGAGCATGAACTTGCCCTCCTGAAGGTCCAGCACGCTGAGTCTGACCCTGGCCTTGCCCTTGCTTCTTCGGGCAATCGCTACTGAAATGTCCAGTCTTACCGCAGAAAAAGCATTCACCATTCTTCCTTTTTCTCTTCTTACAATCCTTAATAAGATGCCCAACTGAACCGCAATAATGGCACTTCTCCTTGTTGTTCTTGCCCTTGTTGTTGTTCCCCTTGTTGCCTTGACTCTTGTTCTTGTTCTGATTGCCTTGACTGCTTTGACCACTTGGATTACCCTGATTTCCTTTCCACTGGGAATCAGTCTTCTTGGCTTGAGTATCATTCATCTTGACCTCTTTCTTGACATCTCCTTGAAGTAACGCCATATCAACCAAACTCTCAAACGTGGCCCCATGGGGAATATGTGACATAGCCAATCCCTGCAACGGCTCATTCAATCCTCTAGCAAAACGAAGAGCCTTCTTCTGAGGAGTATTCACCATATCCAAGCCAAAACGAGCTAACTGATTGAACTTGTTCACATATTCTTTGACAGACATATCTCCTTGTTTCAAAGTTATGAACCTCTCCATTTGCAGATTCTCCTCAGCGGAAGATAGAAACTTAAGCACGAACCTTGCCCTGAAATCGGCCCAAGTCTCAACAGGCCTAGTACCATTGGTGACTTCCCACCAATAAGCGGCTTCATCCTTCATAAGCCAAACCGCCAACAAGATCTTCCTCTGATCGTCTATCCCAAAGATAGCAAATAAATCCTCGGTCTCTTTCAACCAATTTCTGGCCTCTACAAAAGTCTCAGTGCCTTGAAAGTTCTTGCCACCCATTGCTTTGAAATCTTTGCAAGTCTTTGCGAAGTCAGCTTGAGGATGCTGAGGGGGAGGAGGAAGAGGAACCTCAGCGACAGGAGGAGGAGGAACATTAACTACCGGAGGAGGAGGAGGAGGAGGAGGAGGAACATTAACTACTGGAGGAGGAGGAGGGACATCTGCGGGGCCGGCTTCGGTCGCCCTAGCCTCCAAAAGTCTCCTATACCAAACAGGTACGTGTACTCCCTCCGGAATAGCAAAGTTATCGGCCATACTGAAAATGAAGAAAAAGACAGATTCAGAATGGAGAAAAACGAAGGAATTTTGCTAATGGCTTTTTGGGGAATAGCCTTTAAAATAAACTAGACTTTTCTTTGGAAAATACTTTATACTTGGTTTTGAAAATAGTTTTCCAAAAGTTTTCTAAAAACCTTTTTGTTCCTTCTCGTAAACCATATGATCTGATACCAAATGTAACACCCCACCTCCGCCAGGGTGGCTCTTGCAAGCACTCTGACTTTGGAGGGGCGTTTGAATCAGGTAAACATGCATAATGATATATCAAGGCAGAACAAGAACATATGTATATATGTAAACAGAGTAAATAACATAGATAAAATAGCGGAAGATTTCAAACCATTTCAAAACCAGTCTGGTACAACATAATGTCAACTTTCCAAATAAACAAGTCTAGATAAAACAACATCAACTGAAAAACTGAAATACATAAGTACTAATCCCCAAAAGAAATGATAGCCATAGCTAGCTTCATGTCAAACCGTACATGAGCTAAATCCCTCAAGCAAGCGGTCAGAAATCCAGCTAAGCTCCAATATTCCCTCCCTGAGAACCTGGGGGGGGGGGAAACGGAAGAAAAGAGGCGAAAGAAAACAGGTCAGTCAAAAAGACTGAGTAAGCCCTACTACAATCAATGTAAACTGATAAAGTTAACTGGCATGAGAAGCAGGTATGATCATAAGGATAACAACATACTAGCATGGTGATTAACTAACAAGGTAGATAAAGGTGTCATCGCATAATCAGGATTAAGGTTTTTGCACCATAGGTGTACTAGCAAACTAACATGACTTGAATAAACAAGTATTGATCCCTTGGCCCAAGCTTTGGCCCAATAACATGAAATGATCCTCATATGAGGTCCAACCAAACGGTCTAGTCGATCGGCTCCCTAAGCCTAACTCGTCACGTGTTGGTGTCAATACGACCCAAACATAATTGTAGTCGAACTGTGCCGGGTCCACCCTTCGGGTGTATCAAGCCCTAGGGTGCCAACCCCTGGACACCATAAACATGAGTGCACAGTCTCGATCTACTAGTACCCATGGGTGACTTCTCCAAATACGGACTGCGTGCACGAGCATAGTCCGTCCGGAACTACATCGGCGTACCACCCGGCCGTCGTTTATTGGTCGCTTACCTCCAGCCCAAATTGGTTAAGTATTAAGTGGACCATGACTTAACCCTAATCACGAGGCATTAATTAATTTTAATGCGCCTTAACCTCTCACATTAGACCTTGTTGTGGTTACTAGTTAAGCCGGGCGGGTCCGGGTAGCTTTACACCACAACTTGGTCTAACCTCGGGTTCAAGGTACAACATGGCCAACTTCTCACATTGGGTCCTATTGTTTGTAGCAACTAGTTAAGCCGGTCGGTTCCGGGTAGGTTTACGCTACAGACTCAACCCAACCTCGAGTTGGTCACACTTATCTTTTCTAAGTGTCATGTCCATCATGTTTCCAAAACATGTTACAAATTTTCAAGCAATTGGGTAGACCTAACTTAATAGGTAAATTCCCAATGGGTAGACCTAACTTAATAGGTAAATTCCCAAGCTTATGTTTTTATGTCTTTTAAGTTTACCCAACCCCAAACGCAATCCCATCGCTTACATATCGCAATAGCGCATAAAGGATAGAAAGAGGGAACTTGGCATAATCATGACATAAAGGTGTTGAAGCCACAAGTTTAACATGGTGGCATATGAAATGTTCATATGTTCATACACTTGCATATTACATTTTTAGGCCTCAAAAGCATGCATAAAACCAAACTTAGCATATTGGTGATACATAGTGATAAAGGACATGTAGAAATGGCCATAAGTTCGCATTTAGCCTCACATGCAAGTTATCATAAGAGATATGATAACTTACATGTTGCCAAAATGCAACCTTTAGCATAAAGCTTGAAGCTTTATGCTCATAAATCCAAGATAAGCTTGCATAACATGATAACATGAACAAAAGGATCAACCCAAACTTGCATAACATAAATTGCATATCATATGACAAACTTGCATATCAAACTTGCATAACATACTTGCATATCATATGACAAACTTGCATATCAAACTTGCATCACATGACATGATGAACTTGCATATCATAGCATAGTAAACTTGCATATAAACTTGCATATTACAACATGATAAACTTGCATATCATAGCATAGTAAACTTGCATATTACAACATGATAAACTTGCATATCATAGCATAGTAAACTTGCATATAAACTTGCATATCATACATTTAACTTTAGAGTTTAAGTATGAAAGTAGAATAGGGCTTACAATGCTTAAGAAGTCACAAAAATATGACAAAGCCCTTATGAAATCAATCAAACCCAAAATGCAAGCTCTAACATAAAAACCCTTGAGCCAAAATGATCAAAACTCTTTCTTTATGATGCAAATATAGAAACTTGACTTGAATGCAAGCTAATGATGCTCATACAAGTTTGAAAACACTTGTATGCATGAAAAATCACTTAGAAATTTATTTAGAAATTTTATGAAGAGAGTGGAGGCCATGAGAGGATTGATTTTGCCATAGTTTAGTTGTAGGATAGATTAATGATGATTTAGGGCTAGGTTAGGGCCTTATTTATAGATTAGGCAAGTGTTTTAGGCCATAGGATTAAACCCTAGTTGCAATCTCAGCCCTTAAAACCGAATCTGGCCCCCAAGCTCAACACAATCTCAAAATGGTGCACCAGGCTAAACAGCCCGGCTGGACCAAGTCGACAGCCAAGTCGACAGGGCTGTCGACTTGGGTCCAACCAAGTCGACTCCCAAGTCGACAGGGCTGTCGACTTGGGTGCTATGGCGGGAATTTTCCCGCCTGGCCCAAACTGGCCCAAATTTTCAAATTCAAACTTGAATTTGAAATCTGTTTTTGCTTTGGAATTTTCTGAAAACTTCGTTGGGCCTTAATCGGGTCATACGGACTCCGATTTTCGAAAACTCGGACTCTATTTCGCGTATTTTTCCGAGACGAACGCAATGGCATAGCCCGTTTCCCTTGATTCAGATTTTAGAATTTAATTATGCCTCGATTTACGTTATAACAGGTTATTGAAAATACGGGTTGTTACATATAAATTAAAACATTATTAAATTTCTAGTTTGCAAATAAACCCATTAATTCTCAATAGCTCCAAATTCAGTCCAACGAGAGTTGTCCCTAGACAAATACCCCCAATCGGCTAGGTTCCGTTAGCCCATTCGATCGTTTTCAGCTTGTTTTCTTCAAATTAAAATATAAACTATTTAATTTGATCGTACATTTAAATTTACCGGGGCCACATAAGGACTCCAAAAATTTCCGAAAAATAAATCTAGCTATTTTTTAAGATACGGTCCTAACAAAATTAATTTCGTCGAATTTGGAGATCATTAGAAAAATGGTCGTTTTCTGGTCGATCCAATTTGACTGAAATTGACAAAACACGTTTTCTTTTGCCACGCTCACATATTAGTTCCAAAAATTATGAAAATTGGAATCTTATAATAATTTGACATTCCGGATCCAACCAAAGCGGTCTCATCGAAAACGGAGGTCGTTTGTAAAATGGCTATGTATTATATTAAATATATATATATATATTCCACAACGACTATTCTGAATTTTAAACTGGTCATAACTTTTTATCCCCGCTATGAAATCTGGATTTTTCACATTCGTTGGTAAGATATTTTTAAAAAGATTCAAATATTTCTGGTTTTACCAAAATCCGATTTATTTTGAATCCTGGACATTTAGTCAATGTTCAAATTCAAAATTTCAAACTACCACGCTATTTCTAACTCCTTTTAAAATTAAAATAAATATATTCGTTCTAACTTCGATTTAAATAAAATTTTAATCGTTATTATTTAAAATAAATTATTTAAATAATTAAAATCCATTAAAATTTCTAAAATAAAATTTTTAAATTGGTTCCAAAATTCCGGGTTGTTACAATCTCCCCTCATTTAAAATATTTTCATCCTCGAAAAGGAACGGAGCTGAAAGTTGTTTAATTAACCAACTCAACTTTCATTCTTTCATTGGTTTCAATAATTTTATTTGTTGAACTAATAATCACACAAACATTCATCAATTAATTAGTTGATTAGCTTTTCAAATATATATAACTTTTATATATTCTCATAATTTCTAAGATTGAATTATATATAATCATAAATACGTTAATTATAAACTTTTCACTCTCGATTCATTCTGGGGCATTTCTAACCCCATCTCTAACGAGTTTTCTCATTCTAGGATACTACTGATCCTATCTCTAATGAGTATTCTTATTGGATATTACTAATCCAAGATGAGTCTTTTGTTGTAACGACCCGCACTCTACATATCGGAGGATCGTAGAGTATTCATTTCCTTTTTATGTGAAGTCATATGGTCGTGTACTTTTGGGGAACGACTATTGGAGTCATTTCCCATGTTCATGATTTTTGCCGATTTTTAAATGGCCGTTTGCCCCCTAGCTGATCTTATTTTGGCCATAACTTTTGATTGGAGAGGATTTTTGACCTGAAACCACATCCATTAGGTTCAGAAGATGGTTTAACTTTCCGTAGAGTAGTCACATTAGCCAAAAGGACTCACTGTTTGGGAGATATGGCTGAAACAAGGTCTGGAAGGTGAAAAACTACTTAACCGGACCAAATGAGGTGATCAGTGAATGGACCCATAACCCATTTCGGGATTAGGGTTATGGGGAGGCTGAGATGAGTTAGGTTTTCATTTCATTTCAGTTCTCTAGCCGCCATTTACTTCCTAGGAACCCTAATGTAACGGCTTGGGAATTTGCCTGGACCTAATCGATCGGAAAATCGACTAAGACCGTTCAAGTCTCGAATACATTAACTCTGGGAATACAACACATTAGAACAACAACAGCAAACTTTTATAACACATCATGATAATGTTACATCAGAGTACAGAATATCAGAGTACAATGATAAAATACAGCGGAAGATAAATTACAATAAATTTAATACAATAAACAACGGAAATAAAATAACTAAGGCAGCGGAAGACAACTATGCTCTGGACATAGCTTTAGGCTTCGATCCAGAATCCTGCTCAAGAGATAAATATCTGCAAAAAGCTACTCGACTGCCCGTGTGGAAAAGAGGGCACCCGAGTTTGCAAAGTGAAACAAACTACGAGTCAGTCATGGGACTGGTATGAGAAATCTAACTTAACTAATCTAATAATAAGGCTAATCACAGGACCACGTTGCTAACGCGGAACGGGTTTACTCCATTGGATTGCCAGTGCATAATTAAAAGTAAATCGTTAAACAACGCAATGCTTTTTTAGAAAAATGGAATCATCATAAGACTCAAGTCCCATCACACATTGCAATGCAAACCAGAGGATAGAGTTTTACCTTATAATGATTAAACTTGCTTGGTACGATAAAAACGAATTTGATATTATTATTAGTGTATATATGTTTCAAAACATTTCAAAGTAAATGTATCAATCCTAGGAAGCATAGCTACCATATACTATGCCTCCATACTAGTAATACAATCAAGTTCGTAGGGTCGTATTGAGAATTGGGTTTCCATCATGAGTCACGGCTAGGAACGATCTCCTTACCGATCTGAGACACTCTAGCTAATGTCTCAGGATTCCCCGCAGAGAACCCTTGGATAGCTGCAGGGCCGGTCCATGCTTGCAGTTTGTGGATTGGCAATTCCTGAACACATGTTTTCCGGTCCTATAGGACCTAACATCCGAGGCGCCTCATTCCATCATCCACATAAATAAAATGTCGGGCCGTTGAAAAACCCAAACACCACTTCTAGCTAGAAAGAAACGTGTTGCTCTCCCTGTGTTCCCTTGCTCCGTTTTAGACTCAACCGGGTTGTAAGGCTCGTGAAGTCACGCTATACACAAAGCTACGCCTAAACAGCTATGCTTTGATCATCAACCACAAGGCTCTACTTTTCAACAAAAGCCTTGATCCATGCGTCTTAGCGTGCCACATTGTCAATCCATACCATATCATTGATTCCTACCAATATATAACCTCTAAGATCGTACGTCTCAGAGAAGGGTGTTAAACATCAAACAGATATATATATTTAGCAGAGATCAACGAATACTGTATAAGGAATACAATGTCAGACATACAATCCATTTTCAAGTCCGTTCTTGGTCTGAACGAAACCATAGGCACCTTATACCTCGCATATCCGAACAATCAACAATACGTCCGGACGGATACCCTGACTCCCCTTCAAGGTAGCTACTCCAATCATGGGCCTCAGTAGCAACGCATCCATTCGATGTGAAGATCGTCAGTCTTCAATCACCGTCCTCAACTCTTCGACTTATGTCGTCGTATAATCATTTGAAATGAGATTGAACTCGGACCTTTCAAATGATCACGTATATATATTTTAAAACCATTTCATATCGTTATTAACAATTAATAATGATTTATCGCTATATACATATATATATATATATATAACTATATTCATTTAACGACGCTTCTGGTCGATCGGCGGCCTGGCGCTGCTTTTATCCAAATTTGATTTACACTTATCTCGAAATCTAACCGTTGGATTTTAACAAAATTTTTATCGTTGGAAAGATCTTCCTAATGCGGTCCTAAGGTTCTAGTTTTGGGAAAATCCGATGATCGGATCTTTCGGTATAATCGTTTGAAGTTACGACTTTGAAATGCGAACTACCACGCGCGATTCGTTTAATTTATAATTATATTTATATAAATATAAATGTACATCGTTTGGCGATTTCAAGTACTTTCCATCAATCATACCTATAATGCAACTTTAAAATCTATTCTTTTTATCGCATCTAAAATGACGATAAAAATGCCACCTTTATTTCTTCTTTTTATCGCATCAATAAAAATGCCACTTTTATTTCTACTATTTTTATTGTCCCTAGAACGACAATAAAAATACTTCTTTTAATTCTAATCTTTTTATTGAATATAGTGTTAATAAAAATGTCGCTTTACATTTATTCTTTTTGTTTACACTTAAAATGTAAATAAGGATATCACTTTACATTTATTCTTTTCATTTGCATCAAAAGGTAAATAAAAATATAACCTTTTAATTCTAATCCTTTTTATTGTCTCTATTCTGACAATAAAAATATAACATTAAATTCTATCTTTGTGATTACATCTAAAACGTAAATTAGAATGTCACTTTTATTTCTATGTTTTTACTTACATCTAAAATGTAAATAAAATGTGCTTTTTATTCCGATGTTTTTATTTACGTCTAAAATGTAAATAAAAATGTACTTTTTTATTTATATTTTTTTATTCACATCTACAATGTAAATAAAAATGTACTTTTCATATTCTTATTCTTATTTACATCTAAAATGCAAATAAGAATATCCTTTTTACTGCAAGTCTTTATTTATATCTAAAATATAAATAAAAATGTCAACTTTTATAATCATGCTTTTCTTTTAAATAAACAAAAATGTTTATCTTGGTTTAATCCTTTTCACTGAACAAAAATGTTTATTTATTTTAAATGAACAAAAATATTTATTTTTGTTTTAATCCTTTTAATGAACAAAAATGTCTATCTTTAATCTAGTTCTTTTAAAGTGACACAAATGTCTCTTTTTATTTCATTCTCTTTAAAGTACAAAAATGTCTCTTTTTATTTCATTCTCTTTTTAAAGTGACAAAAATGTCTCTTTTTATTTCATTCTCTTTTTAAAGTGACAAAAATGTCTCTTTTTATTAAATGATAAAAATAAATGTTTTTATCATTCTTTCACATTTAGTTTTCAACTAACATAACACCTTTATTTCTCTACCTTTTTCTTATGTACTTTAGTGACAAATAGAAGTATATTTTATTTGTTTACTCTTTTTATGTGTTCTAATATCATATAAAAGGATGTTTTATATGTTCACAAATTTCTATGCATTCTAATATCATATAAAAGAATATTTTTCTATGTTAACATTTTATTATGTATTCTAATATCATATAAAAGAGTACTTTATATGTAAACATTTCCGACCTTCCGTATTAACATAAAAATGATATTTTTATGTTAAATCAATTCTAACAATTTCAACAAAAACAAATAAAAAGGATCACTTTGTTTTTGTTGACAATTCCATTTCAACAAAACATATAGAAGTGATATATTTGTTTTGTCGACCACTCTAATTTTACAAAACATATAAAGATGATATATTTTTTGTTTTGTCGACAACTCTAATTCAATAAAACAAATAAAAAGTGATATTTTAATAAACTCCACATTTTATAACTAAAATGTTATTTTCTTCGATCTTAACATTTTATAACTAAATATTATCTTTATTCAATCTTAACATTTTATAACTAAAATGTTATCTTTACTCTGTTAAGACATTTCTTCATAAAATTCATGTTTTTAATTAACATGCCATTCTCTAAAAGTGATGTTTTCTAATATCATATAAAAGAATATTCCATATGTTAACATCTTTCTGTGTACTTTAATGTCATATAAAAATGATATTTTATATGTTAACAATTTTCTATGACTTCTAATATCATATAAAGAATAATTTGTATGTTAATCTTTTTCTAAGAACTCTAATAGCATATAAAAGTATATTTTATATGTTTACATCTTTCCTATGAACTCTAATAACATATAAAAGTATATTTTTGGCTAACTAACGAAAATGTATATTTTTGGTTAACTCTTTTTAACTAACCAAAAATGTATAATTTTGTCTACTAATCTATTTAATCCAAGATGACAGTTTTCTTTCACTAATTCTAATATGACAAAAAGTACATTTTTGTCCCACTCCACTAGTAAATAGAAAGTAATGATTTTTGTTTTAAACTAGTCTAATACACAAAGTGCTAAATTTTGTTTAGCTATATTCTAAACATCACAACTGTCAAATTTAAAATCAACAAACATAACATAAGGGTTTGCCTCACTATTTTCTAATTTACATAATTGTAAATTTTTGCATTAACAAATCTAGTAACATAACATGAGAATTTGATTTCACTATTTTCCTAATTTACACAATCGTTAATTAAGACAAGATGATGATTTGGTTTTAAATCATTCTAGTTTGTCAACAATGACAATTTTTGTCTAACAATTCCTTTTTCCACAATTTGTATTTTTGTTCTAACAATTTTGTTCAACACACATATCACCAAATCCATCAATTTACATTACAACACAGTCATATGTCAAATCGCATAGAATATAATTTCACCATACAAATCCTAGAACAGACCACATTTTATGATTCAGTAATTTTCATTATATAAAATAAAATAAAAAGGAATAGGATTTCTCACCTTGATTGGATCTAGATCTAAAATTCAAAAAGGTCTAGAAATTGTTCCAATCAGTTCTAAGTCGAAGTATTTGCTGTCACAATTCCAACGGATCTGAAATTTCTGAATTCAGAGTTCGTACGGACAAGTTATCAGTTTTATTTAACAATTTTAATTGTAACAGAATTAAGCATGGCAAATCATGGAATTTACCTTTTCAAATCAAGGCCAGAAAATTTTAGAAATGTTCAAAACTTTGAATCCGAATTTCTGGAGCTATACTCAATGATTTGCAGAGCCATTTGCGTGACGCCGGAGAGCTAGGAGGGGTGAGTCGGCGCATAGAAGTTGGGGGGTCGCGATCGGCTATGGTGGGCCTAGCGCAGTGCGACGGCGGCGGCCTTTAGGGGGTTGGGGCGGCGGATTCTGGGCACGGGGAGGTTCGATTTTGATATGAGATCGAAGAGGGGAGAGAGGGCTTCAGAAAGTTCAACTACATCGAGGTCTGAAATCGAGTGGAGGAGGAGAAAATTGGGGAAGAAAAATCGATGTATAATGGGTTATGGTGGCGGGTTTCTATCGGGGAAGAAAGAGCAACTGTAGCACCGTATTTATACTAGTATTTTTTTCTTTTATTTTTAAAAATTAGGTTTTTTTCGTCCGAACTCCAAACAGAGCCCAACGACTGTCGAACAACAGGTTTTGATGTCTTCTGAATGCAATGGCGCTAGTGCCAAAGTCCAATTCTGAAGTATACAGCATATTTCTCTTATTTTTAAAATAAATCATTTTTGTATTAATTCGAATGTACGTTTTAAATATACCGGGGCCATATACTTAGAAAAATCCGGAAAAATTATTCCTGCCTTTGTTTTGACGATATGGTCCTAACAAAATTAATTTCGTCGAATTCTGAGACTGTTTGAAAAATGGCTATTTTCAAGTCGACTAAATTCAACAGAAGTTGACAAAACACATTTTCTTTTGCCACGCTCACATATTAATTCGAAAAATTATGAAAATTGAAATCTAGCTATAATTTGACATGTCGGTTCCAACAAAAGTGGTTTTGTCAAAAACAGGGTTCGTCTGCAAAATGACTATTTTTAAGGGCTATATATTATATTAACAGGAAAATAGACGGAAGGAAGAACATCGGTTCGATTTTAGAATTAAAGACGCGGCATTATCTTTTCCATCAAAAGGACGCGCAAATTATACTTTCAGCTGAAGAAAATAACTTGTAAAAAAATTAAACCGTACAGAGGCGACTTCACTCGAATAGGCGGTGGTGCATCAAAAGAACAGGCGACGACAGTGCAAACACAGGCATCGGCGGTGCTCACTCAGGCGGAGGCGACGGTCATCTCTGGCGAAGACGATGGGCTTTAGGTGGTGGCGACTGCGTTGTAAGACGACTATTCAAGTGATGATGTTGATAGCCGATTTCAGGTGAATAACGACAGTGGAGTGGAGGTTAAGGTCGACGGTGGTCTTGCTACAGGTAACGATGATGATTAATTAGGTTGTTTTGAAATGAACTCAGAAATAAATGCTATGTGAACTTATCATTTTGATTCTATATGTATAATGTATAACTGAACGTTATATTCTGTTTTGCTATCGTTGATGCATCACTTGTGTCACTACTGCATCATGTTGTTTCGTGATGATTGTGCTCTTTTGTTATGTGTACATTTGATTTTGATGTGATAAATTACTTATATATTTCAAAAAATGATAAACTACGCATAAAATACAATGCATCAGCTGTGCATAAAATATAATGCATCAATTGTTTATTTGCTTGCTCATTGAGTTGCTTTATTTTGAATTTTGCAGATATCATAAATCAAATGCTAATGTACTGCATAACTAAAATGTTATATTAAACTGCTAATGTACTGCATAACTAAAATGCTATATTAAACTATCATTTTAAATATTCTAAACATACTAGCACACTTTGTTAAAAATGCTATGCTAAACTATTTTTTTAAATATCATACATATGACGGTGAACTTCATAATTAAAATGTTACATTAAAATGTTATATTAAATGATAGTTAAAAGTAGCATTGCTTTTTGAAAATAAACAAATATGTACAAAATATGAATGATAGTTGAATATATCATCATATTTTTAAAGTACTCTATATATGTTGAGTATATCAAATGATAGTTGAAATTTGTAATTTTTTTAAGTGAACTGTCGCGTGTAGAACATACATACTGAATGATGGATGAATATAACATTGTACTTGTAAAATGAACTAGCATATATGGAATATATTAACGATAGCCAAATTTAGCATTTTATTTTTTAAGATGAATTAGCATGTACGAATATGCTATATTATAATGAATTTAACATTGTATTTTTAAGTTGAGCTGGTAAGCATAAAATATGATGAATGATAGCTGAATTTAGCATTGCATCTTTTAAAGTGAACTAGCATTATAATAGTTGTATATGACTATGTTAAAAAAAGAACTAGCATGTATATAGTATTATATTATAGAATTGAATAGAGCATCATGTACAGTAAGCTAAATAATGGTTGAATATAGCATTATTTAAAAATATATGAAATAATATGTATAAAGTATAATAAATGATAGTCGAATTTAGCATTGTATTATTTAAATTGAAATAACATGTGTAGAATATGTTGTATGACAGTTAAATATATCATTATATTTTTAAAGTGAATTACATAAATATGAAAAATGATAGTTGTATATAATATTATATTTGTAAAGTGAACTAGCGCATGTATAAAATGTGATAAACGATAATTGAATTTAGCATTGTATATTTTAACGTGAAATAACATTTGTACAATATGCTAAATGATAGTTGAATAGAGCATTGTACTTTCAAAGTGAACTACCATGTATAAAATATAATAAATGATAGTTGAATTTATCAATTGTATTTTGTAACACCCCACTCCCGCTATGATCACTCACTAAGGGAATGCCATAGCATCGGTGGAGTATTTTAGTGAATATAGAACAGAAAAATTACAACAAGACAGATATAAATAGTACTTGAAATTTTAAAACATCATCTCATAACAGCGGAAGTAAAACATGTCTGGTTACATCATAAAACCACAATAAAGGTCAAGTACAATATCCATCAAAATAAAGAAGTACATAATCCCACTCTCATACAATAGCCAAACAAAAGAAAAGATAACTGGATAACTGGAGCTTTACATCTATCCAAGCTCCTAAAGACTGGAACAGCAATCCGATCAAGCTCCACTACTGCTAGGATCCACCGTAGGACCTGAGGGTTGGGAAAAAGATAAAAACAACGGGGTCAGACATAAGTCTGAGCGAGTCCTATAACTTTAACAATACAATCGTTAAAGTAACCAGAGAAGACATAAACTGATATACGGTAACATATAGGGATGAATGGCTACCCTAAGCAGTCAACTAAACGAAGATAAAGGATAAAGACGCATCTACCCTCCCTAAGGTAAATTACTAAACTGCACCACACCAGTCGTTCCTAACTTAAAGGTTGATCCCACCCAAGGACTTATAAAATTTACTAATTAGTACTTGCGTACCCCTAGGTGACCAAGTAGGCGCCACGGGGCCCTACAATCCACTAGGTGTACACACTACTTCCCATTCGATCGGCTCCCTAACGTAGATACCCGTGCTGGCCCCACCGTGGGATGTATCATTCCCCAATGTGGCAACCTGATGAAACTAAAGGTGCACGGCTTATATCTACTCGATGCAACAACGGCTTACCTACCAGCCCGGGCCCACTCACGCATATGAAGCCCGTTGGACTTGCGTTGCCACCGCTAACCCGTTTGCCTCTTACAGTCAAGCCCAGTATGCGTGTCCCGTCCTCGACATGGGTCGAGCCCACAAAGATACGTATGGGTTACTGGTTGAAATGGGCCTCCACAAGCTACCCACCTAAGCTTGTCCCTTTTTCTAGTATATTCCACTTAACCCTTTAATCATGTTTTAATTACATGTTCCATTTTGGTTAAGTATTCTAATCGTATTTTCTATTGCCACCCAAGGCAACCACTAGATTTTCTCATGCCACCCGAGGCACCCACTTAACCCCTCATGTCCCTCTACATGCTAATGTGGTTAAGTGTTTCTTAATTAATTAATTAAGAACGTAACCTTTGTAAAGACCTCTCACATTAGACTGTCTTTTATGACCGCTGGTTAAGCCGGTTGGGTCCGGGCAGCCTTATGTCATAACAGAGTCTAACCTCGTGTCTTTACATTAATTACGTATTTAGTTTGTGCCTAAGACCTCTCACATTGGGCTAACATTTGTAGCAACTGGTTAAGCCGGTTGGGTCCGGGCAGTTTTACGCTACAACTGAGTCCAACCTCGTGTCTTAGTCAATTAATTACACCTAATTAATCACCCTCATAATTTTATATTAATTATCCCTAATTAATCAAGTTTTCTTAACATGGGTAGACCTACCTTAATAGGTAAATTCCCATGGGGTAGACCTAACTCAATAGGTAAATTCCCAACACATAGTATGGGTACACCTAACCAAATAGGCAAATTCCCATACTATGTTTATTTATTTTGTGTTATGCATAATTATATTAATTTCACACAATCTTATTAACTTATGCATTTAATTACCCCATCGTTCCCACGTAATTTCGTTCATGATATAACACATATAAAAGGTGTCAACTTGCATATGAATGAACATGTTTCAAAGGTGCCATCTTGCATATTAACAAACACATAACTTGCATATGAACTTGCATAACATGTCACATAACTTGCATATAATATGTCACATAACTTACATATTCATTTTGCATAACAAACTTGCATATTAGCTTATAGACTTGCATAATGTGTCATCATGAACTTGCATATTAATAAACATGTAACTTGCATATTTACATACATGTAACTTGCATATTAACAAACATGTAACTTGCATATAAAGAAACATGTAACTTGCATATTTACATACATGTAACTTGCATATTAACAAACATGTAACTTGCATATTAACAAACATGTAACTTGCATATTTACATACATGTAACTTGCATATTAACAAACATGTAACTTGCATATTTACATACATGTAACTTGCATAGCATATTACCATGAACTTGCATAACATGCATATGATTACATAGCCCACAACTTGCATATTTAGCATCATGCAAACATAACATACATCATATTAAACTTGCATAAGCTTACATACTCAACATGCATAAACATAAGATTAATGCTAACATCATATCATATGATTCAAAGCTCATTAACCCACATACAAAACCATAAATCTCATCACATCTCATCTAATTAGTTTACCAAAAGATCATCAAAGTGATAGAAACTCACAACTAGCAACTTTGAACACCAAATGAAGAAGATTAAGATGCTAAGAAGGGATTAGAAGTTGATTAGAGAGTGATTAGTATGCAACCCTCTTCATAAAATTAGTGGAGGCCATGAGAGCTAGCATTTTGCCATAGTTTAGTCACTAGGTTTAATTATGAATGAATTAGGGTAGGTTAGGGTCTTATTTATAGATTAGGCAAGTGTTTTAGGCCATAGGATTAACCCTAGATTCAATCCAAGCCATCAAAGCATGTCTTGGGGAAGAAGTCAAGTGTAGGAACCATCTAGGGCCTTTAGATTAAAGATGGACCATGAGAACCATTCAAATGCAAAATCTGCACTTGAGCGAATCGGCCCACGGGTTGACAGCCAAACACCCTGGATTAACCCCTAGTCGACCCAGCGGGCTCGGGTCGACTTCAAAAATCGGCCGGTTCGGTTATTCCCCTCTCCCAATTCGCTGTTTTGAGCATTTTTGCATATTTATTTATTAAATTTTCAATTATATATATATATATATCAATATATATATATATATATATATATATATATCTACACAACCCATTTCACTTAATTAAGTATACTTTAATTTGGGAATTTTCGTGAAACTTCGCGAGGCCATATCTTGGTCATACGGACTCCGATTTTCGAAAACTCGGACTCTATTTCGCGTATTTTTCCGAGACGAACGCAATGGCATAGCCCGTTTCCCTTGATTCCCATTTTAGAATTAAATTCTACCTCGATTTATGTTATTACAGGTTATTGAAAATACGGGTTGTTACATTCTCCCCTCCTTAAAGGATTTCGTCCCCGAAATCTTCAAGTTAGGAAGAACGTATCCTACCATCCAATCATCCATCTACTCAAAGCATCATCCACGAGCAATCATTGTCCTTACAAGATTCTAAATGCTGGATGGATATATGCAAAAGTGTGTGTATATGTACTTACCTAATGCGAAAATCAGGCGGTTACTGATACAGTAAACCTCCTTAATGCAAACCATGATAGTGCCATGCATCCAATATGTATGCGAAACCCTATTGACACATACAAATTTCTACATGCGTGCACAACCATACACAAAAATGCATCATCCATATGATAACACAGCCATGATACATCCATCAATCTAACTACCACATCCATTTATGCAATATGCAACATGAAGTGACTGAGCCGATCTAGTGCCTAATGTGTGTGTATATGCATCCACGAGCAACCACTAGCAAACAATTGCATCCATATGCATCCATCAACCATAACATGTTTCAAACACATGTTTCAACCATAGGTTTTACCCTATCTAAAGGTCATAGGTATTAGCGAGAGGATATACTAAAGATAAGATAAGTACTAGACAAGCAATAAAGGAGAAGTTAAAAGACATACTCTAAAAAAGAAATGGATACAAAGAACGCATCTTCGCTTCCGTCTCCCAAGTAGCATTGCTTTCGTCATCTCCCCATTGCACTTTAACTAGCTGGACTTCTCTGTTCCTCAACTTCCTAGTTTCTGACCCAAGGATGCGAGTAGGAGCTCGTCGAATCGTCGCGTCACGCTCTACCTCTACATCTCTAAGCAAACTCGGCTCTACCACCTATGCGGTCTCATGTAAGCACTTCCTCAAATGTGATACATGGAATACATCATGAACACCACTAAGTCTGTCGGGCAACTCCACCCTATATGCCATCCGTCCAATCCTTTCCTTAATAGGAAATGGCCCAACAAATCTCGGTGCTAACTTCCCAACGGACCCAAAGCGAACCACATTTCTCAATGGAGATACTTTGACAAAAACCATATCCCCAACCTCAAACTCAAGTTCCGTCCTTCTCCGATCCGCATAAGATTTCTGTCTATCTTGCGCTGCTTTCATCCTTTTTCGAATTAAATCAATCTTCTCTGAAGTCTCTCTAACCATATCCGGCCCAAGCAAGATCTTATCCGTAGATTCCCACCAACATGTAGGAGATCGACAAGGCCTTCCATAAAGAGCTTCGAAAGGAGCCATACCAATACTGGACTGAAAGCTGTTATTATATGCGAACTCCACCAAAGGAAGATGTTCTTCCCATGTACCTCCAAAATCCAAGATACAAAGCCTCAAAAGATCTTCTAAGATACGGTTCACCCTCTCGGTCTGACCGTCCGTCTGAGGATGATATGCGGTGCTCAAACACAACTGAGTCCCTACCGCCTCTTGCAAACTTCTCCAAAACTCACTAGTGAAAATAGGATCTCGATCACTCACAATGCTGGATGGTACGCCATGCAATCTAACAATCTCTCTAACATAGACTGAAGCAAGCCATGGAGCGGTCCTCTTACTCTTTACGGGTATAAAATGGGCACTCTTGGTAAGTCTGTCTACCACAACCCAAATTCCCGTATTGCCCTTCCTCGATCTCGGTAACCCGTCGATGAAATCCATCGAGACACTATCCCACTTCCACTGTGGAACTTCCAATGGGTGTAGCAACCCACCGGGTTTCCTTTGCTCCACTTTAACTTGTTGGCACACTAAGCATCTAGCCACATACTCGGCCACATCTTTCTTCATACCGGCCCAGAAAAAAACTCTCTTCATGTCTTGGTACATTTTGTCTCCACCGGGATGAATAGTCATTCTTGAACGATGTGCATCATCCAAAATAGCCTTCTTCAAACCCTCATCTTGCGGTACACAAAGTCTACCGTCTCTATGCAACCATCCCTTATCATCTATGGTGTATCTACCCAAATGGCTGGACGACTCCCCTCTTATAAGCTTCTCTACCAACACAACCAACTGTGGGTCGTCTCGCTGAGCCTCGCCAATCCGTCTCAAAAGAGTAGGTCTAACCTCCAAGGATGCCAACAAACCAGGTACAAAATCAACAGAAGGTCTGAAGTCAAACAAAGAAAGAAACTCCAAGCTTCGTCGTTCCACGAACAATGGACTCAAAGATAGCCTTTTTCTACTTAAGGCGTCTGCCACCACGTTACCCTTACCAGGGGTATACGCTATCTCGAAATCATAGGATGCTAAGAACTCCATCCACCTTTGCTGTCTTAAGTTTAAATCCTTCTGAGAGAATAAGTACTTCAATGATTTATGGTCGGTGAACAACTCGAATCTCTCACCAAGAAGATAATGGCGCCAAGACTTAAGTGCGAAAACAATCGCGGCCAACTCTAGATCATGGGTAGGGTAATTCTTCTCATGCACTCTCAATTGTCTCCCTCCATAGGCTATTACCCTTCCCTCCTGCATCAAGACTGCGCCTAATCCTGTTCCACAAGCATCGGTATAAACAACAAACGGCTTACTCCCATCCGGGAGCACTAAAACTGGAGCGGTGGTCAAAGCTCTCTTTAACCGTCGGAAAGCATCATCACAATCTATATCCCATGAGAAAACCAGATTCTTCTTCGTCAAGCGGGTTAATGGGGCTGATATCTTCGCGAAGTCTTTGATGAACTTCCTATAATATCCTGCCAACCCCAAGAAACTTCTTACTTCGGTAGCATTTTTAGGAACTTTCCAATCCTGGATAGATACTATCTTTGCGGGATCCACAGCTATCCCTTCCTTAGAGACCACATGCCCTAAGAATCGCACTTCTCTTCTCCAAAAATGGCATTTAGAGAATTTAGCTTTAAGACTATGCGCTCGAAGAGTCTCCAACACTTCCTTGAGATGTAAGGCATGCTCTTCTTCATTCTTGGAAAAGACCAAGATGTCATCCACAAAAACTACTACAAACTTATTCAGATACTCTCTGAACACTCTACTCATGAGATCAACAAAGTATGCGGGGGCGTTTGTCAACCCAAATGGCATCACTAGCCACTCATAAAAACCATCCGGAGTCCGGAAAGCAGTCTTCTCTATACTGTCCTCCGCCACTCTTAACTGATGAAACCCTGTAGCTAAGTCCATCTGCGAAAATACTGACGCGCCAACCAACTGATCAAAGAGATCATCTATCCTCGGTAATGGGTGTCTATTCTTCTTCGTGAGCTTATTAAGTTCTCTATAATCCACACAAAGTCTGAGGGACCCATCCGCCTTCGTGGCAAACACTACTGGAGCTCCCCACTCCGATATACTTCGCCTTATGAACCCCTTCTCAAGCAACTCCCCTACTTGCTTATGAAGTTCTCTTCTCTCACGAGGAGCCATGTGGCGTACTGGCAAAGACACTGGTTTGGCATTATCCACCAAATAAATTCGGAAATCTATCTCCCGCTTCGGAGGCAAACCCTTTACTTCTTCAAACACATCCGGATATTCCCGGACTACTCTGACAGAACACAAACTCTCGACCGAAGCATCGAGCGATTCAAGATAACTTAGCAAAACAGATTCCATGGGATTGCAAGAGATCTCGAGAGTGTTACCCAAGCGGGTCATGAGCCTGACAACTCTCCTTTCGCAATCAAGAACGGCACCATTACTGGATAACCAGTCCATGCCCAAGATCAACCCATAGCCCGTGAAGCCCAATACAAAAGCATCACATCTAAACTCAACGCTAAGTATAGAAATCTTCAAACCCAAACATATCATAGACAGATATATGGAGCCCCCAATTGGGTTTGAGACAACCAAGGGATCATCAACTAGACTGGTGTCTAAGTGCAGTGACTCAACTAACGATGATGAGATAAAAGAATGCGATGCGCCAGAGTCAAACAAAGTACGAACTGGATGATCAAACAGAAAAACCAGACTTTCAACGGAAATAGTTCTACCTCTCTGCTGAATCGGTGGAACTGAGAGAACCTGAACTTGCCCCCCTGACTGAGGTGGTGCTATAAGAGCTTGCACCTGGCCTCCTGAGGTAGACCCCGTCTTCTGCCCCTTTTTTGGGCAGTTTTTCACAAGATGCCCTGCTTCACCACAATGAAAGCAACCGGTCTTCTTCTTTTTGCGACAATCCTTACTAAGGTGTCCTGGTGTTCCACAATTGAAGCACTTCTTCTTCGTCTTCTTTTTGTCACCATTGCCTTTTCCGCCCTTGCCTTGTTGTTGTTGTTGCGGTTTCTTCTGATCCCCCTTTTTCTCTGGTGCCTTAGAATTCTTATCATCCTCATGCATAAGTGCCATGTAGACAAGCTTCTCAAAAGTGGCCCCCATAGGAATGTGAGTCATAGCTATTCCTTGCAATGGTTCGTTCAAGCCTCTAACGAACCTCAAAGCCTTCTTCTCCGGTGTATTCACCAACTCTATGCCAAACCTTGCTAATTGATTGAATTTGTTGACATATTCTTTCACCGTGAGATTCCCTTGCTTCAAATTCAAGAACTTCTCCATAAACAGATTCTCTTCCGCCCTTGAGAGAAACTTAGCCCCAAACCTTTGCTTAAAATCTGCCCAAGAGTCAACAGGGCGTTCTCCATTAGTGACCTCCCACCAGAATGAGGCCTCTCCCTTCATTAACCAAGCCGCCAACTTGACTTTCTTTCCCTCTTCCACTTCAAAGATATCTAGCAACTCTTCCACTTCCTTAAGCCAATCTCTAGCCTCTACGAAAGTCTCTGAACCAAGAAAAGGTTTTCCTCCTATAGCCTTGAACTCCTTGCAAACCTTAGCAAAATTATCCACTCTAGGCTGAGGAGGAGGAGCGGTTGTCTCTGGTGTAGTAGCATTGGCCGGACCCGCAGCCGCGGCCCTAGCCTCTTGCAACCTCCTATACCATAGTGGTATAACTAAACCCTCCGGGATGTTAAGATCTTCAGCCATGCTGAAACGAAAGAGGAAAGATTCAAAAAGGAGATTCCGAAAGATAAAGATATGGCTATTGGGGATTATGCTTTTCTTTTTCAAAAACTTTTTCTCTTAGAAGACATGCTTTTAAAAATACTTTCTTCGAAAATACTCTTAGAAAGTAGTTTTTCTCAAAAATTTTATCTGTTCTGGTAACCTTAAGCTCTGATACCACGTGTAACACCCCACTCCCGCTATGATCACTCACTAAGGGAATGCCATAGCATCGGTGGAGTATTTTAGTGAATATAGAACAGAAAAATTACAACAAGACAGATATAAATAGTACTTGAAATTTTAAAACATCATCTCATAACAGCGGAAGTAAAACATGTCTGGTTACATCATAAAACCACAATAAAGGTCAAGTACAATATCCATCAAAATAAAGAAGTACATAATCCCACTCTCATACAATAGCCAAACAAAAGAAAAGATAACTGGATAACTGGAGCTTTACATCTATCCAAGCTCCTAAAGACTGGAACAGCAATCCGATCAAGCTCCACTACTGCTAGGATCCACCGTAGGACCTGAGGGTTGGGAAAAAGATAAAAACAACGGGGTCAGACATAAGTCTGAGCGAGTCCTATAACTTTAACAATACAATCGTTAAGGTAACCAGAGAAGACATAAACTGATATACGGTAACATATAGGGATGAATGGCTACCCTAAGCAGTCAACTAAACGAAGATAAAGGATAAAGACGCATCTACCCTCCCTAAGGTAAATTACTAAACTGCACCACACCAGTCGTTCCTAACTTAAAGGTTGATCCCACCCAAGGACTTATAAAATTTACTAATTAGTACTTGCGTACCCCTAGGTGACCAAGTAGGCGCCACGGGGCCCTACAATCCACTAGGTGTACACACTACTTCCCATTCGATCGGCTCCCTAACGTAGATACCCGTGCTGGCCCCACCGTGGGATGTATCATTCCCCAATGTGGCAACCTGATGAAACTAAAGGTGCACGGCTTATATCTACTCGATGCAACAACGGCTTACCTACCAGCCCGGGCCCACTCACGCATATGAAGCCCGTTGGACTTGCGTTGCCACCGCTAACCCGTTTGCCTCTTACAGTCAAGCCCAGTATGCGTGTCCCGTCCTCGACATGGGTCGAGCCCACAAAGATACGTATGGGTTACTGGTTGAAATGGGCCTCCACAAGCTACCCACCTAAGCTTGTCCCTTTTTCTAGTATATTCCACTTAACCCTTTAATCATGTTTTAATTACATGTTCCATTTTGGTTAAGTATTCTAATCGTATTTTCTATTGCCACCCAAGGCAACCACTAGATTTTCTCATGCCACCCGAGGCACCCACTTAACCCCTCATGTCCCTCTACATGCTAATGTGGTTAAGTGTTTCTTAATTAATTAATTAAGAACGTAACCTTTGTAAAGACCTCTCACATTAGACTGTCTTTTATGACCGCTGGTTAAGCCGGTTGGGTCCGGGCAGCCTTATGTCATAACAGAGTCTAACCTCGTGTCTTTACATTAATTACGTATTTAGTTTGTGCCTAAGACCTCTCACATTGGGCTAACATTTGTAGCAACTGGTTAAGCCGGTTGGGTCCGGGCAGTTTTACGCTACAACTGAGTCCAACCTCGTGTCTTAGTCAATTAATTACACCTAATTAATCACCCTCATAATTTTATATTAATTATCCCTAATTAATCAAGTTTTCTTAACATGGGTAGACCTACCTTAATAGGTAAATTCCCATGGGGTAGACCTAACTCAATAGGTAAATTCCCAACACATAGTATGGGTACACCTAACCAAATAGGCAAATTCCCATACTATGTTTATTTATTTTGTGTTATGCATAATTATATTAATTTCACACAATCTTATTAACTTATGCATTTAATTACCCCATCGTTCCCACGTAATTTCGTTCATGATATAACACATATAAAAGGTGTCAACTTGCATATGAATGAACATGTTTCAAAGGTGCCATCTTGCATATTAACAAACACATAACTTGCATATGAACTTGCATAACATGTCACATAACTTGCATATAATATGTCACATAACTTACATATTCATTTTGCATAACAAACTTGCATATTAGCTTATAGACTTGCATAATGTGTCATCATGAACTTGCATATTAATAAACATGTAACTTGCATATTTACATACATGTAACTTGCATATTAACAAACATGTAACTTGCATATAAAGAAACATGTAACTTGCATATTTACATACATGTAACTTGCATATTAACAAACATGTAACTTGCATATTAACAAACATGTAACTTGCATATTTACATACATGTAACTTGCATATTAACAAACATGTAACTTGCATATTTACATACATGTAACTTGCATAGCATATTACCATGAACTTGCATAACATGCATATGATTACATAGCCCACAACTTGCATATTTAGCATCATGCAAACATAACATACATCATATTAAACTTGCATAAGCTTACATACTCAACATGCATAAACATAAGATTAATGCTAACATCATATCATATGATTCAAAGCTCATTAACCCACATACAAAACCATAAATCTCATCACATCTCATCTAATTAGTTTACCAAAAGATCATCAAAGTGATAGAAACTCACAACTAGCAACTTTGAACACCAAATGAAGAAGATTAAGATGCTAAGAAGGGATTAGAAGTTGATTAGAGAGTGATTAGTATGCAACCCTCTTCATAAAATTAGTGGAGGCCATGAGAGCTAGCATTTTGCCATAGTTTAGTCACTAGGTTTAATTATGAATGAATTAGGGTAGGTTAGGGTCTTATTTATAGATTAGGCAAGTGTTTTAGGCCATAGGATTAACCCTAGATTCAATCCAAGCCATCAAAGCATGTCTTGGGGAAGAAGTCAAGTGTAGGAACCATCTAGGGCCTTTAGATTAAAGATGGACCATGAGAACCATTCAAATGCAAAATCTGCACTTGAGCGAATCGGCCCACGGGTTGACAGCCAAACACCCTGGATTAACCCCTAGTCGACCCAGCGGGCTCGGGTCGACTTCAAAAATCGGCCGGTTCGGTTATTCCCCTCTCCCAATTCGCTGTTTTGAGCATTTTTGCATATTTATTTATTAAATTTTCAATTATATATATATATATATATATCAATATATATATATATATATATATATCTACACAACCCATTTCACTTAATTAAGTATACTTTAATTTGGGAATTTTCGTGAAACTTCGCGAGGCCATATCTTGGTCATACGGACTCCGATTTTCGAAAACTCGGACTCTATTTCGCGTATTTTTCCGAGACGAACGCAATGGCATAGCCCGTTTCCCTTGATTCCCATTTTAGAATTAAATTCTGCCTCGATTTATGTTATTACAGGTTATTGAAAATACGGGTTGTTACATATTTTGAAGTGAGTTAGCACGTATAGAGTTTGCAAAATAATATTTGAATATAACATTTACTAGTAAAATGAACTAGCATGTATAGAATATAATAAATGACAGTTGAATTTAGCATTGTGTTTTTTAAAAGGAACTAGAACGTTTAAATATGCGAAATGATAGTTGAATATAGCGTTAACTTTTTTTGTTAAATACAATAGTAGATTGACATCGTCGACTTGAACGGTGGCGGCTAGAGTTGGATTGAACGATGATGACACCTAAAGCTTGGACGGCGGTGGCCAGGAAGGCAGTGTGGCTAGGGTTTGGTTGAACGGCAGTGGCGACAGCCACGCGGGCTTAGGGTGGCATTTGCTAGGTTTGGGGTAGTGGGGCTAGAGGTGGCGCCTTGGAAGGCGGCAGCTAAGGTTGAGGCGGTGGTGGCTTGGGGCGGCAACTACGAAGTGAATGGCGGCTGCGAAGGCGTTTGTTGGAGACGATTGATTTAGCTGGAAAAAATTGCACGTGTCCTTCCGCCTAATTTCTATAACTTACGTCCCTGATTTAAAATCTGCTTTTAAGTTTTTCCTTAAAACTAATTTACTCTTATATTAATATATATAAATTCTACAGCGACTTTTATAAATGTTAAACTGGACATAACTTTTGATTACTGCTATGAAATTTTGATTTTTCGAATTTGTTGGAAAGATATTCTTAAACAGATTTACATATTTTTGGTTCCACTAAAATCCGTTCTATTTTGCATCCTGTACATCCAGTTAAAGTTCAAATTCAAATTTTGAAACTGCCACGCTATTTCTAACTCCTTTTATATTTAAATTAAATTCTTATATCTTAACTTTGATTAAAATAAATTTTTAGTCGTTATTGTTTTAAAATAAACTATTTTAAATATTTAAAATCCATTAAAATTTCTAAAATAAAAATTTTAAATTGGCCCCAAAATCTCGGGTTATTACACCTAACAAGGCCTCCAACATCTAGAATCACCTCTAATCACTTTCTAATCAATTATTAGCCTAATCTTCACCAAATTAAGGAGAAATAACATCAAAGCAAGCTTAGAACTGCTGTTAGACATCAGTATTCGTGCCAAATAGAGAATCATTTCAGATCTACAGTTTATTTGTGGCAAAGGTAAGTGATTTGCATAGTTCCTCACTAATTATGGTTAATTAAGGGTAGTTAGTGTTAATTAGCGAATTTAAACATGATTAAATTCTGGAAAAATATTTATAAATTTCGAAATATTGTTTTTGACTTCTGTTAGGAATTTGGGTTAATTTGGTTAAGTTTTACTAACCCTATCATTAGTTTTGCTTAAACATGCTTAAGGAAAAATGTGGGATTTTGGCTATTTTTGATCCGTTTTAACCTATAAAATTATTGTTTTGGTGTTTGTGGTCAATTCTACAAGTTGCTATGACTGTATGGTATGCTTTGTGATTGTCTAGAAGTGTTAGATTGGTCGAAAACACCGTCGAATGGCGTAAACAGCTCGCTGGACAAAGTGCAGGAAATATGCAGGAACCGGACTAGATCGGATCGCCCTTCCACGACCCGACCCGATTGTGAGACCCCTTCATGAGACGCCACGCTCCATCCATCATGAACTGCTTCAGAAGATAAGGAACTGATGGCCAAGGAGGATCACGAACCAGAATCCCCGACCAGACCCGAAGCTTGGTCACGACCCGAACCGATCTGAAGCGGGCATGAAGCAAGTCATGAACCGTGGGCCACCTACCCTCACCATGATCCAGCTTGGGCACCACGACCCGATCCAACAGAGGGAGCACGAACCGATCAGAAGGAGGCTGATGACTACGGACCGAACAAGGGGAAGAGAACCGATCCGAAAGGAAGTTTGTTTCTGAAATAGATGAAGACCGATCCGGAGATGATGACGAAGACCCGAGATATAATGGTGTCCAAATGGGGAGTTTGCACTCAGGATCCAGATGGGAACTGTAACAACCCGTATTTTTAAATAACATAAACCAAGAAAGAATTAAATGATAAAATCCGAATCAAGGGAAACGGGTTGTGCCATTGCGTTCGTCTCGGAAAAATACGCGAAATAGAGTCTGAGTTTTTGAAAATCGGAGTCCGTATGACCAAGTTATGGCCCGTCAAAGTTTTCAGAAAATTTCAAGTTCAAAAACAAGTTTAAATTTGAATTCAGAATTCAAATTCAGCCAAGCAAAAGAGGTGGGAAAAATTCCAGCCACCCCCAAGTTGACTGGGGAGTCGACTTGGGAGTCGACACACCCCAGGTGGTGTCGACTGCCCAGTCGACACCCCTGTCGACTTGGGTGGTCGGCCAGTTTGGCCTGGGTGCACCTGACTTGTTCCTCAAGACATGTTTGGAGGCTTGTGACGGATTTTAATGGCTCAGATCTGAACTAGGGTTAATCCTATGGCCTAAACTAACCTAATCTTCTATAAAAAGACCCTAAGACCTAGCCTAAACCCTCATTAATCATTCCTACAACTAAACTATGCCAAAATGTTTCTTGATCATGGCCTCCATCTTCATATCATGGCCTCCATCCTCTTCATGAAAGTTTGAGTGTCCTAAGCTAGTAAAAGAGCCACCTTTCTTCATCAAAACAAGGATCTTTCTTCATACAAATCAAAGGAGCTTCTTGTTCCTCGAGACAACTTGGAGCTTGTATTCATTTGGGTTTTTTAGTGTGCTAGTGTGGCTTTGTCTCAATCTTATTTTATTTTATAAGTCTTCATAGCATTGTAAGCCCTATTTTACTCTTAGATTCTAACTATGAAGTTAAATATGACATGTTGCAAGTTTGAGTTTGAGCCTAAGTATGATTTGTGCTTTGATTCTATCATGTTATGCATAGATTTATTCTATGCATGTTTGTAAAGCTATCACCTTGACTTTGTGCTTAGAAAGCTATGAGCTTTGATTTGAAATGTTGCATAAAGCAACATAGAAACTCTCATAACCCTTATTTATCTTGCATATGATGTTATATGCGAATCACTAGCTATCATCCTATGTCATTTATGGCCATGTTTCACCTATTATGCTAAGGTTGATATCATGCATGTTTTGAGGCTTATAATGTAATATGCAAGTTTATGAACACATTTGCCTCATATGCCACCATGTTTAACTTGTGGCCAAACCTTAACCCCTCATGTTCCTTAATATGCTTATGGCCAAACCACCCTAATGATATTATGCATGCTTGTGGCCAAATCACCCTTATGCTATTATGCATGCTTGTGGCCAAATCACCCTTATGCTATTATGCATGCTTGTGGCCAAATCACCCTTATGCTATTGTGCATGCTTGTGGCCAAATCACCCTTATGCTATTATGCATGCTATTGGCCAAATCACCCTTATGCTATTTGATATGTTTGAGGCCAAGTCACCTTTTATGCTATCATACATGTTGAGGCCATATGCTAGTATGTTGAACCCCTTTTGGCCTCAAATATCACCATGTTTGACTTGTGATATACTTTGCCACCTTATGCCAACCTTGTCATATTGTTATGTTCCCTCTTTGATCTATTTGCGTTGATGAGAATTTACTGCGATGGGAATACGTTATGGGTAGTTGGGCAAACTTAAATAACATGAAAACATGACTTGAAAATATGACATGAAAGTTTGACATGTGTTTATGCTTGAAAACACGAACGTGGACATGACATGTAGAAAACATGAAAGTGGCCAACTCGAGGTTGGGTTGAGTTTGTAGCATAAATCTACCCGGAACCGACCGGCTTAACTAGTGGCTACAAACAATAGGACCCAATGTGAGTAGTTGGTCATATCGCACTTAAAACCCGAGGTTAGACTAGGTTGTGGTGTAAAGCTACCCGGACCCGCCCGGCTTAACTAGTAACCACAACGAAGTCTAATGTGAGAGGTTGGGGTGCATTAAGTTAATTAATGCCACATGGTAGGGTTAAGTCATGGACTACTAGAATACTTAACCAATTAAACACGATGGATTGGTAGGGTTAAGTCATGGACTACTGGAATACTTAACCAATTAAACACGATGGATTGGTAGGGTTAAGTCATGGACTACTTGAATATACTTAACCAATTAAATACGATGGATTGGTAGGATTAATTCATGGACTACTTGAATATACTTAACCAATTAAACACGATGGATTGGTAGGGTTAAGACATGGACTACTTGAATACTTAACCAATTAAACCCGATGTATTGATAGGGTTAAGTCATGAACTGCTTGAATACACTTGACCAACTCAATACATGGTTAGGATAGGGTTAACCACACTTAACCCGCTTGAAATCCTAGTTACGTGGTCCTTTTCAGCAGTAACCCACTTGGAAGTATCATGGGTACCCTGGACTAGGCTAGGGTGGGGCACGATTGCTGGACTGATTGTAAGAGACTAAAAGAGACGGCTGAAGGGTGCACCGGTTGTTCAGGCGGACCATGGTCGTGCACATTAAGTCCGGAGTTGAACATGGGCACCAGTAGGTTTAGACTGTGCGTGCTTGAATTGTGTCTGTGGTTTACACCTTAGGGCTGGATACACCCTGGGGTGGACCTTGCACAGTTAACTACATTCCACGATTAAGCCGTATGACACCGATACACAACGAGTTAGGCTTATAGGGAGCCAATCGACTAGACCGAGTAGTTGGACCTTGATTTAGGTCACCTCATGATATTGGGCCAGCTTTGGGCCAAGGGATCATTTCTTGTTTATACTTGACATGGATTGGAATACTAGTACACACCTGGTGCAACTTAACCTTGTATATGCGATACCACACTTGATCTATCTTATTAACTTTTCACCATGCCAGTTATCACCCTATGTTTCATCTCTGCTTTACATGTCCAGTTAACTTTATTAGTTTTTATACTAATAGTAGGTAGGACTTACCAGTCTTTTTGACTGACCCGTTTTCTTTCGCCTCATTTCTTCCGTTCCCCCACCCCCCCCAGGTTCTCAGGGTGGGAACACTAGCACCTAGCTGGATCTTTAGCTGCTTTTCTGGATAGCTCATGTATGGTTTGGACTTGAGCATGCTATGGCTTTATTCTACTTTGGGGATAGTTACTTTATGTTATTTCCAGTTTTCAGTTTATGTTTTCTAGACTTGTAGTAGTTGGAAAATAATGACATTACTTTGATGTAACTTGACTATGGTTTTGAAATAGTAGTTTTTTCCACTGCTTTATTTACTCTGTTTTACTTATATGTTCTGTCTTGTGATATCTGCATGCATGTTTACCTCGTTTAACGCCCCTACAATGCTAGTGCGCTTGCAAGAGTGGCATTTGCGGAGGTGGGGTGTTACATTTGGTATCAGAGCATAAGGTTTACAAGATTTGAGCAAAAGGTTTTTTAAAACTTACCTTTCGAAAAACTATTTTCAAAACCAATTAAGTATTTTCCAAGAAAAGTCTAGTTTATTTTAAAAGGCTATTCCCCAAAAGCCATTAGCACTATCCTTTGTTTCCTCGTTCTCAATCTATATTTTTCTTCGTTTCAGTATGGCCAATAATTTTGACATTCTGGAGGGCGTACCAGTACCTATTTGGTTTAGAAGGTACATGGGGGCAAGAGCGAATGAAGCCGGCCCCGCGGACATTCCTCCTCCTTCCCCCGTGGCTAACATTCCTCCCCCTCCCGTAGCTGAGGTTCCTCCTCCTCCTCCGTATCCACAAGCGGATTTCACGAAGATTTGCAAGGACTTTAAGGCGATAGGTGGCAAGAATTTTATTGGGATAGAGACTTATGTTGAGGCAAGAAACTGGTTAAAGGAAACTGAAGACCTCTTTGCTATCTTTGATATAGAAGACCGTAGGAAAGTTCTGTTAGCGGTATGGCTGTTGAAAGGGGAAGCTGCATATTGGTGGGTAGTCACCACCAATACTAGACCAATTCAGACTTGGGATGACTTTAGGAGAAGGTTCAGATTGAGGTTTCTATCATCGACAGAAGATAACCTTCGGATGGAGAGGTTCCTATCTCTAAAGCAAGGGGACATGACAGTTAGGGAATACGTGGATACGTTTAATCAACTTGCTCGGTTCGGTCTAGACTTGGTTAACACAGCTCAGAAAAGGCCCTACGCTTTGCTCTAGGATTGAATGAGCCATTGCACGATTTGGCCATGTCTCATATACCCATGGGGGCGACCTTTGAGAGTTTGGTGAATATGGCCCTGCTTCAAGAGGAAGATAAGAGTGTCAAGAAGGAGGTCAAGGCAAATGAGTCTCAAGGCAAGAAGGAAGATTCCGAGAAAGGAGACAAGAACAACAAGAAGGGAAACAAGGCCAACAACAACAAGGCAAAGGCACAAGAAAGTGCAACTTCTGTAGGATCACTGGGCACATAGTCAAAGACTGTAGGAAGAAGAAGAGGAAGTTGGACAAATGCTTTCATTGTGGAGAGTCTGGACACTATAGTAAGGATTGTCCGAAAAAGCGAGGACAAGGGAAAAGGCAAATTCAGCAAGCAGGACCCTCGGGAGGGCAGTTGCAGGCTCCCCTCGCTCTTCCAGCTTTTGATTCGAGGTAGTGTTTCTATAGAAAGTCATGTTTACATTTCTGATTTCCCTGTTCATACCTTATTTGATTCTGGCGCATCACATAGTTTTATTTCTGATCTTGTTGAAAGTTTGCACCTAAGTACTAGTCAAGTTGAAAATCCCGTTAGTATTTCAAATTCGATTGGGGGTTCCGCCCATCTATCTGCGACTTGTATGGATTTGAAAATATCTATCTTGAGCGTAGAATTCATGTGTAATGCTTATGTTCTCGGGTTTATGGGACACGGGTTGATTGTGGGCGTGGATTGGTTGTCCGATTATGGAGCCATTCTTGACTTCGAACATAGGGTTGCGAGGCTCATGACTCGCCTCGGTAATACCCTCGAAATCTCGTGTGACCTTTAGGGTTCCGTCATGATTAGTTATCTAGAATCCCTTGGCACTTTTTGGAAATTTGTAATCCAATCGAGTAGTGTTCGCCACTAAGGCGGATAGTCCATTCCGCTTAAGCATGGGTTATAGAAATCACCCTAGTAAGAACATTTGGCAACATGGAGTGGCATTTGTTTTCAAGAGATAGTTCTTCTGCGTGGAATACCGTATGGTATGTAAACGAGATCCAGGATTCACTAACGAATTTTGGAAAGCTTGCATGAAACCATGAGCACGCAGTTATGTTTAAGCCAAGTATTTTAGGAAAAGAATAAGTGGAAGTGGAACGAGAGGCAACGGTGAAATGAGTTCTAACTCATATTTTGGAAATAAGAATTAAGAGCTACGAAATTGTGAAGTTAAAAGACGGTCAAGGCACGATAGGATTAAGCACAAGAAAATGCGGCTTAGAAGATTGAAGACTAGATACGCGCATTATATCTCTTTCTAAGAGTATATCCTTGATCCCTATTATTCTGTAGAGCTTACTCGCATGCTATCTTTTAAGTATATCCTCTCGGTCCTATTCTCAATCTTAGTTCTGTTGCAAACCCCATAAGGAGTATGACTCGCCTGTTTGTGATTTATAGTTGGGGTGAAGATGTCCATTAAGATGATCAAACTATTTGGGCTTTATGGGATATGGGTCATAGTTGATAGACTTACGAAGAGCACCCATTTCATTCCAGTAAAGAACAAGAGGACTGTATCAGGTTTAGCATCTGTTTATCTTCGAGAGATAGTGCGATTGCATGGAGTTCCTTCCAGCATAGTTAGCGGTCGTGACCCAATCTTCACCATCCAGTTCTAGAATAGTTTGCAAGAAGCGATGGGTACGCGATTGAATCTAAGTACAGCCTATCACCCCCAGACGGATGGCCAAACCGAAAGGGTGAATAGAGTGCTAGAAGATCTATTGAGGCTATGCATTCTTGACTTTGGTGGTACTTGGGAAGATCATCTTCCTCTCGTAGAGTTTGCTTATAATAACAGCTATCAGGCAAACATAGGAATGGCACCATTCGAAGCTTTGTATGGGAGGCCGTGCAAGTCACCAACATGTTGGTGGGAGACAACGGATGAGCTTATACTTGGGCCCGACATGATAAGGGGCACATCCAAGAAGGTTGAGTTGATTCGAAAACGGATGAAAACAACCCAAGACAGACAGAAATCCTATGCTGACAAGCGAAGGACAGATTTGGAATTCGAAGTTGGAGATATGGTCTTTGTGAAGATTTCTCCTTTGCGAAATGTGGTTCATTTTGGAGCAGTTGGGAAGCTGACACCAAGGTTCGTAGGACCCTTCCCTATTATAGAAAGAGTTGGGAAGATGACTTATAAGGTGGAGTTGCCCGAGAAGCTGGCTGGAGTTCACAATGTTTTTCATGTCTCGCATCTCCGAAAGTGCCCACATGAGTCAGCCAAGGTAGTTGAACCAAGTATTCTTGAAGACACGGAGGTATAGAAAGAGGCGACCTTGAGGCGAGCTCTGATTCGTATCTTGGGAACGGAGATCAAGAAGCTGAGGAACCGAGAAGTCAAGTTAGTAAAGGTTCAGTGGAGTGAAGCCGAAGAGGATGCAACTTGGGAAACCGAGGAGAAGATGCGCGCGCTTCACCCATTTCTTTTTGAGGGTACATTCTCGATCTCTTTTCCTAGCCAGCATATCTTTCTTTCACTATCCATGTTTATCTTGTTATCTCGTTAACCTTCTCATGAGAACCTTAGGTAGAAACCCTTTGGATGAAACATGTATTTGAAACATGTTATGCTTGATGTTTGCAAGTGGTTGCAAGTGGTTGCAAGTGTTTGCAAGTGGATACTCGTGGATGCATGACACACATTAGGCACTAAGATCGGCTCACACACTTTCATATTGCATATGCATGAGTGCTTATACTTATTCATGGATGAAACTTGTTATGTTATCACGTGGATGTTGCATATGGATGAATGTTATGTGCACTCATATAGAGATTATGAATTATGTTAGGAATTTGCATACATATGGACTCATTTCACTAACATAATTTGCATTAAGGAGGTTTACTGAATCAGTAACCGCCTGATTTTCGCATTAGATAAGTACATATACACACACATCTGCATATGATCATACAGCATTTAGAATCTTTTAAGGACAATGTTTACTTGTGGATGATGTTTTGAGTAGATGGATGATGGATGGTAGGATATGTTCTTCCTAACTTGAAGATTTCGGGGACGAAATCCTTTAAGGAGGGGAGAATGTAACAACCCGTATTTTTAAATAACATGTTATAACATAAACCAAGGCAGAATTAAATGATAAAATCCAAATCAAGGGAAACAGGCTGTGCCATTGCGTTCGTCTCGGAAAAATACGCAAAATAGAGTCTGAGTTTTCGAAAATCGGAGTCCGTATGACCAAGTTATGGCCCGTCAAAGTTTTCAGAAAATTTCAAGTTCAAAAACAAGTTCAAATTTGAATTCAGAATTCAAATTCAGCCAAGCAGAAGAGGTGGGAAAAATTCCCGCCACCCCCAAGTCGACTGGGGAGTCGACTTGGGAGTCGACACACCCCAGGTGGTGTCGACTGCCCAGTCGACACCCCTGTCGACTTGGGTGGTCGGCCAGTTTGGCCTGGGTGCACCTAACTTGTTCCTCAAGACATGTTTGGAGGCTTGTGACGGATTTTAACGGCTCAGATCTGAACTAGGGTTAATCCTGTGGCCTAAACTAACCTAATCTTCTATAAAAAGACCCTAAGACCTAGCCTAAACCCTCATTAATCATTTCTACAACTAAACTATGCCAAATTGTTTCTTGATCATGGCCTCCATCTTCATATCATGGCCTCCATCCTCTTCATGAAAGTTTGGGTGTCCTAAGCTAGTAAAAGAGCCACCTTTCTTCATCAAAACAAGGATCTTTCTTCATACAAATCAAAGGATCTTCTTGTTCCTCAATACAACTTGGAGCTTGTATTCATTTGGGGTTTTTAGTGTGCTAGTGTGGCTTCGTCTCAATCTCATTTTATTTTATAAGTCTTCATAGCATTGCAAGCCCTATTCTACTCTTAGATTCTAACTATGAAGTTAAATATGACATGTTGCAAGTTTGAGTTTGAGCCTAAGTATGATTTGTGCTTTGATTCTATCATGTTATGCATAGATTTATTCTATGCATGTTTGTAAAGCTATCACCATGACTTTGTGCCTAGAAAGCTATGAGCTTTGATTTGAAATGTTGCATAAAGCAACATAGAAACTCTCATAACCCTTATGTTATCTTGCATATGATGTTATATGCGAATCACTAGCTATCATCCTATGTCATTTATGGCCATGTTTCACCTATTATGCTAAGGTTGATATCATGCATGTTTTGAGGCTTATAATGTAATATGCAAGTTTATGAACACATTTGCCTCATATGCCACCATGTTTAACTTGTGGCCAAACCTTAACCCCTCATGTTCCTTAATATACTTGTGGCCAAACCACCCTAATGATATTATGCATGCTTGTGACCAAATCACCCTTATGCTATTATGCATGCTTGTGGCCAAATCACCCTTATGTTATTATGCATGCTTGTGGCCAAATCACCCTTATGCTATTGTGCATGCTTGTGGCAAAATCACCCTTATGCTATTATGCATGCTAGTGGCCAAATCACCCTTATGCTATTTGATATGTTTGAGGCCAAGTCACCTTTTATGCTATCATACATGTTGAGGCCATATGCTAGTATGTTGAACCCCTTTTGGCCTCAAATATCACCATGTTTGACTTGTGATAGACTATGCCACCTTATGCCCACCTTGTCATATTGTTATGTTCCCTCTTTGATCTATTTGCGTTGATGCGAATTTACGTGCGATGGGAATACGTTATGGGTAGTTGGGCAAACTTAAATAACATGAAAACATGACTTGAAAATAAGACATGAAAGTTTGACATGTGTTTATGCTTGAAAACACGAACGTGGACATGACATGTAGAAAACATGAAAGTGGCCAACTCGAGGTTGGGTTGAGTTTGAAGCATAAATCTACCCGGAACCGACCGGCTTAACTAGTGGCTACAAACAATAGGACCCAATGTGAGTAGTTGGTCATATCGCACTTAAAACCCAAGGTTAGACTAGGTTGTGGTGTAAAGCTACCCGGACCCGCCCGGCTTAACTAGTAACCACAACAAAGTCTAATGTGAGAGGTTGGGGTGCATTAAGTTAATTAATGCCACATGGTAGGGTTAAGTCATGGACTACTGGAATACTTAACCAATTAAACACGATGGATTGGTAGGGTTAAGTCATGGACTACTTGAATACTTAACCAATTAAACACGATGGATTGGTAGGGTTAAGTCATGGACTACTTGAATATACTTAACCAATTAAACACGATGGATTGGTAGGATTAAGTCATGGACTACTTGAATATACTTAACCAATTAAACACGATGGATTGGTAGGGTTAAGTCATGGACTACTTGAATACTTTACCAATTAAACCCGATGTATTGATAGGGTTAAGTCATGAACTGCTTGAATACACTTGACCAACTCAATACATGGTTAGGATAGCGTTAACCACACTTAACCCGCTTGAAATCCTAGTTACGTGGTCCTTTTCAGCAGTAACCCACTTGGAAGTATCATGGGTACCCTGGACTAGGCTAGGGCGGGGCACGATTACTTGACTGATTGTAAGAGACCAAAAGAGACGGCTGAAGGGTGCACCGGTTGTTCAGGCGGACCATGGTCTTGCACATTAAGTCCGGAGTTGAACATGGGCACCAGTAGGTTTAGACTGTGCGTGCTTGAATTGTGTCTGTGGTTTACACCTTAGGGCTGGATACACCCTGGGGTGGACCTTGCACAGTTAACTACATTCCACGATTAAGCCGTATGACACCGATACACAACGAGTTAGGCTTATACGGAGCCGATCGACTAGACCGAGTAGTTGGACCTTGATTTAGGTCACCTCATGATATTGGGCCAGCTTTGGGCCAAGGGATCATTTCTTGTTTATACTTGACATGGATTGGAATACTAGTACACACCTGGTGCAACTTAACCTTGTATATGCGATACCACACTTGATCTATCTTATTAACTTTTCACCATGCCAGTTATCACCCTATGTTTCATCTCTGCTTTACAAGTCCAGTTAACTTTATTAGTTTTTATACTAATAGTAGGTAGGACTTACCAGTCTTTTTGACTGACCCATTTTCTTTCGCCTCTTTTCTTCCGTTCCCCCACCCCCCCAGGTTCTCAGGGTGGGAACACTAGCACCTAGCTGGATCTTTAGCTGCTTTTCTGGATAGCTCATGTATGGTTTGGACTTGAGCATGCTATGGCTTTATTCTACTTTGGTGATAGTTACTTTATGTTATTTCCAGTTTTCAGTTTATGTTTTCTAGACTTGTAGTAGTTGGAAAATAATGACAGTACTTTGATGTAACTTGACTATGGTTTTGAAATAGTAGTTTATCCGCTGCTTTATTTACTCTGTTTTACTTATATGTTCTATCTTGTGATATCTGCATGCATGTTTACCTCGTTTAACACCCCTCCAATGCTAGTGCGCTTGCAAGAGTGGCATTGGCGGAGGTGGGGTGTTACAGGAACCAACGAGTCAACTTCGTGATTGGACTTTGCTGCGGGACCTGTGCTAAGGGGTTGTCAACGTCTATAGCTTTGACCCACCACTGATGGACGGATTAACGGCTACGGATCAGTGTAGTGAAGTTGTCATGACTTCATGGGGCAGAGTGATCGTAGCAAGGAATTGGGTGGTCAAAGTAGTGGATATCGTATGCTTTACGTACTGAGTGTGAGATGTAAGGATGATTGCTATGCTTGATTGTTTGCTACCACTATGACATGCACACCCCCTTCTCCCGTATCTTTATGCCTTATGTTTAGTTGCACCTTAGAGTATTGAGCGGTATGTTATGCTAACTCTTTGGTTGCAGGTCCAGGTATGGTTTAGTATACCTGTTATTGCTCTGTTTTTTTGCTTATCGCTCATACCAGACTTTTGTCTGACCCAGAGTTTTATGTCTCTTCTTATCACTCTGGGTGCTCATAAACGGGCAGACTGGAGACAGGTTAGCTGGTTGTACACGAGTAGCTGTCTAGAGACGAGCAGGAGGCTTACACGTACTATTCTCTATATATATTCTCCTTATGTCGTTGCTGGTCACTACTTTGGGCATTAGTAGTGTACCTTTCCTTTCGTTTGCTTTAGAGACAGTTTTCAAAAGTTGTAATAATGATGATGTGGAACATAAGTTGTATTTTGGATTTTCCGCTGCTATGATGTTTAGTTTTCAGCTTATGCACTGTCTCGGCTGTTCTATGTCAAAGTATGTTATTATTATATTTTATTCCATGCGCTATGAGACATTCTACAGGTTCTTTTTTAGTCCACTGTTAAGTTTCGTTTCCTTCCCTTTCTTTGGCGACCGTCCCGTGCTGGTTGGACTTCAGCACAACGCACTTTCATTGAAATGTCGGCTGGTGCGGGGCGGGCCGTCGCATTTGGTATCAAAGCTCTAGGTTGCGTAGTTAACCTAGGGAAGACCCCAGAGAGAGATAGTACATATATGAGAGCACGTATTTGTGATATTTTGGTTTTCAAAAACTATATATATACTATTAGTATATTTAAGGATGAAGTCGCATTGCACTGGCACCACTGAAGAGATGGTTAATCGTTTTCTCCTTAAAAATTAAACGATGAGGCGATATACGAGGGGTACTAGTAGAGGAGCTAATAATGGGAATGCTCCTGATGTGAGGACGATGTTCACTGACCTCATGAGAGAGATGCTTAGGGATGTTCGGAGGGCAGCTCCTAATGCTGCAAATGGTGGTGGTGCAGCGGTGCAGGCACCTAGGGCCGATTTCGCTAAGCTTAACAAGGATTATAGTAGTCTTGGCGGGAAGCCATTCCACGGAACGAAGTTGGCTACGGATGTTCATGATTGGTTGGATAGTTGTGAGCCCATCTTCGTGGACTTGGGAATCGATGATGCCATGAAGAGAAAGCTAGCATCGCGTTAGCTTCAACGACAAGCTATGAATTGGTGGAATTCTATTAAAGCAGCTACTCTTGAAGATCAAGTTACTTGGAATCGGTTTATGACTCGTTTCAGCGAAAAGTTCATTCCAGCTGCTCACAAATCTAAATTGTTTAGGAAATTTTTGGAGCTTAAGCTGAATGGTAGGGCAGTCTCGGAATGTACTGCTGAGTTCGATACTTTATCGAAGTATGGATTACCTCTTATCGACACTGCCGAGAAGAAGAACGAAAAGTCCATAACCGGCTTAGATGACTACTTAGGGGAAAGGCTGATAAACCACATCGATGAGACGTTCGAGTCTATAGTGGGCAAAGCATTGAGATCAAAGAGTCTTTACCCTAAGTCAAAGGCCGATGTTGCTATTGCATCTGTAGAGGAACCAAAGCCGCAAGCAAGCGGTGGAGGTAAGAAGGAGTCTCAGAATAAGAGAAAACAGGATCAGACCAAGGGTAGTCAGAAAAAGAAGGATAAGAAAGATAAAGAGTGCTTTAATTGTGGCAAGAAGGGCCACTATGCTAGAGATTGTCAGGAAAAGCCTGGGGAAAGGAAGTGCTTCAATTGCGGCCAAGTAGGACATCACAAGGATAAGTGTCTGCAACCCCCTAAAGAAAACAGATTGTGAAAGCATATGCTATCAATGTTGTTTTTTCTTCGTTGAATGCCCCAACTACAGCGGAGAAGGGAAAAGGCGTCGTTATTCGAGGTATGCTTTCTATTTATGATGTTCCGGTTCTAGTTTTGTTGATAGTGAGGCATCCCATTCCTTCATATCTAGTGACCTGGTAGATAAGTTAGGATTGGGACCTGAGATAGTCGATAGACCTTTAGTTGTGACGAACCCGATAGGTGGTTCGACTAGTCTTTGCATGATCTGTCGTAATGTGGTCTTATCGAGTTATGGATGTATGTTTGCTTGTGATTGCTTAGTTGTTTTGCTAGTATCATCTCACATAGATTGTCTGAATTCGGAGGAGATGTTCCTTGAGTGCTTGTATGATATTGGTTTAGGCCTTTGGGACATGTTCTTAGGGAATGTCGAGTTCGACTAGGATGGTTTGTGTGAAATATAAGTAGTTGTTGTGATTTCTGTTGGATGATATCTCGGCTTACTCAAGGAGTGATGTGCAGCCGTGATATGATAAGGCTGTTCAATGGTATGGGCTGATGCGAGTTAGACTCGATAGGGTTATGAGATGACTCGAGTGGGACTCGAGAAAGATGCAAAGTAATGGATTGTTTAGGACCCTATGTTGATGTTATTTTTGAAGGAATAGGATGCGTTCGTTGATCATGGAAGATGCAACGAAGGATTAGGACGACTCAAGTTGGACTTGAACTCGTAAAAGAAAATAGGTGTTCATTGATCTTGGAGATGCAACGAATAGCAAGATGACTCACGCTGGATTGGAGTTTGTCGGTAATGGATACTCAAGACTGGGTCTGAGTTTATGGGTAATAGATTGACTCGAGCTGGACTCGAGAAGGATGCAAGGAAATGGATTGGCTCGAGTTGGACTCGACAGGACAGCAAGATAATGGATAGACTTGGGTGGGACTCAAGTGTTTTAGGCGGACTAGAAGCAGGGGTATTTGGGACGCCCGTTACCTTGGATCCGTTGGACGTGATCTAGTTATCCTTGGAGGATAAACGTACGTTGGACGTACTGTAGTCCGTATGGAGGCGAGGCTTCCATTAGCCTTGGGATTGGTTGGACCAGTCAAGTGGGCATCGACGTATGTATGGAGGCGGGGCTTCCGTTAGCCTTGGGATTGGTTGGACCAGTCAAGTAGGTATCGACGTGTGTATGGCTTTAGCAGGTGATAGATAGGACACGTTTTATGGATGCTATGTTTGTTCCTGTTTTATTCCCTTGAGTAGTCTATCACCTGTAGGATTCTGGCAATAGAGAACGAAGAGATGACGGTATACACAGATGCATGTGGTACCATGCTAGGTGCTGTACTGATGCATTGAGTAAGAAACATGCCAGTTTAGATGCTATGTTTCTTGAATGGAAGTAATTGGAGTATATCGTGGGAGATGATTTCAGACCTAAATATGGATTGGATCTAGAAATATTGGTAAGTTTGACGGTTAGAACGACTTTGATTGAGCGGATTGGTTCCAGTCAGAGGGACGATCCTAACATATTGAAAATCATCTCCAAGTTAGAGATGGGCATCGATGAGGAGATGAACGAGTATGGGCTTGATCGAGATGGATGGCTTGGAAAGAATGTAAGACTAGTTGTACCCAATGTCAATGGATTGAGAGATGAAGTGCTTAGAGAATGTCGTTACTCAAAACTGACTATACACCCCGGTGGTAACAAGATGTGTCGAGACATGAAGCAGACCTACTACTGGGAAGGGATGAAAAGAGACGTTGGGAAGTTTATATCCAAATGCATGAATTGCCAGCTAGTTAAAGCTGAGCAAAAGAAGCCTAGTGGTTTGTTGCAACCATTAGAAGTTCCAGAATAGAAATGGGAACAAGTTCAATGGATTTCATTGATGGGTTACCAAGGACTAGGTCGGGCCATGATAGCATTTGGGTGATTGTGGACCGATTGACCAAGAGTGCAAGATTTATACCCGTCAAGTCGAACAGAACGACAGCTAAGTTAGATGAGCTATATATGAAATGGGTAGTGAGATTTCATGGAGTACCTAAAAGCATTGTGAGTGACTGAGACCCGTTGTTTACTAGTGGGTTTTGGAAGAGCTTACAAAAGGCGTTAGGATCAGAATTACATCTCAATACCGCGTATCATCCTCAAACCGACGGTCATACAGAGAGGGTGAATTGAGTGTTAGAAGATCTCTTGAGAGCTTGAATATTGGATTTTGGTGGATCATGGGATGACCATTTACATCTAGTAGAGTTTGCATATAATAATAGTTATCAATCCAGTATTGGTATGGCTCCATTTGAAGCTTTGTACGGAAGACCATGCAACTCACCGTCATGTTGATTAGAAACTGGTGAGACGTTTGTGCTTGGACCAGATGTGATAAGGGAAACTTCAGATAAGGTTAAGATCATTCAACAACGAATGAAGGCTGCCCAAGATAGGCAGAAGAGTTATGCTGATAAGAGGCGAAAGGACTTAAAGTTCTCCGTTGGCGACTTGGTGTTTGTCAAGATTTCTCCATTAAAGAGCGTGATTCAATTTGGCAGGAGAGGCAAGTTAGCACCAAGATTTGTTGGACCATTCCCAGTTCTCGAGCAAATTAGGAATTTGGCATATAACGTTGAATTACCAGCGAAGATAGTAGGAGTTCACAACGTATTTCATGTTTCCCAGTTAAGGAAGTTTGTGCACGACCCTAGTGTGACTATTACACCGGATCAGTTGGACGATATCGAGGTTGAACCCGAGGCGGTTGGGAACCGCAGGCCTATGCGTATTGTTGGGAACGATACGAAGCAGCTTCGAATGAGGGCGGTGAAACTAGTTAAAGTTCAGTGGGGTGATGATGAGGAAGACTGTACATGAGAAATAGTAAAGAATATAAGGAGGAAGTATCGAGAACTCTTTGCCTCGTAAGGTTTTTATATCGGTATAGTACTCCCTTGTTAGTAAACCACAAGTTAGGATAGGCTTGTTATGTTGTTTTGTATGCTTTATTGTTTTGTTAATGACTGGTAGGCATGCAGGATCCTTTGTATGTTTTGGGCTAAGGAATTTCTAGGACGAAATTTCTTAAGGGGGGAGAATGTAACGACCCGCACTCTACGCATCTGAGGATCGTAGAGTATTTATTTCTTTTTCATGTGAAGTCGTATAGTCGTGTACTTTTGGGTAACGACTATTGGAGTCATTTCCCATGTTCATGATTTTTGTCGATTTTTAAATGACCGTTTTGCCCTTAGCTGATCTTGTTTTGACCATAACTTTTGATTGGAAAGGAGTTTTGACCTGAAACCACTTCCATTAGGTATGAATGATGGTTTACCTTTCCGTAGAGTCGTCACATTAGCCAAACAGACTCACCGTTTGGGAGATATGGCTGAAACAAGGTCTGGAAGGCGAAAAACTGCTTAACCAGGCCAAATGAGGTGATTAATGAATGGACTCATAACTCATTTCGAGATTAGGGTTATAGGGAGGCTGAGATGAGTTAGGTTTTCATTTCATTTCAGTTCTCTAGCCGCCATTTGCTTCCTAGGAACCCTACAATGGCCTCCAACATCTAGAATCACCTCTAATCACTTTCTAATCAAGTATTAGCCTAATCTTCACCAAATTAAGGAGAAATATCACCAAAGCAAGGTTAGAACTGCTTTTAGACATCAGTATTCGTGCCAAACAGAGAATCATTTCAGATCTACAGTTTATTTGTGGCAAAGGTGAGTGATTTGCATTGTTTCTCACTAATTTTGGATAATTAAGGGCAATTTGTGTTAATTAGCGAATTTAAACATGATTAAATTCTGGAAAAATATTTATAAATTTCGAAATATTGTTTTAGATCTCTGTTAGGAATTTGGGTTAATTTGGTTAAGTTTTACTACTCCTATCATTAATTATGCTTAAACATGCTTAAGGGAAAATATGGGATTTTGGCTATGTTTGATCCGTTTTAACCTATAAAATTATTGTTTTGATGTTTATGGTCAATTCTACAAGTTGGTATGACTGTATGGTAAGCTTTACGATTGTCTATAAGTGTTAGATTGATCGAAAACATCGTCGAATGGCGTAAACAGCTCGCCGGACAAAGTGCAGGAAATATGCAGGAACCGGACCGGATCGCCCTTCCACGACCCGACCCGATCGTGCGACCCCTTCACGAGACGCCACGCTCCATCCATCATGAACTGCTTCAGAAGATAAAGAACTGATGGCCAAGGAGGATCACGAACCAGAAGGCCCGACCCGACCCGAAGCTTGGTCACGACCCGAACAGATCTGGAGCAGGCATGAAGCAAGTCACGAATCATGGGTCACCTATCCTCACCATGATCCAGCTTGGGCACCACGACCCGATTCGACAGGGGGAGCACGAACCGACCAGAAGGAGGCTGATGACTACGGACTAAACATGGGGAAGAGAACCGATCCGAAAGGAAGTTTGTTTCTGAACCAGATGAAGACCGATCCGGAGATGATGACCAAAACCTGAGATGCAAAGGTAGTCCAAATGGGAAGTTTGCACTCAAGATCCAGATGGGAACCAACGAGTCAACTTCGTGATTAGACTTTGCTGCGGGACGTGTGCTAAGGGGTTGTCGACATCTATAGTTTTGACCCACCACTGATGGACGGATTAACGGCTACGGATCAGTGCAGTGAAGTTGTCATGACTTCGTGGGGGCAGAGTGATCGTTTCAAGGAATTGGGTGGTCAAAGTAATGGATATCGCATGCTTTACGTAATGAGTGAGAGATGTGAGGATGGTTGTTATGCTTGATTGTTTGCTATCACTATGACATGCACACCCCCTCCCCCATATCTTTATGCCTTATGTTTAGTGGCAACTTAGAGTATTGAGCGATAGGTCGTGCTAACTCTTTGGTTGCAGGTCCAGGTTCAGGTATGGTTTAGTATACCTGTTATTGCTCTGGTTTGTTGCTTATCGCTCATACCAGACTTTTGTCTGACCCAGAGTTTTATGTCTCTTCTTATTACTCTAGGTGCTCTTAAACGGGCAGACTAGAAACAGGTTAGCTGGTTGTGCACAAGTAGCTGTCCGGAGGCGAGCAGGAGGCTTACACGTACTATTCTCTCTATATATTCTCCCTGTGTCGCTGCTGGTCACTACTTTGGGCAATAGTAGTGTACCTTTCCTTTCTTTTACTTTAGAGTCAGTTTTCAAAAGTTGTAATAACGATGATGTGGAACATAAGCTGTATTTTGGATTTTCCGCTGCTATGATGTTTAGTTTTCAGCTTATGCACTGTCTCACCTATTTTATGTCAAAATATGTTATTATTATATTCTATTCCATGCGTTGTGAGACATTCTACAGGTTCTTTGTTAGTCCATTGTTAAGTTTCCTTTCCTTCCCTTTCTTTGGCGACCATCCCGTGTTGGTTGGACATTGGCACAACGCACTTTCATTGAAATGTCGGCTGGTGCGGGGCAGACTGTCACATTTGTTCAGTTCTAACGAGTTGTACCCCGGAGATTTGAGTTAATCAAAGCTCTGATACCAACTGTAATGACACAGATTTCGCCCGGACCTAATCGATCGCTAAATCGACCAAGACCGTTCGAATTCTGCATACGCTAACTTTGGACATACAACACATCAGAACAAATAACAGAAGACTTTTATAAACATTATAATAATGTTACATCAGAGTACAGAATATTTCAGAGTACATCGATAATAATACAGCGAAAGATTTATTTACAACAAATTTAATACAATGCAGCGGAAGACTATCAATGCTCTGGACAGAGCTCTAAGCTCCAGTCCAGAATCCTGCTCAATAAATAAGTATCTGCAAAACAAGCCACTCGACTGCCCTTGTGGAAAAGAGGCACCCGAGTTTGCAAGTGAAACAAACTACAAGTCAGTCATGGGACTGGTATGAGAAATCTTACTTAACTTATCTAACAATAAGGCTGTTTTTACCCAAATTTGATTTGCATATTTCTCGAAATCTAACCATTGGATTTTAACAAATTTTATATCGTTGGAAAGATCTTCCCAAAGCGGACCTAATGGTTTCTGTTTTAGGAAAATCCGACAGCCGGATCTTTCAGTATAATCGTTTAAAGTTACGATTCTGATACGCGAACTACCATGCTTGATTCTTTTAATTATAATTTATATTTACATATATGAAATTATATATAAATATAAATCATTCGACGATTCCACTAACATGTTTAACATGCCAAATAAAAGAATGTTTTATTTGCGTAACATATCTACATGTTTATAATGTTAAATAAATATGTATTTTATTTGCATATTTATCTACATGTTTTTAATGTAAAAAATAAATGTATTTTATTTGCATACTTATCTACATGTTTTTAATGTCAAATAATAAATGTATTTTGCATTAATTCACTACATATTTTTAATGTCAAATAAAATGTAATTTAATTACATGACATTTTCTACATGTTTTCTAATGTCATAAAAATATTTAATTTATTTACGTGACATTTTCTACATTTCTAATGTCAAATAAAATGTAATTTATTTACATGACATTTTTGCTAATGACAAATAAAAGATAATTTTTGTTTTCATTATTTGTATGCAATTTCTATTTCAACTTTAACAAATAAAAAGAAATATTTATATTTGTATATAGTTTCAATGTATAACATGACACATAAAAAAATGTTTATTTTTATTTATATACAAATTCTAATGTGTATTTTGAAAATAAAAATGCTTCTTTAATTTGTACACAAATTCTAATATGTAATTTGACGATAAAAATGTCACTTTAGTCTATACACAAATTCAAATATATAATTTGACAATAAAAAAATCACTTTAATCTGTACACAAGTTCTAATGTGTAATTTGACAATAAAAATGTCACTTTAATCCGTACACAAATTCTAATATGTAATTTGATAATGAAAATGTCACTTTAATCTGTACACAAATTCTAATATGTAATTTGATAATAAAAATGTCACTTTAATCTGCAATCCCACTTTAACAAAGTGAATAAAAATGATAACTTCATTTTGTTAACAATTCTATTTTAACAAAATGAATAAAATGATAACTTCAATTTGCTAACAATTCTATTTTAACAAAATGAATAAAATGATAACTTCAATTTGTTAACAATTCTACTTCAACATCACAAACACATATTTCAAGACATGATTCTTCTTATTTAGCAAAACGTATTCTAACATGATGACATTTCCATTTGACAAAAACATATTCTAACTAAATGATATTTTTATTAAACAAAAACATACTCTATCTAAATAACATATTTATTTACAAAATATGCTTTCTAACTAAATGACATGTTTATTTACAAAATATGTTTTCTAGCATAATGACATATTTATAAAATATGTTTTCTAACTAAATGACATATTTATTTACAAAATATGTTCTCTAACATAAATGACAGATTTATTTGCATACATTTTTCTATGTACTCTAATGAGAAATAAAAGAATATTTATTCGTATACATTTTTCTATGTATTCAAATAACAAATAAAAGAATAATTTAGTTGCATACATTTTTCTATGTATTCTAATGACAAATAAAAGAATAATTTATTTGCATACATTTTTCTATGTATTCTAATGACAAATAAAAGAATATATATTCGTATACATTTTTCTATGTATTCTAATGACAAATAAAAGAATAATTTAGTTGTATATATTTTTCTATGTATTCTAATTACAAGTAAAAGAATAATTTATTCGGATACATTTTTCTATGTATTCTAATGACGAATAAAAGAATATTTATTCACATACATTTTTTATGTATTCCAATGACAAATAAAAGAATAATTTAGTTGCATACATTTTTCTACGTATTCTAATGACAAATAAAATAATAATTTATTTGTATACATTTTTCTATGTATTCTATTGACAAATAAAAGAACAATTTATTTGTATACATTTTTCTGTGTATTATAATGACAAATAAAAGAATATTTTATTTGTATACATTTTTCCATGTATTCTAATGATAAATAAAAGAATATTTATTCGTATACATTTTTCTATGTATTTTAGTGACAAATAAAATAATAATTTAGTTGCATACATTTTTCTATGTATTCTAATGACAAACAAAAAAATAATTTATTCACATACATTTTTCTATGTATTCTAATGACAAATCAAAGAATATTTATTCGTATACATTTTTCTATGTATTCTAATGACAAATAAAATAATAATTTAGTTGCATAAATTTTTCTATGTATTCTAATGACAAATAAAAGAATAATTTAGTTGCTTACATTTTTCTATGTATTCTCGTAACATATAAAAGCATATTTATTCGTATACATTTTTCTATGTATTCTAATGACAAATAAAAGAATAATTTATTTGTAAACATTTTTCTATGTATTTTAATGACAATAAAAAAGAATAATTTAGTTGCATACATTTTTCTATGTGTTCTAATGAAAAACAAAAGAATATTTTATTTGCATACATTTTTCTATGTATTCTAATGACAAATAAAAGAATAATTTAGTTGCATACATTTTTCTATGTATTCTAATGAGAAATAAAAGAATAATCTATTTGTATACATTTTTCTATGTATTCTAATGACAAATAAAAGAATATTTTATTTTTATACATTTTTCTCTGTATTCTAATGACAAATAAAAGAATAATTTAGTTACATACATTTTTCTATGTATTTTAATGACAAATAAAAGTATATTTAGTTGCATACATTTGTCTATGTATTCTAATGACAAATAAAATAATAATTTATTTGTATACATTTTTCTATGTATTCTAATGACAAATTAAAGAATATTTTTTTTGCATACATTTTTCTATGTATTCTAATGACAAATAAAAGAATAATTTAGTTGCATACATTTTTCTATGTATTCTATTGACAAATAAAAGAATTTATTTGTATACATTTTTCTATGTATTCCAATGACAAATAAAAGAATAATTTGTTTGTATATATTTTACTATGTATTCTAATTACAAATAAAAGAATAATTTATTTGTATATATTTTTCTACGTATTCTAATGACAAATAAAAGAATAATTTATTTGTGTACATTTTTCTATTGCGTACATTTTTCTATGTATTCTATTGACAAATAAAAGAATAATTTATTTGTATACATTTTTCTATGTATCCTAATGACAAATAAAAGAATAATTTATTTGTATACATTTTTCTATGTATTCTAATGACAAATAAAAGAATATTTTATTTACATACATTTATCTATGTATTATATTGACCTATAAAAGAATAATTTATTTGTTTACAATATTTCTATGTATTCTAATGACATATAAAAGAATAATTTATTTGTTTACGATTTCTAATTCAATTTAACAAATAAAAATGATAATTTTATTTGTTTACGATCTCTATTTCACAAAAAATGATATTTTTGTTTTAATACAAATCTATTTAACAAAAATGATATTTCTTGTTTAATAACAAATCTATTTAATAAAAATGTTATTTTTGTTTTAACACAAATCTATTTAACATAAATGATTTTTTTTTTGTTTAATCACAAATCCCTTTAACAAAAATGTTAGTTTTGTTTTAATACAAATCTATTTAACAAAATGTTAGTTTTGTTTTAACACAAATCTATTTAACAAAAATGTTATTTTTGTTTTGACACTTTATATTTCAACAAAAATGTCAATTTCTTGTTTGACAATTTTATTTCAATAAAAATGTTAATTTTTGTTTTAACTATTTTATTCAACAAAAATGTCCTTTTTATTTCAACTATTTGGTTTCAACCAAAAAAAATAAATGAACTATTTTGTTTCAACAAAAATTGATATTTCTGTTTCAACCATTTTGTTACAACAAAAATGATATATTTCTTTTCAACAATTTTATTATAACAAAAATGATATATTTGTTTTCAACAATTTTATTTCAACACATTAATCATCAAATTAACAGATTTACATAACAACATCAATCATTTATCCCAGATCAAACCACGTATAACATCAAATAGAATTTAACGGCGGATTAGAAGAATTATCGCAATCATAATTAATTAATTAATTTTAATCATAAAAAAATAGAATTCTCACTGTGGTTTTTACTCCATTCTCGTCTGCTCCATGCTGTAGTGTTCGACAAGAGGTTTCCAACGAACTTCGTTTCATGTGATTCTGTGTCCATTTGAATGACATATGGTCATTTAAATATCAAATTATTTTATTAAAAAATTTATTAATAATTAAATTTCCTTAATTACATCACCCCTGGCTAATCACGTTTTCCTTCTACATCGTATTCTTCCACCATCATTCTTTCAGAAAAAACCATCCGCTCAAATTGAAATCCTCCTACTCACACCAACCGAGATGGCCTAGACCCGATCTGACATTGCCGCGAGGAGCGCCGTACTCCCCTCCGCCAACGCCTGCAAGGGCAGCCAGTCTGATCGTCTCCTGGCCTCCAAAGTTGGCTGCAAATGGAACGGGATGGGACCCGAATTCTCTCCATCCGTTACATAACAGACGATCGTAACCGTTCATTTTCGAGATCATGACCTTCTCTTCGATTTTTGTTATATGAGCTGGTTGAATTAGTACGTAGATTCCATGAAAATTGAAGTGAATCGATTGAACATTTCTGGCCATACAAGAAAGGAAACCGGCAGCTAATAGAATGGGAATTAGGGTTTTTTAGGTTAGGTATATATAATTAAATATTATTAAATTTCTAGTTTGCAAATAAACCAATTAATTCTCAATAGCTCCAAATTCAGTCCAATGAGAGTTGTCCCCAGCCAAATACCCCCGTTCCGGACACAATGGACTAGGTCCCGTCAGCCCAATCGATCGTTTTCAGCTTGTTTTCTTCAAATTAAAATATAAACTATTTAATTTGATCGTACATTTAAATTTATCGGGGCCACATACGGACTCTAAAAATTCCCGAAAAATAAATCTACCTATTTTTTGATGATACGGTCCTAACAAAATTAATTTCGTCGAATTCAGAGACCGTTTGAAAAATGGTCATTTTCTGGTCGATCTAATTTGACTAAAATTGACAAAATACGTTTTCTTTTGCCACGCTCACATATTAATTCCAAAAATTATGAAGATTGGAATCTTGCAATAATTTGACATTCTGGATCCAACCAAAGTGGTCTCGTCGCAAACGGAGGTCGTTTGTAAAATGGCTATATATTATATTAAAAAATATATATATAAATACCGGACTATTCTGAATTTTAAACTGGACTTAGCTTTTTATTCCCGCTTTGAAATCTGGATTTTTCACGTTCGTTGAAAAGATATTTTTAAACAGATTCAAATATTTCTGGTTTTACCAAAATCTAATTTATTTTGAATCCTGTACATTTAGTCAAAGTCCAAATTCAATTTTTCAAACTACCGCGCTTTTTCTAACTCCTTTTAAAATTAAAATAAATATATTCGTTCTAACTTCGATTTAAATAAATTTTTAATCATTATTATTTAAAATAAATTATTTTAAATATTTAAAATCAATTAAAATTTCTAGAATAAAATTTTTAAATTGGTTCCAAAATTCCGGGTTGTTACATTGGTCATGATTCCAGGATCGATCGAGTGGTGATCGAGCAGTGAGTGGCTCGAGTAGGGTACGGTCGGTCATTATGGTGCGGTCAAGCGATAAGTGTGGTTGGTCGAGCATCCCAGTGGGGGGAGGGGGGTCGGTCGGTCGTGCATAACTGGGTCATTTCTAAAAAATTTATTTTTCGGGTACGATCCAGATTTGAGCCAAAGGTTCTAGAATTTTTTTTCGAGGGCAACCCCCGGAACCCTAGCTGCAGCGCAGTGATGTAATTTGGTTTAGTGAGGGTTTGACTTCAAAGTAAATTCAAGTAGGAAGGTTTAAAGTGTTGAAAGGTGTTCGTTGATCGATGTAGAACAGTGAATGGGGTGACAACTCAAAGGTCAAGAGTTGATGGATAATGGTTGCTCGACAAGGTTGCTTGAGCTATGAAACGTCGTCGAGTTGGATGACTAGAGATGCGAAGGCCGAGAGATTATCGTTGTCATAAGTTCTAGCAGGCTCAAAGCAGGGGTAATAAGGGCACCTAAAAGACTGGTTGTAGGTCGAGTACCTTTGATATCTTTGAAAGTTCTAGTTGTCAAGGTTGGACAAATATATGTATCGTTGAAAGGCATATGGAGTTTATGCTAGAACTGGGGTTACCATTAGCCCTTGACATATGGCAAGGTTGGTAGTCATACGATTAACAATGGTTTCGAAGCAGGATTGGTGGTAATAACCAGAGTCTGTCATGTTTGATTAGTTGCTTGTTTGAACCGTCTCATGTAGATTGTCCAACGTCGAAGGAGATGTTCCTTGGGTGCTTGTTTGATATTGGTTTAGGCCTCTGGGGCTTGTGCTTGAGGGATGTTGAGTTCGATTAGGATGGTTTACATAAGATATATAATTTATATGTCATGAGTGCTTTGTCATGATTGAATGGGTGTTCTGGTTTCCATGGATGTATGGTTGAAATGTTGTTGTAAAGGCTATCACTGTCCGATGTGGGGAAGAGAGGGTTGAGTTCTTCTCTGGTGTTGTGGGTAGAATAATATGTTTATCTGTCCATTCTCATATACTTTATTGTTGATGTTTGTTAGCTGTTTTATCGCTCACTGAGACTATTGTCTGACTCAAGGTTTTATGTTTTCCTCTTATTACCTTGGGTTGTTCATCCGGTTGTGGATGGGCAGACTAGGTGACAGGTGATTAGTGAGGACGATGCTGCAGTTCGGAGGCGAACTGGAGGTTTACGTACCAGTTTTATTATTATCTACTATTTCTGTTTCCGCTGTGAGTTACTCTATGAGTGGTGTAGTAAGGCTTTATGTACAGACTTTGATATTTCCTATGAAGTTTGGATAATCTTTCAGGTTGTTGTGAAAGTTTCAAAAGTTTGTTATATGATGCTTCACTATTATTACCTGTTGTATATTTTCTACTATATTTTATCCTTGCACTATGAGTTCTACGAAAGGTACCGATTGTGTTTACCTACCTATGATGATTGTCCACGGCTGCCTGGCACACCTTTCAGTGCATTATTCCTCTTGTTTAGTGCAGGGGTTGTTGGCGGTCATCACAAAAGATGTGTAGTTAAATCGTTGATGCCAGCCAAAAGTGATTTTTAGATGGTCAAATTCCAACCAAAAGTAGCTATTTGGGACTCAACGACAAGACCATGCCATTAGAGCATTCCACACAATAATGCGCAAAAAATGGTAAAGCCAATGTCAAATGGGTTTAAAAGGATGTCGAAAGGGACATTGCATGATGACGGGGGCAATGATCTAAAGGGGTTGTACATTGGGTAGATTCCTAATGAAAGTGAGTCATAGACTAGGGTGCCATGCATTGGGTAGATTCTCGATGATAGTGGGTCACGGTATAAAGGTGTCATGCATAAATCAAATTCTTAGTAATAGTGAGCCATGGCCTACTAGAACTACATAAAGGCAAGGCGAGAATCCCAATCCAAACAAAGAATGGCTTCAAGGCAAGCGATTATGGATATTAAATGCGTCACATGAGCAGACTAGTATATAAAGTTAGCCTAAGAGAAAAATATAATACTGAAGGAAGAATAGAAAGAATAACTTAATGACACAAAGCTGTGAAAGATTATCTCATCAGTATTAGAATATTTGAAAAAAGAAAACAAGAGACGTTCTACAGACCTTCATACATTACCCAGTCCTAAGATTGGCTTCCTCCATTGCCTTCTTCTTCAGCGATTTGAAATATTCTACTATCCTTATGTATGTTTTGGATACTCATTTCTCTATATTTTTCAAACTAGAGTGAACTCGTGCTATGCACACAGACTTCGTTTCAACAACATTACCAGAAAATCTTTATTTTGGGTAATCTACGCACATTTATAAGTTATAAGTTTAACTAATGTATTTCCAAAATTAATCAAATTGCATGCGATAGAGTTTTGTTCAGCAAATAGCGTATGTAATCACACTTCATATCCGAATTAAAAGTTCTGTAACCACTGTTAGGATTATGTCAAATGCCATTTGTCAGCTACAGCCCCTTTGCTTACTATTTCGGGAAAGAATATGTGCGTTGATGTTTTTTTCAAAAAAAAAGTGCTAACTTGGTGAACAAATATATTATAAGCACACAATGTTTTATACTATGAACAAAATTTGTATTAGAGAAATCTGAGTCAAAGCTACCAAAATCTGCACCGTTTAACAAAATGAGCACCCTACAGTTGGCCTAGGGAAAATTATCTAAATCTAAGTTATGTAGTGCACAAATTAGAACATTCTCACTCTAAGCACGTCAACTGTCGAGTATTTTAAGTTTTTGTTTGCCTTTAATAATTATTCCTGTAATGTTTAAACATAACTACTTATCTTCGATAACTATTCTAGCCATGTTTAAACATATTCAAAATCCAACAACTAACTACCGTTACAAACTAAGGATAAAACAATTTTCCATTTTGACAAAGATTTAGGTAGTATGAAAAATATTGGCCTATATACAGGTGAAATACAAATAAAGTAATTTATAACATGGGTAATAATGAATTGAAATAACTTTCATGGTTCAAAACAACAAAAATATTTACAAAATAGAGTTAATGTTTTCGAAATTTCATACCATATAAAAATTGTCGCAATTGTGAAAATAGCGCATAGAAATCCTGATATATCTAAACAGAATTACTTTTTGCCACTTTGTTGTAGGTATATAAATCATGCGACAATAACTCATTTTTAAAACAAACATGGAACAATTAATACCTCGAAATTAAGATATAGAAACGTGTAACAAGAAAATCGATGGAGAGTAATTGGGTCACACGTTGGAAATTCATTATCGACATCCATGCGCCTTCAATGATGAAATATTTACTAATTAAGCAGATAATGCATGCACATTAAGGGAGCGATTATATAACTTTGCTGAGACGACCCCAAACCCCGTACTGACGGCGGCAAGGGTAATCCGTGGAATATAACACAAAAATAGATAATAGCAGAATAGAAATAAATAAATACACCAGATAATGAACAATAGAATATACTGGATAAAAGTAATCATCAGAGTTACACAGTATACAGGATCATACTTAGTAAAAATACAGTTCAGCTATACATAAATGTCTACAGCGGAAAACAAACATAATATGTACAATAGGAGCTGAACAGCATAAAAAGAGATAAATGATAGAATCCATCTTCAGCTCCAGCTATCCAGAAAGAACCAGCTAAACCTGAATACCAGGCTGCCCGTGTAGAAAAGGGGCACCCGAGTTTGAAAGTGAAACAAACTACGAGTCAGTCATGGGACTGGTATGAGAAATCTACTCAACACATATATAATTTGGCTAATCACAGGACCACGCCACTTTCGTGGAACGGGTTTACTCCATTCGATTGCCAGTGCTTTAAAACAACTCATTCTTTGAAACAACGCTATGCTTTTTATAAAATATGAAGCCACTATAAGACTCAGTTCCCATGCAACACAAACCGGAGGATAGAGTTTTTACCTTATAACGGCCAAAATATGCTTGATACGAATAAAACAAAGGCATTTGATATTATTGCTAGTGTTTATATGTTTTGAAAACAATTTTGAATCATAACTATCAATCATAGACGGCATGGGTACCATATATCATGTCGCCATATGTATATACAATCAAAACCGCACAGTCACGTAATTGGAAATTGGATTTCCGTCATGAACCAAGGCAAAAGATAGTCCTTACCGAATTCGAGACGCTCTAGCCCGTGTCTCAGGAACAGCCGCAACTGCCCCTTGGAGCGACAGGGCCGGTCCACCGATGTGGATTATTATGCCTGAACTCTACGTTTCCCCGCCCTTTGGGGTGTCAACGAGCCAACAAATGACTCCATTGGACCCGGATCTTCCGATCAAACCGAGGCGCCTCGCAACAGCAACAACCACATAGGTGAAAAGTATATAAATGTCAGGGCTGGTAGGTCACTGACACCACCCTAGCTAGAAAGAAACGCATGCCCTCCCTGAGGTCCTTCTCCCGTTTCTGGTTCATACCGGGGTGTGAGGCTCGCGATTTCACGTTATACACAAAGCTACACCACACAGATGGTGCTTTGATCATCACCACAAGACTTTGCTTTTCAACAGAAGTCCTGATCATCTGCCACTTAGGCATGCCACACTAGCAATTCATGCCATGCGACTGATGTCCATCGATATACAACCTCTGAGCTCGTGCGTTTCAGAGAAGGCCGTTAAGCAAAAGAATAAATTCTCCACCACCAAACAGATGTATATTTAACAGAGATCAACCAACACAGAATAAAATCTAATGTCAGACACACAGTCCATTTACAAGTCCGTTCTAGGTCTGAACGAAACCTGAGGCACTAAATACCTCGCAAACCCATCGATCACCACGTACGTCTGGACGATCACCACTCATTATCCATATTTCGGGATGCCTCCCAATCAGGACCTCGGTTACCATCCAAACGAGGTGAAGATCTCTGGTCTTCGACCACCGTCTTCATCTTCGATTTTCAATCGTCGGTCAATTATTTGAAATGAGAATTAACTCGGCCTTTTCAAATAATTCCCGTATATTTAGAATTTCAAATCAATTTATTTCAATGGTTAAATCATTTGACAACACCAATTTTGTTCTTTAATGTATTTTTCACACCAAACACATTCAACCATCAAATACCACATAAATCAAGCAAATTCAGTTTATTTCCATTCCATATCATTTACGATATTTTATAACGATTTATCGCTATTTTTATTTATTTTAAAATAGCCAACTTATTCAAGACGACGCTTCGGGCCATAACGCGGCCGTGGCGCTGTTTTTCTTCAGATTTGATTTACACATATCTGAAAATCTAACCGTTGGATCTTCACAAAATTTACGTCATTAGAAAGGTCTTTTCAAAACGAATCCAACGGTCCCAGTTTCGGAAAAATCCGACGGTCGGATCTCCCGGTACAATCGTTTGAAGTTTCGATTTCAAAATACGAACTGCAGCGTCGTTATTCGATTAAATATAATTATATTTATATATATATATAAATATAATCGTTTCTGGCGCTGTTTTTCTTCAGATTTGAATTAAACATTCCAGACAATCCAACAGTTGGATTTTTACAAAGTTGGTGCCGTTGGAAAGATATTTCCAAGGCAAACCCAACGGTTGCGGTTTCGGGAAAATCCAATGGTCGGATTTACCGCACTAGTTGTTTGAAATCACGGTTTCAAAACACGAACTGCACGACCACGATTCGTTTTAATTTTATTTATATTTATATATTTATATAAATATGGTTCATTCAACAACTTCAATATCATTTTCACTTCAAATATTTCACTAACGCCTTTAAATTTTGGAAAATTTCGCCATAACTTCCTTTGTACGGGAGGGGCTGGGAAAATTCCCAAATAGCCACACGGGCGTCTCATGTCAAAAAGAAAAAGAAAAAGCCAAGCGCCTAGCCAACATGCTCATAAAATCATCACCCAAACAAAACAGTAAATGTGTACCTATTTGTCGTGCACAAAATTTTATTCCTCTTCTCTAGCCCCTTTTGCTATAACCTGTTCAATAAATATGCATGTACATATATACAGTTCTTATCATTTATCATTTTCCATTCAACTTCATATTTGATTCCATTTGGTTTTAAAACACCATTCGTTCTAATGTTGCATGCATAGGCAAAAATCATATCATTAGCTTATTAATGAATATTTCGACTCATGCATATTTATTTGAACGAGTTGCTATTTTTAACACTTCACATTTCAACAATTCATATATATAATAAAAATGTGATTTTTATTGTAAAACAATTTATTTCAAAACACTATTATTTTATATAGTTATATAGGTGATAAATGTAGGATTTTTATTGTAAAAACAATTTATTTCAAAACAGGATTATTTTATACATTTCATATAGTTGATAAAAGGTGATTTTTACTATGAGACAATTTATTTCAAAATATGAATACCTTTCAACACATGAATTTCTAGTCAACGAATGAATATCGATTCAACACATGAAGGTTTTCTATAGTTTCTATATATAGATAAAAATGTGATTTTTATATTTAAAACACGAATACCATTCAACACATGAATTTCCAATCAACGAATGAATATCGATTCAACACATGAAGGTTTTCTATAGTTTCTATATATAGATAAAAATGTGATTTTTATATTTAAAACACGAATACCATTCAACACATGAATTTCTAATCAACGAATGAATATCGATTCAACACATGAAGGTTTTCTATTCAATGAATAAATATAGTTTCAGCAAATGAAAATAATTCAAACACATGAATATTATTCAAAATTTCGGCAGCATAACGGCAGGGTAGTTAAAACCGGGACCGTCCCTAGTACGGCTCCTCGCTCTACCTTAAAACCTCGCGGTTTTTGACAATGGGGATCATGCATCTAGTTCGCACGCAGGCGGCATGTATATATTTATTTCATTTCCACAAACTAATCCTATGTGGTTTCAACCAAATATTTCTCAACCACAGATGGGTATTTTTCAACCACAATCAATCAATATCAACCACAAACAATCCCAAACAACCATTCGCTATCAATCAATTTCCACACCAATCACAATCAATAAATATCGTCCATGGTTTGTGGACGAGGGGCGTATATATATATATATATATATATATATATATATAGCAATTCACTTCTATTTCAACACATATATAATTTTTACAACGCATATATAACTTATACATCAAACATACAACTTATACAATGCTTATACATGAGGTGTACAATGCTTATATAACTCATACATCGAATATATAATTTATACATCGTCGTTTCCATATCGTTTATAAATTAAAAATCTCACATTGGGTTCCACTCTGCCAAAAATAGCAGAAGGCTCAGAAAAATATGCGGTCTCTTCTAAAATGTAGAAGATGTCCACACGGTCACGATGTTTCCTGTTTCATCGAATTTCGTTAACACTGCAAAAAGATATGATTTTTCAAAGTTTGCAACAGTTTAAAGGTGTTAAAACTGTTGAAAATAAATTAAAGCCGTTACCTTCAATTAATGTTCAAAACCAGGTTTTGAAAATTCATGAAATCCATAGCACTTCGTCCCGATCAGGTTGTATGACGTCGAAGAGGGTGGAAAGGGCTTCGCGGCACCGGGGGTTTCATCGAACTCGATCAGGCGAGGAGGGGGCATCGGCGGCGGGAAGTTCGGATCTTCCTGGGCTCGATTCTCGAAGCACAGCGCACGGTGGAGGTCGAGGGTGGTATAGATTTGAAGGCCTCGAGGAGTACTACAAAAACCTTAACTGGAGTGGGGGCTAAAGGTGAACGGATTCGCCAGAAAATGGAAGGGACGAATGGAATGTCAGCCGTCGTCGATCGCTGCTAATCGGGGAGAGAGAAAACGATTTTTTTTTATTAAATTCTGATTGGCCAGGAGATTTTATAAGGGTTTTTCTGACGCGACCACCAATCTAAACCCAACGACTGTCGTCCCTAGCGTTTTACCCCCATTCCGAACACAATGGAATATGTTTCGTATGCCCATTCGATTGTTTCAGCCAGTTTTCCTTCAAATTAAAATATATAACATTCAATATTTAATTTGAACGTACATTTCAATTTGCCAGGGCCACAAACTGATTCGAAAAATTCCAGAAAAATAAATTTAGCTATGTTTTGTCAATACGGACCCAACAAAACTAGTTTCGTCGAATTCTGAGACCATTTGCAAAAAGGCCCATTTTTGGTCGATCCAATTTAATTGTAATTGACCAAAACAAATTTTCCTTTGCCACGCTCACATACTAGCTTCAAAAATTATGAAATTTGAAACCTAGCAATAACTTCACATCCCGGATCCAATAAAAGTGGTTTCGTCAAATTCCGAGGTCGTATGCAGAATGGCCAATTTCACAGGCTATATAAATTCCATAGCGACCTTTCTGAAAATTCATTCGGCCATAATTTTTGCTTTCCGTTATGAAATTTTGATTTTTCAGATTCGTTAGAAAGGTATTCACTAACAGATTTAAATATTTTTGGTTTCACTAAAATCCGTTTTGTTTTGCACCCGGTACAGTCCGACAAAGTTTGAATTCAATTTTTGAAACTGCAGCGCCTTTTCAGGCCTTGTTTATAATTATAATTAATTATATTCGTTTTCAATTGTCAATTCAACCTCACTTTTCATTGCTATTATTTAAAATATTTAAAATCCATTATTTTGGCCAATTTAAAAATTTTAAATTGGTTCAGATTTTCTGGGTCGTTACAATCTCCCCCACTTAAAACTTTTCGTCCCCGAAAAGGAACAATGTCAAAGGTGGTTTGATTAATCAACTCTACGTTCGATCTGGCTTCCATTCTGCCATTTTTCAGTTTTTGAGAATTTTCAAATTCTTCAAAAATTTGGCTGACACCCGGAATTTTCGAAAAATTTCGCCATAACCTCCTTTGTACGGAGAGAGGTTTGGAAATTTATTGGGCCGTATTAGGTACCCAATAAATCCTAATGAGCATACACATATTTATAGTGATATATTCTGGTGTTTACAGGGGAGCATGTATTGATAATAACTCCAGAGAATAAATTCTCGTCACCCTGCCCCGTGTGGGAAATAAATAGTCCATGTGTCGTATCTAATAACTAGAGAGACGTGATTATTGTCAACTCCAAACCCGTGTGTGGTTTTTATTAATCTGGCAATTTAATTGTTACTATTTAAATAGTCCATATCAGTCATCAGTTCAACCTGTAAAATATAGTCATCGCCATACAAGCCTCTCGCTCGTATGATAAATTTTCCACCTCGTCACACAAGCTCCAAATGCTTATGTGGTATATGATGAAGTATGCCTATCTTCTGAAGTATGCCATGTAATGTAGTTCAAAATTAATTGTTACTATCCTATGGCGACGTTTATTATTTCACACAGAATAACCAGCACTCCGCATCCAATGACATTCACAGGAGTTGATATAATAATATTTCGCATCCAACTCATTAAGGTTTACCTATTTGTCGGCACACAAATAAAATCTTTACTCAACAGCTAATCTATTTACCTGTTCAAACACATATAGTACACATGTATATATATTTCTATTTATTTTCTAATCAGTTCAATGTGTGATATAATCGAATAAATTCTAACATTATTCTATTGTTGATTAAATTAACTATCGTTTCAATAATTTTAATCAATCTAATCAACAATCACACGACACAACCAACAGGCAATTTGTTTTTAACTTTTCAAAACCATTTAAATTAATTCCTATTCTCCTTTTAAAATCATTCAGACTATAGAGTTAAAAATGTACATCCATGGAAAGAAAATAACAATAGAATAGAGAGTTAAATGGTGATGTAAAGTATGATAAATATACCATGCACCGGAGTCAATCAGAGATATCCACTCGGCATCTAGGATAAGCTTTCTGAATGCTCTCCTCGGTTTCCCAAGTACAATCTCGTGGATCTCCACTCCATTGCACTTTGACTAAGTGAACCTTCTTGTTCCTCAGCTCTTTGGTTTCTTTGCCGATAATCTTTAGCGGCTCTCGTCTCACAGCTAATTCTGGGGTAATTTCAATGTCCTGTTGAGCTGCTTCTTCCACGATCAAGTCTGGATCATGAACGTGCTTTCGAAGTTGAGATATATGAAATACATCATGAACCCCAGGCAACCAATCAGGCAGTTTGACCCTATAAGCGAGAGTTCCGATCCGTTCCAGAATAGGAAACGGACCAATGAATTTGGGCGCTAACTTTCCAGTTTTACCGAACCGGATAACTCCTCTCATCGGCGATACTTTCAAATATACATAGTCGCCAACAGCAAAGTATATATCTCTTCTCCTTCTATCGGCATAGCTCTTTTGTCGGCTTTGAGCGGCGAGTAATCGCTTCTTAATAAAATCGACTTTGTCGGCAGCTTCTCGAATCATATCAGGACCCCACACAAGTCTATTTCCAGGTTCGACCCAACAAGCAGGAGATCGACACGGTCTACCATACAATGCTTCGAATGGCGACATTGTCAGACTCGCCTAGTAGCTGTTGTTATAAGAGAATTCAGCCAAATGCAGATGGTCTTCCCATGATCCACCGAAATCCAGAACACAAGCTCGCAATAGATCTTCTAAAATACGATTCACCCTCTCAGTCTGACCGTCTGTCTGAGGATGATAAGCGGTGCTTAAGTTCAACTTCGTTCCCAGCTCGACCTGAAATGCTTCCCAGAATTTGCTAGTGAATATTGTATCTCTATCACTGACTACATTGAGCGGCACTCCATGTAGTCTAACTATTTCCTTGAAATATATCTGCGCCAGACTCTGAGCAGTTCTGTTTGATCTGATAGGTATAAAATGGGCGGTCTTCGTGAAGTGATCTACGATCACCTAAATACTGTCATTTCCTTTTCTGGTTCTGGGCAGACCATCAATGAAATCCATAGAAATATGTTCCCACTTCCAGCCTGGAACGTCTAGCGGTTGTAATAATCCAGCTAGTTTCTGTTGGTCGCTTTTGACTAGCTGGCAAGTAGGGCATCGACTAACATATAAAGAAATGTCCCTCTTCATCGACTTCCACCAGAAAGTGCGTTTAATGTCATTGTACATTTTGCTTACTCCCGGATGGATACTAAGTTTTGATTTGTGGCATTCATCCAGTACTTCCTTTCGAAGCTCAGCAATGTTAGGAACACATATTCGACCTTTGAGCCTTAGAATCCCCTCATTATCAACTTGAAAACTCGAGGGTTCGCCTTGTTGAATTATCTCTCTGATCTTCTGAATGAAGTGATCATCCTTTTGAAGAGCAAATATTTTATCTATCAATGAAGTTGTAATAATAAAGCTGGCGATCATCTCATTCTTTCGGCTTAACGCATCAGCCACGACATTTGCTTTCCCTGGAGTGTATATAATTTCAAAGTCATATGCTGCAAGAAACTCCAGCCAACGTTGCTGCCTCAGGTTCAAGTCCTTCTGGGTGAACAGATACTTTAACGACTGGTGATCGGTAAACTGTTCAAATCTCTCACCCAGAAGATAGTGTCTCCAGATTTTCAAAGCGAACACAATAGTCAATAACTCAAGATCATGAGTTACGTAGTTCTTCTCGTGCGGCTTCAGTTGGCGGCTAGCATAAGCAATCACTTGGCCCCTTTGCATTAACACTGCGCCAAGGCCTTCTCTAGAAGCATCAGTCCAGACTTTCAAATCCTAGTTGCCATCGATGATGGTTAACACTGGAGCAGTCATTAGTCTTAATTTTAGCTCTTCAAAAGCCTCCTCACTTTCTGGAGTCCATTTGAATTTAGAGTGCTTCTTTGTAAGCTTCGTTAAATGACCAGATATCTTCGAAAAGTTTTTAACGAACTTCCGGTAATAGCTAGCCAATCCGAGAAAACTGCGGACTTCAGTGGGGGTACTGGGCTATTTCCAATTTTGAATAGCTGTGATTTTGCTTGGATCCACAGCAATTCCTTCTTTCGATACGACGTGGCCTAGAAATTTTACTTCATCTTGCCAGAAGATACATTTGGAAAATTTGGCTTTTAATACATTCCGTCTCAGAATTTCTAGAATCTGTTCCAGATGCTTTTCATGTTCGGCCTTTGATTTAGAGAAGATTAGAATATCGTCAATAAAAACCAGAACAAATTTATTCAAAACTCCTCTGAACACTCTATTCATCAGATCGACGAAGTAAGCTGGAGCGTTACATAAGCCGAACGGCATTACTAACCACTCGTAGAATAAGTCGGGACCTCTGAATGCTGTCATTGGAACACACTCTTCGGCAATTCAAAGTTGATGGAAACCTGTAGCTAGGTCCATTCGTGAAAATACTTGTGCTCCATTTAATCGATCCAACAAATCATCTATCCGCGGCAGTGGATACTTGTTCTTTATCGTCTGCTTGTTCAGATCACGATAGTCCACGCATAGCCGTAGAGTACTGTTAGATTTTGGGACAAATACCACTGCTGCACCCCAATCAGAGAAACTAGGCCTGATCAGACCTTTCCATACTAGCTGTCGTGTTTGATTGTCTAATTCCTCTTTCTCTTTCAAGGACATTCTTCGAATAGCGTGAACTACCGACCTTGCATTCGGAATCAAAGCAATCTTGAAATCTATTTCTCTCTGCGGAGGCAAGCGAACAACTTCTTCGAACACATCCGCATAGTTCTTGACGATAGGAATATCTTTGATGAGGTCAGGAATATTCTCTGCGACTTCAGGGATATTTTCTATTTGGGCTGGAGAAACATCCAAAGCTGCCCAGAAGTCCTTTCTATTTGATGTCGGGCCTTCACAAGGTATGGTTATATAATTCCCCGATTGTGCCTTTGCCTTTACAACTCTCTCGGCGCATCTAACCTCTGCTTCATATCTGGTTAGCCAATCCAATCCCAGAATAAGATCGAATTCATTAAAATTCATGACGATAGAGATAATAGGGAATTTATAGCAAGAAAAAGAGACTGGTACTGCACAGATCCAACTGAGATTGATGGAACCCCCAACTGGATTTTGGACCGTCATTGGTTCTTTGAGCTTTTTCAACCTCAAATCCAACTTCTTGACTGCACTCTTTGCAATAAAGCTTCGTGACGCGCCTGTGTCAAACAGTACTTTAACTGGAATGTTTTTTGACAGTAAGCGTTCCTTCTAAAACATCAGATCTTCCTTGACTTGCTGAGGGATCAGAAGTTTCTGCTACTTCATTCACTTGAACTATTTCAGGCTTCTTCATCTTCCAGCAATCTTGCTTTACGTGACCAACCTGATGGTAGAGATTGCATTTTCTATTCGCTTGAAATCCTTCTTTGGATCGAAGTCCACATTTTAATCGCTTCTTTAAAGGTCCGCAGTTTATCAACAAATGCCCTTTCAGATGGCAGTTATTGCATACGGTGGTCGTTACCGGTTATTTTCCTGATCTGGCCCTTTTTCGATTGACTTTGGGTTCCGTACTGACCTCAGACATGGTACTGGCCTCAGGACGATCAGTTTCTGGTTCAACCTTATCGCTAGAACTGACTTCTTCTTCATCTCGCAACATGCCTTTCCTATGGAGATCTTCATAATGATAAGCCATATAAATCATTTCTGAGAAAGGAAGCTTCACATTCCTCATCAAACTATTCTGAAATTTTCTTTGAAGCCCGTGAATAAATCTCAGATTCTTCCTCTTTGGGTCTTTAATCAAATGAGGAGCAAAGTGAGAAAGTTCGTTGAATTTCTTATGATATTCTGGGATGGTCATATCGCCTTGTATCAGATAAGAAAATTCGTCGCATAATCGCTCCGTCACTTCTGGAGGAGTAAATATTTCTAGGAAAATCACTTTGAATCTGTCCCAGGTGATATCACCTTCTGGATTATTCTCTATAACCGAATCCCACCAGAACAAAGCTTCGTCTTTGAGTGCCCAGGAGGCCAGTAATCTTTTCTGGTCATCCCTCAGCTTTTAACCATCAAAGATCTTTTCAGCCGAACGAATCCAAGCCTGTGTCTTCATAATAGATTCTTCACCAGAGAACGGTATTCTACCCATATTTCGATATTTGATTAATAGGGCCTCAATATCCAGTTCTGTATTCCTTCTGTTTCTGACACTCATTTTCTGGTACTTCTGCAAATGGCAGATCAAGTGTCAGGTCACAGAAAAGGTAATTCAAAATATAGAGACAAATACTTCAATGTAAATGTGTCTACTGGGGTGTATTCCATTCTGCTTTACTTATACTAGGATATTACTGATCCTATCTGTATAGAGTTACCCGTCCTAGAACACTACTGGTTCTATTTCTGACGAGTTCGTTCAAATGTTATATTCCAGAACTAAGCTTAACCAAGGCTCTGATACCAAATGAGACGACCCCAAACCCCGTACTGACGGCGGCAAGGGTAATCCGTGGAATATAACACAGAAACAGATAATAGCAGAACATAATTAAATAAATACACCAGATAATGAACAATAGAATATACTGGATAAAAGTAATCATCAGAGTTACACAGTATACAGGATCATACTTAGTAAAAATACAGTTCAGCTATACATAAATGTCTACAGCGGAAAACAAACATAATATGTACAATAGGAGCAGAACAGCATAAAAAGAGATAAATGATAGAATCCATCTTCAGCTCCAGCTATCCAGAAAGAACCAGCTAAACCTGAATACCAGGCTGCCCGTGTAGAAAAGGGGCACCCGAGTTTGAAAGTGAAACAAACTACGAGTCAGTCATGGGACTGGTATGAGAAATCTACTCAACACATATATAATTTGGCTAATCATAGGAACACGCCACTTTCGTGGAACGGGTTTACTCCATTCGATTGCCAGTGCTTTAAAACAACTCATTCTTTGAAACAACGCTATGCTTTTTATAAAAATGAAGCCATTATAAGACTCAGTTCCCATCACACAATGCAACGCAAACCGGAGGATAGAGTTTTTACCTTATAACGGCCAAAATATGCTTGATACGAATAAAACAAAGGCATTTGATATTATTGCTATTGTTTATATGTTTTGAAAACAATTTCGAATCATAACTATCAATCATAGATGGCATGGGTACCATATATCATGTCGCCATATGTATATACAATCAAAACCGCACAGTCACGTAATTGGAAATTGGATTTCCGTCATGAACCAAGGCAAAAGATAGTCCTTACCGAACTCGAGACGCTCTAGCCCGTGTCTCAGGAAAAGCCGCAACTGCCCCTTGGAGCGACAGGGCCGGTCCACCAATGTGGATTATTATGCCTGAACTCTACGTTTCCCCGCCCTTTGGGGCGTCAACGAGCCAACAAATGACTCCATCGGACCCGGATCGCCCGATCAAACCGAGGCGCCTCGCAACAGCAACAACCACATAGGTGAAAAGTATATAAATTTTAGGGCTAGTAGGTCATTGACACCACCCTAGCTAGAAAGAAACGCATGCCCTCCCTGAGGTCCTTCTCCCGTTTCTGATTCATACCGGGGTGTGAGGCTCGCGATTTCACGTTATACACAAATCTACACCACACAGACGGTGCTTTGATCATCACCACAAGACTTTGCTTTTCAACAGAAGTCCTGATCATCTACCACTTAGGCATGCCACACTAGCAATTCATGCCATGCGACCGATGTCCATCGATATACAACCTCTGAGCTCGTGCGTTTCTGTAACACCCCACCTCCGCCAGGGTGGCTCTTGCAAGCACTCTGACTTTGGAGGGGCGTTTAAATCGGGTAAACATGCATAATGATATATCAAGGCAGAACAAGAACATGTATATATATGTAACCAGAGTAAATAACATGGATAAAACAGCGGAAGATTTTCAAACCATTTCAAATCAAGTCTTAGTACAACATCATGTCAATTTTCCAAATAAAATAAGTCTAGTACATAAACAACATCATCTGAAACTGAACAGAAAAACATAAGTAGCTATCCCCAAAGCAGAAAAACCATAGCGAGCTCAAGTCCAAAGCATACATGAGCTATCCAAGAAGCAGGTAGGATCCAAGCTAAGCTCCTGTATTCCCTCCCTGAGAACCTGGGGGGGGAAACGGAAGAAAAGAGGCGAAAGAAAACAGGTCAGTCAAAAAGACTGAGTAAGCCCTACTACAATCAATGTAAACTGATAAAGTTAACTGACATGAGCAGCACGTATGAACATAAGGATAACAACATGATGATTAACTATCAAGGTAGATAAAGGTGTCATCGCATAATCAAGATTAAGGTTTTGCACCACGGGTGTACTAGCAAACTAACATGACTTGGATATACAAGTATTGATCCCACGGCCCAAGCTTTGGCCCAATAACATGAAGTGACTCTCATAAGAGGTCCAATAACATGAAGTGATCCCTAGGCCCAAGTTTGGCCCAATCATCATGAATGACCCAAACCAAGGTCCAACTAGCACGGTCTAGTCGATCGGCTCCCTATAAGCCTAACTCGTCAAGTGTTGGTGTCAATACGGCTCAAACTTGAATGTAGTCGAACTGTGCCGGGTCCACCCGTCGGGTGTATCAAGCCCTAGGGTGTCAACCCCTGGACACTATAAACATGAGTGCACAGTCTCGGTCTACCGGTACCCGTGCTTGTTTTCTCCGGCTACGGACTATGTGCACGACCAGAGTCCGCCCAGAACTACACCGGCGTACCACGGCCGTCGCTTTTTGGCCCCTTACCTCCAGTTCAGTAATCGTGCCCCCACCCTAGCCTAGTCCCTAGGGCCATGATGATACAAACTAGGGATTACTGAAGGAGTGGACCCCCCCATTGCTAGGATTTTTCTAGTGGGTTAAGTACGGTTTAACCCCTTCCCTAATCATGGATTAACTTGGTTAAGTGTAACGATGAGTTCACGACTTAACCCCGATTAATCTACCGAGCCCAAATTGGTTAAGTATTAAATGGTCCATGACTTAACCCTAATCATGAGGCATTAATTAATTAATGCGCCTTAACCTCTCACATTAGACTTTGTTGTGGTTACTAGTTAAGCCGGGCGGGTCCGGGTAGCTTTACACCACAACTTGGTCTAACCTCGGGTCCAAGGTACAACATGGCCAACTTCTCACATTGGGTCCTATTGTTTGTAGCAACTAGTTAGGCCGGTCGGTTCCGGGTAGGTTTACGCTACAAACTCAACCCAACCTCGAGTTGGTCACACTTATCTTTTCTAAGTGTCATGTCCATCATGTTTCCAAAACATATTACAAGTTTTCAAGCAATTGGGTAGACCTAACTTAATAGGTAAATTCCCAATGGGTAGACCTAACTTAATAGGTAAATTCCCAAGCTTATATTTTTATGTCTTTTAAGTTTACCCAACCCCAAACGCAATCCCATCGCTTACATATCGCAATAGCGCATAAAGGATAGAAAGAGAGGACTTGGCATAATCATGACATAAAAGTGTTAGAGCCACAAGTTCAACATGGTGGCATATGAAAGGTTCATGTGTTCATACACTTGCATATTACATTTTTTAGGCCCAAAAGCATGCATAACTTGATGACATGAACCACATGACCATATGACACTTGCATATCATACTTGCATAACTTATGGCAACTTGCATATCATACTTGCATAAACAAACATGCATAACTTATGGCAACTTGCATATCATACTTGCATAATCAAACTTGCATAAACAAACTTGCACAACATATGACACTTGCATATCATACTTGCATAAACAAACTTGCATAACCTATGGCAACTTGCATATCATACTTGCATAAACAAACATGCATAACTTATGGCAACTTGCATATCATACTTGCATAAACAAACATGCATAACTTATGGCAACTTGCATATCATACACTTAACTTTAAAAGTTCAAGTATGAAAGGAATAGGGCTTACAATGCTTTTGCGGACTCAAATGAGTATAGCAATCGTAAGAAACCCCTTATACAACAAATTAAAACCCCAAAAATGCAAGCAAACTTGATCAAGACTCCTCCTTTATGATGCCAATAAGAAAACAAGACTTTAATGCAAGCTAAAGAGGATCATACAAGCCTAAATACACTTGTATGCATGGAAATCTCTTAGAAATTGATTTAGGAATTGTATGAAGAGAGTGGAGGCCATGAGAGGTTTGATTTTGACATAGTTTAGTTGCTAGGATGAATAATGAATGATTTAGGGTAGGTTAAGGTCTTATTTATAGATTAGGCTAGTGATTTAGACCATAGGATTAAACCCTAGTTGAATTAGGTCCATTAGATTTCGGAATTCTCTAGAACCAAGCCACAAGACCAGACCCAGACCCAAAATGGTGCGCCAGGCAAAACTGCCCGGCCACCCTGTGTCGACAGGGCTGTCGACAGGGCTGTCGACACCCTGGGGACCATGTCGACATGCCTGTCGACATGGGGGTCCTGGCGGGACTTTTCCCGCCTGACGCCAGTTAGCCCTAATCCTTGTTCTTAATTTAAAATTTAAATCTGTTTTTAACATGGAAATTTCTGAAAACTTCAATGGGCCTTAACTGGGTCATACGGACTCCGATTTTCGAAAACTCAGACTCTATTTCGCGTATTTTCCCGAGACGAACGCAATGGCATAGCCCGTTTCCCTTGATTCAGATTTTAGAATTAAATTCTGCCTCGATTTACATTATTACCGGTTATTGAAAATACGGGTTGTTACATTCTCCCCTCCTTAAAGGATTTCGTCCCCGAAATCTTCAAGTTAGGAAGGACGTATCCTACCATCCAATCATCCATCTACTCAAAACATCATCTACGAGCAATCATTGTCCTTACAAGATTCTAAATGTTGTATGAACATATGCAAAGGTGTGTGTGTATGTACTTATCTAATGCAAAGATCAATGCAAAATATGTTAGTGAAATGTATCCACATGTATGCAATTCCTAACATAATGTATAATATCTACATGCGTGCTCAATCATACATCCATATGCAACATCCATGTGATAGCATACAAATTTTCATCCATGAGTAAGCATAAACACTCATGCATATGCAATATGAGGAGTGTGCGAGCCGATCTAGTGCCTAATCGTGTATAATGCATCCACGAGCAACCACTTGCAAACACTTGCAACCACTTGCAACCATCAAGCATAACATGTCTCAAACACATGTTTCATCCAAAGGGTTTCTACCTAAGGTTCTCATGACAAGATCAACATGATAAACTAGATAATCATGGATAGCAAAAGATATGCTAAAGAGATCGGGAAGATAAGCAGGATATACTCCTCTTTCGGATTACAAGAAATCCTTTCCTAACCCAATCCATATCCTATAAAAGCCCAAAAGGTTTAGACAACCTAACGGACCCCCCCGACATGTATTACTGGCCAATAAGTATTACCTCCCGACAGAAATAGGACCGAAAATGGGATCGAGAGGATATACATAAAAAGATAATATGCGAGTAAGTTTCACAGGAAAACAAGGATCAAGGATATACTCTTAAAAAGAGATATGATGCGCGTATCTAGTCTTCACTGTTCTTAGTCACGTTTCCTTGAGCTTAATTCCACTGTGCTTTGACCGTCTTTTACTTCATGATTTCTTGGCTTCCTAACTCCTATTTCCCAAATTCGAGTTGGAACTCATTTCATTATCGCCTCTCGTCTTCCTTTTTCACTTATTCTTCTTTCTGTATACTTGGCTTAAACATAACTGTAACCTCATGATTTCATGCAAGCTCTCCAAAATTCACTAGTGAATCCTGGATCTCGTCTACTTACTATAAAGTATTCCACGCAGCAGAACTTTTCTTGAAAATACCAATCCATGTTGCCAATTGCCCTTATAAACGTGATTTTCTATAACTCATGCTTAACCGAAATGAACCATCCGCCTATGAGTGATAGGCCATACCTAGATTCAATTGCCTACCCATGGCTTCCTGTAGGCTATTCCAAAACTGGCCAACTTCTTGAGGGTAAACCGTTGCTAACCATGATGCAGTCCTCTCGCTCTTTACCGGACTGAAATGAGCACTCTTCGTGAGTCTACCACATACCCGTATTCCCTTTCTTTGATCTAGGTAGTCTATCCACATAATCTATCGAGATGTTTTCACACTTTCCTTGCGGAACCTCCAAAGGATGTAATAGCCCATCGGGCTTTTATGACTTGGCCTTTAACCTGTTGGCACAACATGCATCCTGAGACCAACTCGGCCACCTCCTTGAGTGATGCGCATCTTCAAGAACCTTCTTTACCAAGTCTTCCACTCGAGGAACACATAATCTCTCATCGCGCCTTAGTCATCCCTTGTCATCTATAATATATCTAGCGAGGTGACTTAACATCTCGCCTCGAATCAACTGGTCCATGTTCTTGACTAACTGCGGGTCTTCTTCCTGTGAAACCCCCTTCTTGATCCAGAAGAGTAAGTCTAAGCTCAGGGAATGCTAACTAACTAGCCAAACGGAGAAAGCTTCTTACTTCAATTGCCCTCCTCAGAGTTTTCCGGTCTTAAACCGCAACCACTTTAGCGGAATCCACCGCTAAGCCTTACTTAGGAACTATGTGCCCAAGAAATCCAACTTCTTTCCTCCAAAGTGACATTTGGAGAACTTGACCTTCAACTGGTGGCTCTAAGCGTATCCATCACCTCCTTGAGATGTCTAGCATGCTCTTCCTCGTTCTTTTAAGGAGATCAAAATATCGTCTACGACAACCACGACAAACTTGTTCAAGGACTCCCTAAAACACCCTACCCATCAAGTTCACGTAATATGCGGGTGCATTAGTCAAACCAAATAGCATGACTAGCCATCCTAAAAATTCATCTAGAGTCCTAAACGCAGTCTTGTCAATTCCATCCTCAGCCATCCCAAGCTGATGGAATCCGGTAGCTAGATCAAAAGAAAACAGATGCTCCCACAAGCTGATCAAACAAATCATCGATCCTTGGTAACGATTGTCTATTCTTCTCACGATAATCAACACATAAGCGAAGCAAATTGTCCACATTAGTAACGAATACTACTGGAGCACCCTACTCGAAAATGCTTCGTCTCAGGAAGTTCTTCTCAAGCAACTCCTTGACTTGCTTTCTTAACTCTCATCTCGTGAGGTCATGTGCCTAACCGGCCACGAAACTGGCTTGGTATTACCAACCAGATAATGCGGAAATCTATCCCACGTCTAGTGGTAACCCCTTTACTTCCCCCAAGATATCAGGATATTCTCGGACCACCCTCACAGATTGCAAACTATCGATAGACGAGTTGAGGGATTCAAGATAACATAACATGACGGGACCCATAGGGTTGCTAGAAATTTCTAGGGTATTACCGAGGCGAGTCATGAGCCTCACAACCCTATATACAAAAACCAAGAATGGCTCCAAAACAGGACAACCATTCCATGCCCAAAACCAACCCATATCCCCTGAAACCGAGAATATAAACATTCCACGAGAATTCTATACTCAAGATAGAAATTTTCAAATCCACTCAGACCACAGACAAACGGGCAGAACCCCCAATTGGATTTGAAACACATACGGGATCATCAACTAGACTAGTACTTAGGTGCAAACTTTCAACTGGATCAGATGAAATAAAACTATGCGATGTGCCAGAATCAAACAAAGTACGAACAGGGAAAATCAGAAAATGTAAACAAGACTTCCAACAGAAACACTACCTCGATCGGGAACTGGAGCGGTAGCGAGAGCATGAACTTGCCCTCCTGAGGGTCCAGCACGCTGAGTCTGACCCTGGCCTTGCCCCTGTTTCTTCGGGCAATCCTTGCTGAAATGTCCAGTCTTCCCACATAAAAAGCATTCACCATTATTCCTTTTCCTCTTCTTACAATCCTTGACAAGATGCCCAACTGAACCGCAATAATGGCATTTTCCCTTGCTGTTCTTGCCCTTGTTGTTGTTCCCCTTGTTGCCTGGACCCTTGTTCTTGCTTTGATTCCCCTGACTGCTTTGACCACCTTGATTGCCTTTACCCCGAGAATCAGTCTTCTTTGCTTGAGTATCACTCGACTCGACCTCTTTCTTTCCATCTCCCTGAAGTAGAGCCATATCGACCAAACTCTCAAAAGTAGCTCCATGCGGAATATGTGACATCGCCAAGCCCTGCAGCGGCTCATTCAACCCTCTAGCGAATCGAAGAGCCTTCTTCTCGGGAGTGTTCACCATATCCAAACCAAAACGGGCCAGCTGATTAAACTTGTTCACATACTCCTTGACAGACATATCACCTTGCTTTAATGCAATGAACTTCTCCATCTGTAAATTCGCCTCAGCAGAAGATAGAAACTTGGCCACAAATCTAGCTCTCAAATCGGCCCAAGTCTCGACAGGCCTCGTCCCATTGGTGACCTCCCACCAATAGGCTGCTTCGTCCTTCAAAAGCCACACCGTCAATAAGATCTTCCTCTCGTCATCAATCCTAAAGATAGCAAACAAGTCCTCAGTGTCTTTCAGCCAATTCCTAGCTTCCACAAAAGATTCCGTGCCTAGGAAATTCTTGCCTCCCATCGCCTTGAAGTCTTTACAAACCTTCGTGAACTCAACCTGAGGATGCTGAGGGGGAGGAGGAGGAAGAGGAGCCTCAGCAACTGGAGGAGGAGGAACAGGAACCACCGGAGGAGGGACATTAGGGGGAGGATTCTCAACTACAGGAGGAGGAGTGGGAGTAGGGTTTGCGGGGCCGGCTGCCGCCCTAGCTTCCAGAAGTCTCCTATACCAGAGTGGTACGTTTACTCCATCCGGGATGGCAAGATTCTCAGCCATACTGAAACGAAAGATAAGCTAAGATTAGGTCAAGGGAACGAAGGATAACGCTAATGGCTTTTTGGGGAATAGCCTTTAGAATAAACTAGACTTTTCTTTGGAAAATACTTTATACTTGGTTTTGAAAATAGTTTTCAAAAAGTTTTCTAAAACCTTTTTGTTCCTTCTCGTAAACCATATGCTCTGATACCAAATGTAACACCCCACCTCCGCCAGGGTGGCTCTTGCAAGCACTCTGACTTTGGAGGGGCGTTTAAATCGGGTAAACATGCATAATGATATATCAAGGCAGAACAAGAACATGTATATATATGTAACCAGAGTAAATAACATGGATAAAACAACGGAAGATTTTCAAACCATTTCAAATCAAGTCTTAGTACAACATCATGTCAATTTTCCAAATAAAATAAGTCTAGTACATAAACAACATCATCTGAAACTGAACAGAAAAACATAAGTAGCTATCCCCAAAGCAGAAAAACCATAGCGAGCTCAAGTCCAAAGCATACATGAGCTATCCAAGAAGCAGGTAGGATCCAAGCTAAGCTCCTGTATTCCCTCCCTGAGAACCTGGGGGGGGGGAAACGGAAGAAAAGAGGCGAAAGAAAACAGGTCAGTCAAAAAGACTGAGTAAGCCCTACTACAATCAATGTAAACTGATAAAGTTAACTGACATGAGCAGCACGTATGAACATAAGGATAACAACATGATGATTAACTATCAAGGTAGATAAAGGTGTCATCGCATAATCAAGATTAAGGTTTTGCACCACGGGTGTACTAGCAAACTAACATGACTTGGATATACAAGTATTGATCCCACGGCCCAAGCTTTGGCCCAATAACATGAAGTGACTCTCATAAGAGGTCCAATAACATGAAGTGATCCCTAGGCCCAAGTTTGGCCCAATCATCATGAATGACCCAAACCAAGGTCCAACTAGCACGGTCTAGTCGATCGGCTCCCTATAAGCCTAACTCGTCAAGTGTTGGTGTCAATACGGCTCAAACTTGAATGTAGTCGAACTGTGCCGGGTCCACCCGTCGGGTGTATCAAGCCCTAGGGTGTCAACCCCTGGACACCATAAACATGAGTGCACAGTCTCGGTCTACCGGTACCCGTGCTTATTTTCTCCGGCTACGGACTATGTGCACGACCAGAGTCCGCCCAGAACTACACCGGCGTACCACGGCCGTCGCTTTTTGGCCCCTTACCTCCAGTTCAGTAATCGTGCCCCCACCCTAGCCTAGTCCCTAGGGCCATGATGATACAAACTAGGGATTACTGAAGGAGTGGACCCCCCCATTGCTAGGATTTTTCTAGTGGGTTAAGTACGGTTTAACCCCTTCCCTAATCATGGATTAACTTGGTTAAGTGTAACGATGAGTTCACGACTTAACCCCGATTAATCTACCGAGCCCAAATTGGTTAAGTATTAAATGGTCCATGACTTAACCCTAATCATGAGGCATTAATTAATTAATGCGCCTTAACCTCTCACATTAGACTTTGTTGTGGTTACTAGTTAAGTCGGGCGGGTCCGGGTAGCTTTACACCACAACTTGGTCTAACCTCGGGTCCAAGGTACAACATGGCCAACTTCTCACATTGGGTCCTATTGTTTGTAGCAACTAGTTAGGCCGGTCGGTTCCGGGTAGGTTTACGCTACAAACTCAACCCAACCTCGAGTTGGTCACACTTATCTTTTCTAAGTGTCATGTCCATCATGTTTCCAAAACATATTACAAGTTTTCAAGCAATTGGGTAGACCTAACTTAATAGGTAAATTCCCAATGGGTAGACCTAACTTAATAGGTAAATTCCCAAGCTTATATTTTTATGTCTTTTAAGTTTACCCAACCCCAAACGCAATCCCATCGCTTACATATCGCAATAGCGCATAAAGGATAGAAAGAGAGGACTTGGCATAATCATGACATAAAAGTGTTAGAGCCACAAGTTCAACATGGTGGCATATGAAAGGTTCATGTGTTCATACACTTGCATATTACATTTTTTAGGCCCAAAAGCATGCATAACTTGATGACATGAACCACATGACCATATGACACTTGCATATCATACTTGCATAAACAAACTTGCATAACTTATGGCAACTTGCATATCATACTTGCATAAACAAACATGCATAACTTATGGCAACTTGCATATCATACTTGCATAATCAAACTTGCATAAACAAACTTGCACAACATATGACACTTGCATATCATACTTGCATAAACAAACTTGCATAACCTATGGCAACTTGCATATCATACTTGCATAAACAAACATGCATAACTTATGGCAACTTGCATATCATACTTGCATAAACAAACATGCATAACTTATGGCAACTTGCATATCATACACTTAACTTTAAAAGTTCAAGTATGAAAGGAATAGGGCTTACAATGCTTTTGCGGACTCAAATGAGTATAGCAATCGTAAGAAACCCCTTATACAACAAATTAAAACCCCAAAAATGCAAGCAAACTTGATCAAGACTCCTCCTTTATGATGCCAATAAGAAAACAAGACTTTAATGCAAGCTAAAGAGGATCATACAAGCCTAAATACACTTGTATGCATGGAAATCTCTTAGAAATTGATTTAGGAATTGTATGAAGAGAGTGGAGGCCATGAGAGGTTTGATTTTGACATAGTTTAGTTGCTAGGATGAATAATGAATGATTTAGGGTAGGTTAGGGTCTTATTTATAGATTAGGCTAGTGATTTAGACCATAGGATTAAACCCTAGTTGAATTAGGTCCATCAGATTTCGGAATTCTCTAGAACCAAGCCACAAGACCAGACCCAGACCCAAAATGGTGCGCCAGGCAAAACTGCCCGGCCACCCTGTGTCGACAGGGCTGTCGACAGGGCTGTCGACACCCTGGGGACCATGTCGACATGCCTGTCGACATGGGGGTCCTGGCGGGACTTTTCCCGCCTGACGCCAGTTAGCCCTAATCCTTGTTCTTAATTTAAAATTTAAATCTGTTTTTAACATGGAAATTTCTGAAAACTTCAATGGGCCTTAACTGGGTCATACGGACTCCGATTTTCGAAAACTCGGACTCTATTTCGCGTATTTTCCCGAGACGAACGCAATGGCATAGCCCGTTTCCCTTGATTCAGATTTTAGAATTAAATTCTGCCTCGATTTACATTATTACCGGTTATTGAAAATACGGGTTGTTACAGTTTCAGAGAAGGGCATTAAGCAAAAGAATAAATTCTCCACCATCAAACAGATGTATATTTAATAGAGATCAACCAACACAGAATAAAATCTAATGTCAGACACACAGTCCATTTACAAGTCCATTCTGGGTCTGAACGAAACCCGAGGCACTAAATACCTCGCAAACCCATCGATCACCACGTACGTCTGGACGATCACCACTCATTATCCATATTTCGGGATGTGTAACAACCCGAAAATCTGGGCCAGTTTAAAATTTTTATTTTGGCAATTTTAGCGAATTTTGAATATTTAAAATGGATTATTTTAAATAATATCGACGAGAAAATTTATTTTTAATATAATTCGACGTATATATTATATACGCCATCGTTAGAATATAAATATTTATATATAATTATAAATAGAATGGAAAATGGCGCGGTAGTTCGATAATTCGATTTCAAACTTCAATTGAACGTACCGGGTGCAAAACAATCCGGAATTTAGTGAAACCAGAAACATTAGGATCTAATTGATAATATCTTTCCAACGAATCCGAATAATCGAAGTTTCATAGCGGGAATCAAAAGATATGTCCAGTTGAAAATTCTGAATAGTCGCTATGGAATTCAGGCCCTTAAAAATGGACATTTTGCAAACGACCTCGGATTTCGAAGAAACCACTTTTGTTGGGTCCGAAATGTGAAGTTGTTGCTAAGTTTCAAATTTCATAATTTTTCGAATCAATATGTGAGCGTGGCAAAGGAAAACTCGTTTGACCAGTTTCAGTTGATTTTAAATCGACTGGAAAATGGCCATTTTTCAAACGGTCTCAGAATTCGACAAAACTAGTTTTGTTAGGACCGTATCGTCAATACGAAGCTAGAAAATATTTTTCGAGAATTTTTAGAGTTAGTATGTGACCCCGGTAATTTGAAATGTACGTTTAAAAATTCAGTATAATGATTTAAATGTAAATTTGACGAAAACTAATCGAAATGGTCGAATCAACCTACGATGCATATCCCATTGTGTTCGGAATGGGGGTATTACGCCAGGGACGATAGTCGTTGGATCTGATTTGGAGTTCATGGCGATAAATAAGTATTTATGGGTTTAAATATTAATTTATATATATATTTAATCATGTAAACCTAAATTCTAATTGGTCAAAAGGGGCAACTGATGGTCAACGCGGATTTTCTTCTACCTCCCTCTCTCAAACGAACGAACAGCACGTTCTATCCTTTCTCCACCGTTTTCTTCCAATCCACGAAAATTGCAAGGGCAAAATCAGAGTGGGTTGTGAGATCTACAAAGGGATCGGCTATGATCAATGATTGATCAACGACGGCGCCAATTTTGAAGCTCAAGCCATCGTCGTTCATCGTGAATTCTGGAGGCGTGGGCCCGATCGAGTTGGCCAGAAGAGGTGTTGGTGGGGAGCTCTCTCCAAGGCGCTCCACGTGAGCTATTCCGATCGACTTCTGGCGCCGCCGTTCTGGTGCGAGGTCGAGCCCTAGCGACGAACAGTTGGGTTTCCAGCGTCGGTATTCTGGAGTGTTCATACAAATCATACAGTGAGCTGATACCTTTTCATTTCTATTTATTTATTGTTTATTTTAGTTTAGCTAATTTAATTTAAATAACATAGTATAAAATTCAGTTTGTTTATAATATAAAAATAGTGTTAAAATTTTCAGTTTTCAAATATACGTTCTTTTGTAAAATAGAAAAATATAGCATTGCTTTTTAAATCTGGAATGTGCATTGTGTTTAAAATAAAATGTGTTGTTAGTGTTGTTGTAAATATAAAAATATGATTTTTGATATTAGAAAGTTTATATTTTTAAATTGTTGAAGTTTATATTTTTTATTCGCTCAAAGTTGAGATTTTTACCATATCAAAGTTGGGATTTTTATTTGGATAAGGAAATGATTTTTAGTTTGATAAAAATATAAAATCAGCTTTATTTATAAAGTAAAATAGAAATGGTTTTGAAAATAAAAATAAATATTGTTTAAAAGATAAGGATATGAATTTTAAAAGTACAAAGATATGATTGTATAGAGTATAAGTGGAATGGATTTTTAAAAATAAAAGTAGAACTATTTTGAAAATAAAAGTAGAACTATTTTGAAAATAGAGGTAGAACTGATTTTGAGAAAGTAGAAATATAAAATACTTTGATTTGAAATAAAAATGTGTTTTTTTTAAAGACATCAAAATATAAAAATGTGTGATTTTTATATATGTAGTGGCTACGGGCAACGAAGATGAAAAAGGATGCGATAACGATGAAGATTTCTATCAAGGAAGAGTCAAGATGATTGGATAGCTATCTGTGAGAACTTCTCACCTTTCAATTTAATTTTTCTAGTTATATATATATACTAGGATGCAGACGGTGCTTAGTAGCACCCGACACAACCGTCCACAGACCATGGACTTGTTTGTTTGGTTGCATAGATTAGTCAGATTATTTGATTTGAATTTGGTTGTTTGGTGATTTGATTGATATGTGAATGGCGTGGGCCTTCACTGGACCGGGGATAAGGCTAGGCCTCGTCCCGTTTCTAGTATCGTGCCGTTATGCCGCCGAAATTTTCTAAAATAAGTTAGTAAAATAAAAATATCATTTTATTTAAATAATGAACTGAATAGAAATTCATATGTTGGAATAAAATGTTTTATCGTTAAAAATATAATTTTTAACGTGAATGTGAATAAATAAAATATTCATTTACAAACCAGACGGTTTGTTTATGTACACCTATTTGAAGGACATTGATTGGGTCGATAAATTTTACACATCGCCCAACTGCACGAATAAAATATTTGTTTGATTGTTTGAAACCCCACACGGGTGTTGGGATGAAATATGAAGTTCACTCATCCTGATTGATTAAATATGTCGATCGATTGATTGACATGCTGTTATAAGCGTTAGATATCTATATTTGATGCTTATACAGTGTAGTGCACTTTGGTTGATGGTTGATTATTTTTCAATGCTATTATATACATGTGTTGTATGAAAATCCATATAATTAACTTTATATGGTAATTGATTGGGCCTCATTCCAATTTAGAAAATAAAGAATATTATAAAATAAAGGTTCATGTGTTGACAGTACTCGTCCATTGAGATTGGTCATGTGTTGAACGAAATATTTTAGTAATAAAATTTACATCTTTATCAATATAAAATAAAGGTTCATGTGTTGACAGTACTCATCCTTTGAGATTGGTCATGTGTTGAACGAAATATTTTAGTAATAAAATTTACATCTTTATCAATATAAAATAAAGGTTCATGTGTTGACAGTACTCATCCTTTGAGATTGGTCATGTGTTGAACGAAATATTTTAGTAATAAAATTTACATCTTTATCAATATAAAATAAAGGTTCATGTGTTGACAGTACTCATCCTTTGAGATTGGTCATGTGTTGAACGAAATATTTTAGTAATAAAATTTACATCTTTATCAATATAAAATAAAGGTTCATGTGTTGACAGTACTCATCCTTTGAGATTGGTCATGTGTTGAACGAAATATTTTAGTAATAAAATTTACATCTTTATCAATATAAAATAAAGGTTCATGTGTTGACAGTACTCATCCATTGAGATTGGTCATGTGTTGAACGAAATATTTTGCTAATAACAACTATTTTGAAAAAGAAATATTTGAAATAGAATATTTGAAAATAGAAATTTATGAAGCCGTGTCGATTAGATTGACGCCATTTTGACGTGAACGATATTTATATCGATTTTATTCATTTTGAAATGAATTGAATTAAAAACGATTTCGAAATGAATTGAATTAAAAACGATTTCGAAATGAATTGAATTAAAAACGATTTCGAAATGAATTGAATTAAAAACGATTTCGAAATGAATTGAATTAAAAACGATTTCGAAATAAATTGAATTGAATTCAAATTGAATTGAAATTTGAATTGAATAGAAATGAATTTTAAAACGAATTTATAAAGAAGAATTCAATTTTGCTTTGGATTGAAATGGAAGTTGAAATTGTTTTTGAAACGAATTTAAAACTATTTATATAATTCGTTTTAAATAAGAAATCGACGAAATATATATTATATATATAATATAATGGCCTGAATAGAACGCGCCGCGCCGCGGCAGTTCGCGAATTTCGACCATTTATTTCAAACGGACATAACGGGAGATCCGACCGTCGGATTCTCCTAAAACCGGAACCGTTGGGTTCGTATCGGAAAGAGCTTTCTAACGAATATTAGAAATTAGAAATCTAACGGTTGGATTTGGAATTATGTCCAGATCAAATTTGAAAAAGGTCGCTGTAAGTGCAGTTCGATGGCCGTTGATGGAAATCGACTGTACGGGCCTTGATAAAATTATTAAAAATAGTAATAATTAGTGTAAAATCATAAGAAATGATTTGTGAAGATTCGGGATGAAAAACTCCATATTTGAAAAGATAAAAATAGATTTTTATCGAAATGAACTAGTTTTGAACTAGAAATATAATTCTATTTATTTTTAAATAAATAAATTGAATTTGAAAAGGGTTTTAAAAAAAACCATAATTTCCAATGATTGCATTGGAGTGGATTTGAATCGAAATTGTCTTCGGAATATTTCGATGTTGGAATTCGTGATTATACAGATGTTGTTATAGAAATTTGAAAGATATATATTTATATCGTTATTTCCAATACGACATTTGTTAATCGTAGAATTTGATATTGAATATAAGCCGATATATTTTCTATTCAGAGCCTTATATTGAATATCAAATGTGATTTGGGTTTGTCGTGAATGGTGTCTTCACTAACGCTGTTCTTGAACCCAGTTGAGAAAAGATTAAATCTTTTTACTTAGATTTAATGAAGTGTACCAATTAAATGATATTTAATTGGAATTGAATTGGTATTGATTTTTGGGTTTATCTTGAACAGTGTTTTAAATAACACTTGTTCTTTAACCCGATAATTAATGGAATGTGATTTTGGGTTTATCGTGAACCGTGTTTTAAATGACACTGATTCTTTAACCCAGTTAACGATTAAAACTAAGTGGAGTTTTAATGAATCTTTAATTAGATTGAAATAATCGAGAATGGAGTATCACCAGTTTTGCTCCAGGCGATAGTTAAATCTTTAATTAGATTTGAACGTGAAATGGTAATTGAATTTACCAATAACACTGTGGTGTTAGATACGAAGTATTACCAGTTTTACTTCATGGGATAAATAGGTTGGGATTGGGAAATTAAAACAAATGATTACTTCGGTAAGTTTCGTTAATCCCGGCTAGTTGAATCGAAATTCAAAAGAATAGAATAAAGAATAAATTCAAGGAATTTATCTTGGATAAAATTAATGGGAACCTTTCCCTATGAACGTGAAATTTAGAAACTAACTGTCGGTTAGCCAAGCAGAATGGTTTTCTGGATATTGATCTGATGTTGGTTTCGGCCTTCGGGGTTAATATTTGGGAAATTATTCTCTTGATTAATTTACGGTTAGTGACTGATGAATTGGAATGAGGCGTATGTTGTGTTTGTGTAACACTTATTCAAAATATACGCGAGTTATTCGGAAAGACTGGGTTTATCCCATTCTGAATAACTGATACGACGATAAGTCGAAGATGAAGACGATGGTCGAAGACCGGAGGTCTTCACGTCGTTTGGGTGATTAGTGATGATCTTGATTGAGATGTACACCCAAGAAGATGGAAACAGTTGGTGATCGTCCAGACGTACTTGGAGATCGATGGATATGCGGGGTACTAGGTGCCTCCGGTTTCGTTCAGACCCAGAACGGACTTGTAAATGGACTGTGTGTCTGACATTGGATTTTAGTCCGTGTGATTGATCTCTATTAAATATATATCTGTTTGGCGGCGGAGAATTTATTCTCTTGCTTAACGCCCTTCTCTGAGACGTACGAGCTCAGGGGTTATATATTGATGGATATCAATCGCATGGAGTGAATTGCCTGTGTGGCATGCTAAGATGCAAATGATCAAGGCTTCTGTTGAAAAGCAAAGTCTTGTGGTGATGATCAAAGCACGGCCTTTGTGGCGTAGCTTTGTGTAACGTTTACTTCGCGAGTTTCACACCCGGTATGAACCAAAAACGGGAGACGGACCTCAGGGAGGGCATGCGTTTCCTTCTAGCTAAAAAGTGGCGTCAGTGGTTTTACACGCCCTGACGAGTTTGACTTATGTGGTTGTTGCTGTTGCGAGGCGCCTCGGATTGATCGGTCGTTCTCGAACCGATGGAGTCATTTAGTTGGCTCACTTACGCCCCAAAGGGCGGGGAAACGTAGTTTTCAGGCATAATAATCCACATCGGTGGACCGGCCCTGACGATCTAAAGGGTTGATGCGTTCTGATCCTGAGACATGGGCTAGATTGTCTCGAATCGGTTGAGGACCTTGCCCCTAGCCTCGGTTCATACCATAAATGATAACCCAACTTCCAATACGACGTCTTGCGGTTTTGATTGTAAACTTATATATGGCGACATAGTGTTATGGGCCATTCATGCCGCCTATGATTGATACTTATGATTTGAAGTTGTTTTATACACTATGCACTTATTATAGTATCAAATGATTTGTTTCAAACGTATCAAGCATTCTTTGACTGTTATAAGGGAAAACCCTATCCTCGGCTGCGTTGCATTGTGTGATGGGACTTGGGTCTTATAACAGCTTCATTTTTCTTTATTTAGCATTACGCTGTTTGTTTTATGCACTGGTATTCTTGGGAGGAAACCCGTTCCGTGTTATACGGCGTGGTCCCTTGATTTACCTATCTTTAAAAATAAAGATTAACTGTTTTAGTTCTCACACCAGTCACATGACTGACCTGGGGTTTATTGTTTTAACCTAAACTCTGGGTGCCCTTATTTTGACACGGGCAGCTAGTAGTTTTGGTTTTGCAGATTTATATTCACAGGATCCTGGTTTACAGCTGGAACGATATCCGGAAAGCTTTGTATCCGCATATCTCCTCTAGTTGTGTATTGTATTATTTTCCGCTGCTATGTATTTAAATGTAATTTAAATCTCTGATATTTCTGTGTAATATTTATTCATATATACTCTGTATATTCTTGTAATCTGATGCATTGTTTTAATATACAATGAAATGTTCTTTTGTATGCATTCTGTTGTGGTTTGTTCTCGAACTATCCGCCACTTTCCTTTACGGGGAAGTTACGGGTTTTCACAGTTGGTATCGGAGCTTTGGTTTACAAAGCAGAGAACAAGGCACATTAGAACCTTACGAAAGAATTCATCAGATATTGGATTAGTAATATCCAATTAGAATGACTCGTTAGAGATAGGATCAGTAGTATCCTAGAACGAGTGTGAAGAGTATATTTTTCAAATGAAAACCAATTTTGTTTTGAAAATTTAAATCAATTATTCGTATTTGATTATTTATTTGTATTTATTTGGACAATTCAGTATATAAAGAATTTGCATATACGCCTTGCAAACGTATATTCAAAGTTTTAATATATTGGATAGATATATCATCGCACTCTAGTCGCCCGAAGATGATATTGATGATAGCGATCGCATCATCAACATTTATGTTTGAGTTTCGAAGGTGTGATTTTCTATATATTTCCATTAGACTGGTGTGAGAACCAAAACTAATATAGTTAGAACACATTGTTGTGAATTGGCATCAAAAACATGATTTTTGTATATGTATCAAAATTATGAATTTGAAACTCTAATTCACTAATTGATTGATGTTTGTGTTGTTTGTTTATTTGTTTGCTAATTTTTAGCCATTTAGCCTAATGGAACCAAATATTGAATTGTATTGAAAATTGGTCGCATTTGCTTGCATATACATATACTTATATTGAACAGGTCATAGCAAGGAGGCTAGAGCAGAGAATAAAATTTGTTTGCCCGACAAATAGGTACATGTTTACTACATAATTTACTGTTTTGTTTGGGTGATGATGATTTTATGAGCCGATTGGCTAGCCGCTTGGCTTTTTCTTTTTCTTTTTGAGATCTGAAGGACCGGGGAAGCTATTTGAAATTCCCCGATGCTCCCGGTGCAGGGGAGGTTATGGCGAAATTTTTCGAAAATTTAGGGTGTTAGCCAAATTTTTGAAAATTTGAAAATTCTCAGAAACTGAAAAGTTGGAGAATGGAAGCCAGACCGAACGTAGAGTTGATTAATCAAACCACTTTTGACTTTGTTCCTTTTCGGGGACGAAAAGTTTTAAGTGGGGGAGATTGTAACAACCCGAAAATCTGGGTCAGTTTAAAATTTTTATTTTGGCAATTTTAGCGAATTTTGAATATTTAAAATGGATTATTTTAAATAATATCGACGAGAAAATTTATTTTTAATATAATTCGACGTATATATTATATACGCCGTCGTTAGAATATAAATATTTATATATAATTATAAATAGAATGGAAAATGGCGCGGTAGTTCGATAATTCGATTTCAAACTTCAATTGAACTTACCGGGTGCAAAACAATCCGGAATTTAGTGAAACCAGAAACATTAAGATCTAATTGATAATATCTTTCCAACGAATCCGAATAATCGAAGTTTCATAGCGGGAATCAAAAGATATGTCCAGTTGAAAATTCTGAATAGTCGCTATGGAATTCATGCCCTTAAAAATGGACCTTTTGCAAACGACCTCGGATTTCGACGAAACCACTTTTGTTGGGTCCGGAATGTGAAGTTGTTGCTAAGTTTCAAATTTCATAATTTTTTGAATCAAAATGTGAGCGTGGCAAAGGAAAACTCGTTTGACCAGTTTCAGTTGATTTTAAATCGACTGGAAAATGGCCATTTTTCAAACGGTCTCAGAATTCGACGAAACTAGTTTTGTTAGGACCGTATCGTCAATACGAAGCTAGAAAATATTTTTCGAGAATTTTTAGAGTTAGTATGTGACCCCGGTAATTTGAAATGTACGTTTAAAAATTCAGTATAATGATTTAAATGTAAATTTGATGAAAACTAATCGAAATGGTCGAATCAACCGATGATGCATATCCCATTGTGTTCGGAATGGGGGTATTACGCCAGGGACGATAGTCGTTGGATCTGATTTGGAGTTCATGGCGATAAATAAGTATTTATGGGTTTAAATATTAATTTATATATATTTAATCATGTAAACCTAAATTCTAATTGGTCAAAAGGGGCAACTGATGGTCAACGCGGATTTTCTTCTGCCTCCCTCTCTCAAGCGAACGAACAGCACGTTCGATCCTTTCTCCACCGTTTTCTTCCAATCCACGAAAATTGCAAGGGCAAAATCAGAGTGGGTTGTGAGATCTACAAAGGGATCGGCTATGATCAATGATTGATCAACGACGGCGCCAATTTTGAAGCTCAAGCCGTCGTCGTTCATCGTGAATTCTGGAGGCGTGGGCCCGATCGAGTTGGCCAGAAGAGGTGTTGGTGGGGAGCTCTCTCCAAGGCGCTCCACGTGAGCTATTCCGATCGACTTCTGGCGCCGCCGTTCTGGTGCGAGGTCGAGCCCTAGCGACGAACAGTTGGGTTTCCAGCGTCGGTATTCTGGAGTGTTCATACAAATCATACAGTGAGCTGATACCTTTTCATTTCTATTTATTTATTGTTTATTTTAGTTTAGCTAATTTAATTTAAATAACATAGTATAAAATTCAGTTTGTTTATAATATAAAAATAGTGTTAAAATTTCCAGTTTTCAAATATACGTTCTTTTGTAAAATAGAAAAATATAGCATTGCTTTTTAAATCTGGAATGTGCATTGTGTTTAAAATAAAATGTGTTGTTAGTGTTGTTGTAAATATAAAAATATGATTTTTGATATTAGAAAGTTTATATTTTTAAATTGTTGAAGTTTATATTTTTTATTCGCTCAAAGTTGAGATTTTTACCATATCAAAGTTGGGATTTTTATTTGGATAAGGAAATGATTTTTAGTTTGATAAAAATATAAAATCAGCTTTATTTATAAAGTAAAATAGAAATGGTTTTGAAAATAAAAATAAATATTGTTTAAAAGTACAAAGATATGATTGTATAGAGTATAAGTGGAATGGATTTTTAAAAATAAAAGTAGAACTATTTTGAAAATAAAAGTAGAACTATTTTGAAAATAGAGGTAGAACTGATTTTGAGAAAGTAGAAATATAAAATACTTTGATTTGAAATAAAAATGTGTTTTTTTTTAAAGACATCAAAATATAAAAATGTGTGATTTTTATATATGTAGTGGCTACGGGCAACGAAGATGAAAAAGGATGCGATAACGATGAAGATTTCTATCAAGGAAGAGTCAAGATGATTGGATAGCTATCTGTGAGAACTTCTCACCTTTCAATTTAATTTTTCTAGTTATATATATATACTAGGATGCAGACGGTGCTTAGTAGCACCCGACATAACCGTCCACAGACCATGGACTTGTTTGTTTGGTTGCATAGATTAGTCAGATTATTTGATTTGAATTTGGTTGTTTGGTGATTTGATTGATATGTGAATGGCGTGGGCCTTCACTGGACCGGGGATAAGGCTAGGCCTCGTCCCGTTTCTAGTATCGTGCCGTTATGCCGCCGAAATTTTCTAAAATAAGTTAGTAAAATAAAAATATCATTTTATTTAAATAATGAACTGAATAGAAATTCATATGTTGGAATAAAATGTTTTATCGTTAAAAATATAATTTTTAACGTGAATGTGAATAAATAAAATATTCATTTACAAACCAGACGGTTTGTTTATGTACACCTATTTGAAGGACATTGATTGGGTCGATAAATTTTACACATCGCCCAACTGCACGAATAAAATATTTGTTTGATTGTTTGAAACCCCACACGGGTGTTGGGATGAAATATGAAGTTCACTCATCCTGATTGATTAAATATGTCGATCGATTGATTGACATGCTGTTATAAGCGTTAGATATCTATATTTGATGCTTATACAGTGTAGTGCACTTTGGTTGATGGTTGATTACTTTTCAATGCTATTATATACATGTGTTGTATGAAAATCCATATAATTATCTTTATATGGTAATTGATTGGGCATCATTCCAATTTAGTAAATAAAGAATATTATAAAATAAAGGTTCATGTGTTGACAGTACTCGTCCTTTGAGATTGGTCATGTGTTGAACGAAATATTTTAGTAATAAAATTTACATCTTTATCAATATAAAATAAAGGTTCATGTGTTGACAGTACTCATCCTTTGAGATTGGTCATGTGTTGAACGAAATATTTTAGTAATAAAATTTACATCTTTATCAATATAAAATAAAGGTTCATGTGTTGACAGTACTCATCCTTTGAGATTGGTCATGTGTTGAACGAAATATTTTAGTAATAAAATTTACATCTTTATCAATATAAAATAAAGGTTCATGTGTTGACAGTACTCATCCTTTGAGATTGGTCATGTGTTGAACGAAATATTTTAGTAATAAAATTTACATCTTTATCAATATAAAATAAAGGTTCATGTGTTGACAGTACTCATCCTTTGAGATTGGTCATGTGTTGAACGAAATATTTTAGTAATAAAATTTACATCTTTATCAATATAAAATAAAGGTTCATGTGTTGACAGTACTCATCCATTGAGATTGGTCATGTGTTGAACGAAATATTTTGATAATAACAACTATTTTGAAAAAAAAATATTTGAAATAGAATATTTGAAAATAGAAATTTATGAAGCCGTGTCGATTAGATTGACGCCATTTTGACGTGAATGATATTTATATCGATTTTATTCATTTTGAAATGAATTGAATTAAAAACGATTTCGAAATGAATTGAATTAAAAACGATTTCGAAATGAATTGAATTAAAAACGATTTCGAAATGAATTGAATTAAAAAAGATTTCGAAATGAATTGAATTAAAAACGATTTCGAAATAAATTGAATTGAATTCAAATTGAATTGAAATTTGAATTGAATAGAAATGAATTTTAAAACGAATTTATAAAGAAGAATTCAATTTTGCTTTGGATTGAAATGGAAGTTGAAATTGTTTTTGAAACGAATTTAAAACTATTTATATAATTCGTTTTAAATAAGAAATCGACGAAATATATATTATATATATAATATAATGGCCTGAATAGAACGCGCCGCGCCGCGGCAGTTCGCGAATTTCGACCATTTATTTCAAACGGACATAACGGGAGATCCGACCGTCGGATTCTCCTAAAACCGGAACCGTTGGGTTCGTATCGGAAAGAGCTTTCTAACAAATATTAGAAATTAGAAATCTAACGGTTGGATTTGGAATTATGTCCAGATCAAATTTGAAAAAGGTCGCTGTAAGTGCAGTTCGATGGTCGTTGATGGAAATCGACTGTACGGGCCTTGATAAAATTATTAAAAATAGTAATAATTTGTGTAAAATCATAAAAAATGATTTGTGAAGATTCGGAATGAAAAACTCCATATTTGAAAAGATAAAAATAGATTTTTATCGAAATGAACTAGTTTTGAACTAGAAATATAATTCTATTTATTTTTAAATAAATAAATTGAATTTGAAAAGGGTTTTAAAAATAACCTGTAACAACCCGTATTTTCAATAACCTGTTATAACATGAATCGAGGCAGAATTTAATTTAAAAATCTGAATCAAGGGAAACGGGCTATGCCATTGCGTTCGTCTCGGCAAAATACGAGAAATAGAGTCCGAGTTTTCGAAAATCGGAGTCCGCATGACCCAGTTAAGGCCCATTGAAGTTTTCAGAAAATTCCTAAGTAAAAACAGATTTAAATTTAATTTAAAAACAAGGGTTAGGGCAAACTGGCGCAGGCGGGAAAAATTCCCGCCAGGACCCGCATGTCGACAGCACTGTCGACAGGGCCCCCAGGGTGTCGACAGCCCTGTCAACAGCCCTGTCGACAGGAGGTGCCCGGGCAGTCTAGCCTGGTGCACCATTTCTGTTTTGGGCTGGGTTGTGTAGCTTGGTTCTAGAGAGTTCCGAGATCTGATGGACCAAAGTCAACAGCCCTGTCGACAGGAGGTGCCCGGGCAGTCTAGCCTGGTGCACCATTTCTGTTTTGGGCTGGGTTGTGTAGCTTGGTTCTAGAGAGTTCCGAGATCTGATGGACCAAATACAATCTAGGGTTAATCCTAAGGCTAATATCACTCTAATCTTCTATAAATAAGACCCTAGCCTACCCTAAATCACTCATTATTCAATCTAGCAACCAAACTATGTCAAATTGATTTCTCAAATGGCCTCCACCTAAAAACCCTAGCCTCCAATCTCTTCATTAATAATTCTTATGAAGATTTTGATGTTCATACAAGCATTTCTAAGTTGTATGAATGATCATTAGCTTGCATTCATCATCAAGTTGCAAGTTTTATTTGCTAAGCTAGTGTTTTTGGGTGTTTTCTTATTGGAGCTTTGTTTTGGGGTTTTATGCTTGCATATAAAGGGCTTCTCAATCTTTATTAAGAGATTTGTGTCTTCATAATAGTTGTAAGCCCTCTTACCTTCATTTTAGAAACTCTAAAGTTAATATGTGATGAAAGTTGGGATTTATGCAAGTTTGATAAGTTATGCATGCTTATGCGAGTTCACTATGCTATGTTATGTATGTTTAAGAAGTTATGCATGCTTATGCGAGTTCATTATGCTATGTTGTGCATGTTTAATAAGTTATGCATGTTTATGCAAGTTCACTATGCTATGATTTGCAAGTTTAACAAGTTATGCATGTTTATGCAAGTTCACTATGCTATGATTTGCAAGTTTAACAAGTTATGCATGTTTTTGCAAGTTCACTATGCCATGATTTGCAAGTTTAACAAGTTATGCATGTTTTTGCAAGTTCACTATGCCATGATTTGCAAGTTTGACAAGTTATGCATGTGTATGCAAGTTCACTATGCTAAGTTATGCAAGTCCAACATGTTATGCATGTTTATTATGATATGTAAGATTCATCATGTATGTTGTGCCAAGTTCCCTCTTTCTATCCTTTATGCGTTATAACGAATATGTAAGCGATAGAATGACGTTGGGGGGTTTGGGTGAAACTTAAAATACATGAAAATATAAGATTGGGAATTTACCTATTAAGTTAGGTCTACCCCTTGGGAATTTACCTATTAAGTTAGGTCTACCCAAGTATTTGTTAAACTTGTAATTGTGTTTTAAAAGTGGACATGACACTTAGAAAACATAAGTGTGGCCAACTCGAGGTTGGGTTGAGTTTGTAGCGTAATTCTACCCGGAACCGACCGGCTTAACTAGTGGCTACAAACAATAGGACCCAATGTGAGAAGTTGGTCATGTGGTGCCAAAACCCGAGGTTAGACCAAGTTGTGGTGTAAAGCTACCCGGACCCGCCCGGCATAACTAGTAACCGCAACAAAGTCTAATGTGAGAGGTTAAGGTACAATTAAATTAATGCCTCATGATTAGGGTTAAGTCATGGCCCACTAAAACTTAACCAATTTTGGGGATACGAGGGGTTAAATGGGGTTAAGTGGTGAACTGTTGGTTACACTTAGCTAATTTAATCCATGATTAGTGAAGGGTTAAACCACACTTAACCCTCTTAGAAAACCCTAGCAACGTGGTCTGTTCTAACAGTAATCCCAGTTTGGTATCATTCACAACCCTAGGAGCTAGGCTAGGGCGGGGCACGATTACTGGACGGATGTAAGCGACCAAAAGGCGATGGCTGAGTGGTACAGCGGTGCGGGTCCAGGCGGGCTACGGACGTGCACGTAGTCCGGTGTTGGACAAACTCGAGGCACGGGTACCAGTAGGTTAGGGCTGTGCATTATTGCTTAAGTGTCTGGGGTTGACACCCGAGGGCTTGATACACCCCAAAGGTGGACCCAGCACAGTCTAACTACAACCATATGTGGGCCATATGGACACCAACACTTGACGTGTTAGGTTTATAGGGAGCCGATCGACTAGACCGTTGGGCTGGGCCTTGTATTAAGGCCACCTCATGTTATTGGGCCAAAGTTTGGGCTGAGGGATCAATACCTGTTATGTTAGTTGCTAGTACACTATGGTGCAAGGTTTAATCTTCTCTATGTGATGACACCTTTATCTATTGCCAGTATGTTCATTTCAGTTCCCATCATGATGTTAGCTTTATTAGTTTATAGACTGATCGTAGTAGGGCTTACCAGTCTTTTTGACTGACCTGTTTTCTTTCGCTTCTTTTCTTCCGTTTCCCCCCCCCCCCAGGTTCTCAGGGCGGGAATAGTGGTGCTTAGCTTGGATCGCTTGCTTGTTTGCTGGATAGCTCATGTATGCCTGGACATTGAGCTCGCTATGGTTTATCATCTTTATTTTGGGGATAGCACTATGTATTTCAGTATTTCTGTTATGATGTACTAGACATGTTTATTTTGGCAGTTGACTTTATGATGTACTAAACTTGTTTTGAGATGGTTTGAGATATTCCGCTGTTTACTCTGTTTTATATATATATATTTATGTTCCTGTTCTGCCTTGATATATCATTATGCATGCTTACCCAGTTCTAACACTCCCCAGAAGCTAGTGCCCCCGAAAGAGTGACCCTAGCGGAGGTGGGGTGTTACAAATTTGGTATCAGAGCATATGGTTTACAAGAAAGAACAAAAAGTTTTTAAAAGACTTTTTGAAAAACTATTTTCAAAACAAGTATAAAGTATTTTCCAAAGAAAAGTCTAGTATTTTAAAAGGCTATTCCCCAAAAAGCCATTAGCGTTATCCTTCGTTCCCTTGACCTAATCTTATCTTATCTCTCGTTTCAGTATGGCTGAGGATCTTGCCATCCCCGATGGAGTAAATGTACCACTCTGGTATAGGAGACTTCTAGAAGCTAGGGCGGCAGCCGGCCCCGCAAACCCTACTCCCACTCCTCCTCCTGTAGTTGAGAATCCTCCCCCGAATGTCCCTCCTCCGGTGGTTCCTGTTCCCCCTCCCGTTGCTAATGTTCCTCCTCCCCCAGTTGTTGAGGCTCCTCTTCCTCCTCCTCCCCCTCAGCATCCTCAGGTTGAGTTCACGAAGGTTTGTAAAGACTTCAAGGCTATGGGAGGCAAGAATTTCCTAGGCACGGAATCTTTTGTTGAAGCTAGGAATTGGCTGAAAGACACTGAGGACTTGTTTGCTATTTTTGGGATTGATGACGAGAGGAAGATCTTATTGACAGTGTGGCTTTTGAAGGACGAAGCAGCCTATTGGTGGGAGGTCACCAATGGGACAAGGCCCGTCGAGACTTGGGCCGATTTGAGAACTAGATTTGTGGCCAAGTTTCTATCTACTACTGAGGCAAATTTACAGATGGAGAAGTTCATTGCATTAAAGCAAGGTGATATGACTGTCAAGGAGTATGTGAACAGGTTTAATCAGCTGGCCCGTTTTGGTTTAGATATGGTAAACACTCCTGAGAAGAAGGCTCTTCGATTCGCTAGAGGGTTGAATGAGCCGCTGCAGGGCTTGGCGATGTCACATATTCCGCATGGAGCTACTTTCGAGAATTTGGTCGATATGGCTCTACTTCAGGGTGATGGAAAGAAAGAGGTCAAATCGAGTGATACTCAAACAAAGAAAACTGATTCTCAGGGTAAAGGCAATCAAGGTGGTCAAAGCAATCAGGGGAATCAGAGCAAGAACAAGAAGGGGAACAACAACAAAGGCAAGGGAAAGTGCAATTACTGTGGTGCGCCTGGACACTTTGCTAAGGATTGTAGGAAGAAGAAAAGGAAGCTTAGTGGTGGATGTTTTTCCTGTGGTGAGACTGGACACTTCAGCAAGGAATGTCCGAAGAAGAAAGGGCAGGCTGGACCTTCAGGAGGGCAAGTTCATGCTCTCAATACCGCTACAGTTCCCGATCGAGGTAGTGTTTCTGTCGAGAACCTTGTTTATATTTCCGATCTTCCAGTTCGTACCTTGTTTGATTCTGGTGCATCACATAGCTTTATTTCATCTAATCTTGTCGATAGTTTGCACCTTAGTACTAGCTTAGTGGATGATCCCGTTTGTGTTTCGAATCCCATTGGGGGTTCTGCTCATTTATCTATGATATGTGATGATCTAAGGATCTCTATACTCAGTGTAGAGTTCTTGTGTAGTGCGTATGTTCTTGGTTTCAGGGGATACGGATTGATACTAGGCATGGATTGGCTGTCCCGATATGGAGCCATTCTTGATTGTGAGCATAGGATTGTGAGGCTTGTGACTCGCCTTGGCAACACCTTAGAGATTTCATGCAATCCGAAGAATCCCGTCATGTTGTGCTATCTTGAATCTCTCGACTCATCAGAGGAAGCCCTTCAGTCTGTAAGGGTGGTCCGAGATTATCCAGATGTTTTTGAAGAAGTTAAGGGGTTGCCCCCTAAACGAGAGATTGATTTTCGCATTTATCTGGTGGATAATGCTAAGCCTGTTTCTTTGCCCGTTCGGCACATGGCTCCGCGTGAGAGACGGGAGCTCAACAAGCAAATAAAGGAGTTGCTTGAGAAGAACTTTATCAGACGAAGTATATCCGAATGGGGAGCGCCTGTGGTATTTGCTACTAAGGCAGATGGTTCTCTTCGACTCTGTGTGGACTATAGAGAATTGAATAAGCTGACTAAGAAGAACAGACACCCGTTACCGAGGATTGATGATCTGTTCGACCAGCTCGTTGGTGCTTCTGTTTTCTCTCAGCTTGATCTTGCTACTGGATTTCATCAGCTCAGAGTGGCTGAAGATAGTATAGACAAGACTGCATTCAGAACTCCAGATGGATTCTTTGAATGGCTTGTTATGTCGTTCGGCTTGACGAATGCACCCGCATATTTCGTGGACTTGATGAGTAGGGTGTTTCGGGAGTTCTTGAATAAGTTTGTCGTGGTCTTCGTAGATGATATTTTGGTCTTCTCCAAGGATGAAGAAGAGCACGCGAGGCATCTTGTAGAGGTGAAGGATACGCTTAGAGCGCATCAGTTAAAGGCCAAGTTCTCCAAGTGTCACTTTTGGAGAAGGGAAGTTAGATTCCTTGGGCATATCATATCCAAGCAAGGCTTAGCGGTGGATCCCGCTAAGGTGGTTGCGGTTCAGGATTGGAAGACTCCAAGGAATGCAACCGAAGTGAGAAGTTTTCTAGGTCTTGCGGGTTTTTACCGGAAGTTCATCAAGGACTTCGCGAAGATATCCGCTCCTCTTACTAAGTTGACGAAGAAGAACTTAGTCTTTGCTTGGGATATGGATTGTGAGCTTGCTTTTCAGAGACTCAAGAGAGCCCTTACCTCAGCACCAGTTCTAGCTTTACCCGATGGTGGCAAGATATTTACCGTGTACACTGATGCTTGTGGTACGGGATTGGGCGCCGTTCTGATGCAAGAAGGCAGAGTCATATGTTTTGGTGGGAGGCAACTTAAGGTGCATGAAAAGAATTATCCCACTCATGATCTAGAGCTGGCAGCGATTGTATATGCACTCAAGGCTTGGCGTCATTATCTTCTGGGAGAGAGATTTGAGCTGTATACTGATCATAAGTCTTTGAAGTATCTCTTTTCGCAGAAGGATCTGAACTTGAGGCAGCAGAGATGGATGGAATTCTTGGCCTCCTATGATTTTGATATAGCCTATACCCCTGGCAAGGGGAATGTTGTAGCGGATGCGTTGAGTAGAAAAAGGTTGACGCTAAGTCCTCTATTTGTTGAGATGAAGAATTTAGAGTTCTTGGAAACCTTCGAATTCTCTTTGGCAGTTGAGTCGATGACTGGTTCTTTGGCATCTCTTGAGCTCAGGCCTACCCTTCTGGATCAAGTTGGGGCTTCGCAGAAGGAAGACCCTCAGATAATTGAGATCATGGATAAGCTGATTCGAGGAGAGACGTCTAGCCATCTCGCTCGATACTCTATAGATGATAAGGGTTGGCTGAGGAGAGACAGAAGGCTTTGTGTTCCGATGGTAGAAGACTTGGTGAGGAAAGTTCTTGATGAAGCACATCGCTCCAAGTTGACTATACATCCGGGTGGAGATAAGATGTATAAGGATATGAAGCGCATTTTCTTCTGGCCTGGAATGAAGAAAGATGTGGCAGAGTTTGTCTCCAGATGTGTTGTTTGTCAAAGAGTAAAAGCCGAGTCGAAGAAGCCCGGTGGGCTATTGCATCCTCTAGAGGTCCCCTATGGAAATGGGAGAGTATTTCTATGGACTTTATTGATGGGCTTCCAAGGTCAAGGAGAGGGAATACGAGTATATGGGTCATTGTAGATAGGCTTACGAAGAGTGCTCATTTCATTCCGGTGAGGAGCAAAAGGACCGCATCTGGACTAGCATCAGTATATCTTCGTGAGATAGTACGACTACATGGAGTCCCTTCCAGCATAGTCAGTGACCGATACCCCATCTTTACTAGTCAGTTCTGGAACAGTTTGCAGGAAGCTATGGGCACAAGGTTGAACCTGAGTACGGCCTATCACCCACAAACAGACGGCCAAACAGAAAGGGTGAATAGGGTACTTGAGGACTTGTTGAGGCTTTGCATTCTGGATTTTGGTGGTGCTTGGGAAGACCACCTTCCTCTTGTTGAGTTTGCATATAATAACAGTTATCAGGCAAGCATAGGAATGGCACCATTTGAAGCTCTATATGGGAGGCCGTGCAAGTCACCTACATGTTGGTGGGAGACCACAGATAAGCACATACTTGGGCCTGATATGATTAGAGATACATCCGAGAAGATCGAGTTGATTAGAAGACGGATGAAGGCGGCCCAAGACCGACAGAAATCCTATGCTGATAAACGAAGATCTGATTTGGAGTTTGATGTAGGGGATATGGTTTTCGTGAAGGTTTCTCCTTTGCGGAATGTGGTCCGATTTGGAGCCGTTGGGAAGTTAGCCCCGAGATTTGTTGGACCATTCCCCATTGTTGAGAGGATCGGGCAGATGGCTTATAGAGTGAAGTTGCCCGAGAAGCTTGCCGGAGTACACAATGTTTTTCATGTCTCGCATCTCCGGAAGTGTTTGCATAAATCAGCAGAGATTGTGGAGCCAAGTGTTTTGGAAGATGTGGAAGTGGAGAAAGAAGCTACCTTGAGGAGAGCTCCGATTCGTATCTTGGGGACAGAGACCAAGAAGCTAAGGAATCGAGAGGTCAAGTTAGTGAAGGTTCAATGGGGTGAAGCCGAAGAAGACGCAACTTGGGAAACCGAGGAGAAGATGCGTGGGCTTTATCCATTTCTTTTTGAGGGTACACTCTCAATCTCTTTCCTTTTGTTAGCATATCTTTCTCTTTGCTACCCATATTTATCTAGTTTATCGTGTTAATCTTGTCATGAGAACCTTAGGTAGAAACCCTTTGGATGAAACATGTGTTTGAAACATGTTATGCTTGATGGTTGCAAGTGGTTGCAAGTGTTTGCAAGTGGTTGCTCGTGGATGCATTATACACGATTAGGCACTAGATCGGCTCGCACACTCCTCATATTGCATATGCATGAGTGTTTATGCTTACTCATGGATGGAAATTGTGTGTTATCACATGGATGTTGCATATGGGTGTATGTTATGTGCACACATGTAGATATTGTACATTATGTTAGGGATTTGCATACATATGGATACATTTCACTAACATATTTTGCATTGATCCTTGCATTAGATAAGTACATATACACACACCTTTGCATATGTTCATCCAGCATTTAGAATCTTTTAAGGACAATGGTTGCTCGTGGATGATGTTTTGAGTAGATGGATGATTGGATGGTAGGATACGTTCTTCCTAACTTGAAGATTTCGGGGACGAAATCCTTTAAGGAGGGGAGAATGTAACAACCCGTATTTTCAATAACCTGTTATAACATGAATCGAGGCAGAATTTAATTTAAAAATCTGAATCAAGGGAAACGGGCTATGACATTGCGTTCGTCTCGGAAAAAATACGCGAAATAGAGTCCGAGTTTTCGAAAATCGGAGTCCGTATGACCCAGTTAAGGCCCATTGAAGTTTTCAGAAAATTCCTAAGTAAAAACAGATTTAAATTTAATTTAAAAACAAGGGTTAGGGCAAACTGGCGCAGGCGGGAAAAATTCCCGCCAGGACCCGCATGTCGACAGCACTGTCGACAGGGCCCCCAGGGTGTCGACAGCCCTGTCAACAGCCCTGTCGACAGGGGGTGCCCGGGCAGTCTAGCCTGGTGCACCATTTCTGTTTTGGGCTGGGTTGTGTAGCTTGGTTCTAGAGAGTTCCGAGATCTGATGGACCAAATACAATCTAGGGTTAATCCTAAGGCTAATATCACTCTAATCTTCTATAAATAAGACCCTAGCCTACCCTAAATCACTCATTATTCAATCTAGCAACCAAACTATGTCAAATTGATTTCTCAAATGGCCTCCACCTAAAAACCCTAGCCTCCAATCTCTTCATTAATAATTCTTATGAAGATTTTGATGTTCATACAAGCATTTCTAAGTTGTATGAATGATCATTAGCTTGCATTCATCATCAAGTTGCAAGTTTTATTTGCTAAGCTAGTGTTTTTGGGTGTTTTCTTATTGGAGCTTTGTTTTGGGGTTTTATGCTTGCATAAAAAGGGCTTCTCAATCTTTATTAAGAGATTTGTGTCTTCATAATAGTTGTAAGCCCTCTTACCTTCATTTTAGAAACTCTAAAGTTAATATGTGATGAAAGTTGGGATTTATGCAAGTTTGATAAGTTATGCATGCTTATGCGAGTTCACTATGCTATGTTATGCATGTTTAAGAAGTTATGCATGCTTATGCGAGTTCATTATGCTATGTTGTGCATGTTTAATAAGTTATGCATGTTTATGCAAGTTCACTATGCTATGATTTGCAAGTTTAACAAGTTATGCATGTTTATGCAAGTTCACTATGCTATGATTTGCAAGTTTAACAAGTTATGCATGTTTTTGCAAGTTCACTATGCCATGATTTGCAAGTTTAACAAGTTATGCATGTTTTTGCAAGTTCACTATGCCATGATTTGCAAGTTTGACAAGTTATGCATGTGTATGCAAGTTCACTATGCTAAGTTATGCAAGTCCAACATGTTATGCATGTTTATTATGATATGTAAGATTCATCATGTATGTTGTGCCAAGTTCCCTCTTTCTATCCTTTATGCGTTATAACAAATATGTAAGCGATAGAATGACGTTGGGGGGTTTGGGTGAAACTTAAAATACATGAAAATATAAGATTGGGAATTTACCTATTAAGTTAGGTCTACCCCTTGGGAATTTACCTATTAAGTTAGGTCTACCCAAGTATTTGTTAAACTTGTAATTGTGTTTTAAAAGTGGACATGACACTTAGAAAACATAAGTGTGGCCAACTCGAGGTTGGGTTGAGTTTGTAGCGTAATTCTACCCGGAACCGACCGGCTTAACTAGTGGCTACAAACAATAGGACCCAATGTGAGAAGTTGGTCATGTGGTGCCAAAACCCGAGGTTAGACCAAGTTGTGGTGTAAAGCTACCCGGACCCGCCCGGCTTAACTAGTAACCGCAACAAAGTCTAATGTGAGAGGTTAAGGTACAATTAAATTAATGCCTCATGATTAGGGTTAAGTCATGGCCCACTAAAACTTAACCAATTTTGGGGATACGAGGGGTTAAATGGGGTTAAGTGGTGAACTGTTGGTTACACTTAGCTAATTTAATCCATGATTAGTGAAGGGTTAAACCACACTTAACCCTCTTAGAAAACCCTAGCAACGTGGTCTGTTCTAACAGTAATCCCAGTTTGGTATCATTCACAACCCTAGGAGCTAGGCTAGGGCGGGGCACGATTACTGGACGGATGTAAGCGACCAAAAGGCGATGGTTGAGTGGTACAGCGGTGCGGGTCCAGGCGGGCTACGGACGTGCACGTAGTCCGGTGTTGGACAAACTCGAGGCACGGGTACCAGTAGGTTAGGGCTGTGCATTATTGCTTAAGTGTCTGGGGTTGACACCCGAGGGCTTGATACACCCCAAAGGTGGACCCAGCACAGTCTAACTACAACCATATGTGGGCCATATGGACACCAACACTTGACGTGTTAGGTTTATAGGGAGCCGATCGACTAGACCGTTGGGCTGGGCCTTGTATTAAGGCCACCTCATGTTATTGGGCCAAAGTTTGGGCTGAGGGATCAATACCTGTTATGTTAGTTGCTAGTACAATATGGTGCAAGGTTTAATCTTCTCTATGTGATGACACCTTTATCTATTGCCAGTATGTTCATTTCAGTTCCCATCATGATGTTAGCTTTATTAGTTTATAGACTGATCGTAGTAGGGCTTACCAGTCTTTTTGACTGACCTGTTTTCTTTCGCTTCTTTTCTTCCGTTTCCCCCCCAGGTTCTCAGGGCGGGAATAGTGGTGCTTAGCTTGGATCGCTTGCTTGTTTGCTGGATAGCTCATGTATGCCTGGACATTGAGCTCGCTATGGTTTATCATCTTTATTTTGGGGATAGCACTATGTATTTCAGTATTTCTGTTATGATGTACTAGACATGTTTATTTTGGCAGTTGACTTTATGATGTACTAAACTTGTTTTGAGATGGTTTGAGATATTCCGCTGTTTACTCTGTTTTATATATATATATTTATGTTCCTGTTCTGCCTTGATATATCATTATGCATGCTTACCCAGTTCTAACACTCCCCAGAAGCTAGTGCCCCCGAAAGAGTGACCCTAGCGGAGGTGGGGTGTTACATAACCAGAATTTCCAATGATTGCATTGGAGTGGATTTGAATCGAAATTGTCTTCGGAATATTTCGATGTTGGAATTCGTGATTATACAGATGTTGTTATAGAAATTTGAAAGATATATATTTATATCGTTATTTCCAATACGACATTTGTTAATCGTAGAATTTGATATTGAATATAAGCCGATATATTTTCTATTCAGAGCCTTATATTGAATATCAAATGTGATTTGGGTTTGTCGTGAATGGTGTCTTCACTAACGCTGTTCTTGAACCCAGTTGAGAAAAGATTAAATCTTTTTACTTAGATTTAATGAAGTGTACCAATTAAATGATATTTAATTGGAATTGAATTGGTATTGATTTTTGGGTTTATCGTGAACAGTGTTTTAAATAACACTTGTTCTTTAACCCGATAATTAATGGAATGTGATTTTGGGTTTATCGTGAACCATGTTTTAAATGACACTGATTCTTTAACCCAGTTAACGATTAAAACTAAGTGGAGTTTTAATGAATCTTTAATTAGATTGAAATAATCGAGAATGGAGTATCACCAGTTTTGCTCCAGGCGATAGTTAAATCTTTAATTAGATTTGAACGTGAAATGGTAATTAAATTTACCGATAACACTGTGGTGTTAGATATGAAGTATTACCAGTTTTACTTCATGGGATAAATAGGTTGGGATTGGGAAATTAAAACAAATGATTACTTCGGTAAGTTTCGTTAATCCCGGCTAGTTGAATCGAAATTCAAAAGAATAGAATAAAGAATAAATTCAAGGAATTTATCTTGGATAAAATTAATGGGAACCTTTCCCTATGAACGTGAAATTTAGAAACTAACTGTCGGTTAGCCAAGCAGAATGGTTTTCTGGATATTGATCTGATGTTGGTTTCGGCCTTCGGGGTTAATATTTGGGAAATTATTCTCTTGATTAATTTACGGTTAGTGACTGATGAATTGGAATGAGGCGTATGTTGTGTTTGTGTAACACTTATTCAAAATATACGCGAGTTATTCGGAAAGACCGGGTTTATCCCATTCTGAATAACTGATACGACGATAAGTCGAAGATGAAGACGATGGTCGAAGACCGGAGGTCTTCACGTCGTTTGGGTGATTACTGATGATCTTGATTGAGCTGTACACCCAAGAAGATGGAAACAGTTGGTGATCGTCCAGACGTACTTGGAGATCGATGGATATGCGGGGTACTAGGTGCCTCCGGTTTCGTTCAGACCCAGAACGGACTTGTAAATGGACTGTGTGTCTGACATTGGATTTTAGTCCGTGTGATTGATCTCTATTAAATATATATCTGTTTGGCGGCGGAGAATTTATTCTCTTGCTTAACGCCCTTCTCTGAGACGTACGAGCTCAGGGGTTATATATTGATGGATATCAATCGCATGGAGTGAATTGCCTGTGTGGCATGCTAAGATGCAAATGATCAAGGCTTCTGTTGAAAAGCAAAGTCTTGTGGTGATGATCAAAGCACGACCTTTGTGGCGTAGCTTTGTGTAACGTTTACTTCGCGAGTTTCACACCCGGTATGAACCAAAAACGGGAGACGGACCTCAGGGAGGGCATGCGTTTCCTTCTAGCTAAAAAGTGGCGTCAGTGGTTTTACACGCCCTGACGAGTTTGACTTATGTGGTTGTTGCTGTTGCGAGGCGCCTCGGATTGATCGGTCGTTCTCGAACCGATGGAGTCATTTAGTTGGCTCACTTACGCCCCAAAGGGCGGGGAAACGTAGTGTTCAGGCATAATAATCCACATCGGTGGACCGGCCCTGACGATCTAAAGGGTTGATGCGTTCTGATCCTGAGACATGGGCTAGATTGTCTCGAATCGGTTGAGGACCTTGCCCCTAGCCTCGGTTCATACCATAAATGATAACCCAACTTCCAATACGACGTCTTGCGGTTTTGATTGTAAACTTATATATGGCGACATAGTGTTATGGGCCATTCATGCCGCCTATGATTGATACTTATGATTTGAAGTTGTTTTATACACTATGCACTTATTATAGTATCAAATGATTTGTTTCAAACGTATCAAGCATTCTTTGGCTGTTATAAGGGAAAACCCTATCCTCGGCTGCGTTGCATTGTGTGATGGGACCTGGGTCTTATAACAGCTTCATTTTTCTTTATTTAGCATTACGCTGTTTGTTTTATGCACTGGTATTCTTGGGAGGAAACCCGTTCCGTGTTATACGGCGTGGTCCCTTGATTTACCTATCTTTAAAAATAAAGATTAACTGTTTTAGTTCTCACACCAGTCACATGACTGACCTGGGGTTTATTGTTTTAACCTAAACTCTGGGTGCCCTTATTTTGACACGGGCAGCTAGTAGTTTTGGTTTTGCAGATTTATATTCACAGGATCCTGGTTTACAGCTGGAACGATATCCGGAAAGCTTTGTATCCGCATATCTCCTCTAGTTGTGTATTGTATTATTTTCCGCTGCTATGTATTTAAATGTAATTTAAATCTCTGATATTTCTGTGTAATATTTATTCATATATACTCTGTATATTCTTGTAATCTGATGCATTGTTTTAATATACAATGAAATGTTCTTTTATATGCGTTCTGTTGTGGTTTTTTCTCGAACTATCCGCCACTTTCCTTTACGGGGAAGTTACGGGTTTTCACAGGATTCCTCCCAATCAGGACCTCGGTTACCATCCAAACGAGGTGAAGATCTCCGGTCTTTGACCACCGTCTTCATCTTCGATTTTCAATCGTCGGTCAATTATTTGAAATGAGAATTAACTCGGCCTTTTCAAATAATTCCCGTATATTTAGAATTTCAAATCAATTTATTTCAATGGTTAAATCATTCGACAACACCAATTTTGTTCTTTAATGTAATTTTCACACCAAACACATTCAACCATCAAATACCACATAAATCGAGCAAATTCAGTTTATTTCCATTCCATATCGTTTATGATATTTTATAATGATTTATCGCTATTTTTATTTATTTTAAAATAGCCAACTTATTCAAAACGACGCTTCGGGCCATAACGCGGCTGTGGCGCTGTTTTTCTTCAGATTTGATTTACACATATCTGAAAATCTAATCGTTGGATCTTCACAAAATTTACATCATTAGAAAGGTCTTTTCAAAACGAATCCAACGGTCCCAGTTTCGGGAAAATCCGACGGTCGGATCTCTCGGTACAATCGCTTGAAGTTTCGATTTCAAAATACGAACTGCAGCGTCGTTATTCGATTAAATATATTTATATATATATATAAATATAATCGTTTCTGGCGCTGTTTTTCTTTAGATTTGAATTAAACATTCCAGACAATCCAACCGTTGGATTTTTACAAAGTTGGTGCCGTTGGAAAGATATTTCCAAGGCGAACCCAACGGTTGCGGTTTCGGGAAAATCCAATGGTCGGATTTCCCGCACTAGTTGTTTGAAATCACGGTTTCAAAACACGAACTGCACGGCCACGATTCGTTTTAATTTTATTTATATTTATATATTTATATAAATATAGTTCATTCAACAACTTCAATATCGTTTTCACTTCAAATATTTCACTAACGCCTTTAAATTTTGGACAATTTCGCCATAACCTCCTTTGTACGGGAGGGGCTGGGAAAATTCCCAAATAGCCACACGGGCGTCTCATGTCAAAAAGAAAAAGAAAAAGCCAAGTGGCTAGCCAACAGGCTCATAAAATCATCACCCAAACAAAACAGTAAATGTGTACCTATTTGTCGTGCACAAAATTTTATTCCTCTTCTCTAGCCCCTTTTGCTATAACCTACTCAATAAATATGCATGTACATATATACAGTTCTTATCATTTATCATTTTCCATTCAACTTCATATTTGATTCCATTTGGTTTAAAAACACCATTCGTTCTAATGTTGCATGCATAGGCAAAAATCATATCATTAGCTTATTAATGAATATTTCGACTCATGCATATTTATTTGAATGAGTTGCTATTTTTAAAACTTCACATTTCAACAATTCATATATATAATAAAAATGTGATTTTTATTGTAAAACAATTTATTTCAAAACACTATTATTTTATATAGTTATATAGGTGATAAATGTAGGATTTTTATTGTAAAAACAATTTATTTCAAAACAGGATTATTTTATACATTTCATATAGTTGATAAAAGGTGATTTTTACTATGAGACAATTTATTTCAAAATATGAATACCTTTCAACACATGAATTTCTAATCAACGAATGAATATCGATTCAACACATGAAGGTTTTCTATAGTTTCTATATATAGATAAAAATGTGATTTTTATATTTAAAACACGAATACCATTCAACACATGAATTTCCAATCAACGAATGAATATCGATTCAACACATGAAGGTTTTCTATAGTTTCTATATATAGATAAAAATGTGATTTTTATATTTACAACACGAATACCATTCAACACATGAATTTCTAATCAACGAATGAATATCGATTCAACACATGAAGGTTTTCTATTCAATGAATAAATATAGTTTCAGCAAATGAAAATAATTCAAACACATGAATATTATTCAAAATTTCGGCAGCATAACAGCAAGGTAGTTAAAACCGGGACCGTCCCTAGTACGGCTCCTCGCTCTACCTTAAAACCTCGCGGTTTTTGACAATGGGGATCATGCATCTAGTTCGCACGCAGGCGGCATGTATATATTTATTTCATTTCCACAAACTAATCCTATGTGGTTTCAACCAAATATTTCTCAACCACAGATGGGTATTTTTCAACCACAATCAATCAATATCAACCACAAACAATCCCAAACAACCATTCGCTATCAATCAATTTCCACACAAAGCACAATCAATAAATATCGTCCATGGTTTGTGGACGAGGGGCGCATATATATATATATATATATATATATATATATATATATATATATATATATCAATTCACTTCTATTTCAACACATATATAATTTTTACAACGCATATATAACTTATACATCAAACATACAACGCTTATACATGAGGTGTACAACGCTTATATAACTCATACATCGAATATATAATTTATACATCGTCGTTTCCATATCGTTAATAAATTAGAAATCTCACACTGGGTTCCACTCCGCCAAAAATAGCAGAAGGCTCAGAAAAATATGCGGTCTCTTCTAAAATGTAGAAGATGTCCACATGGTCACGATGTTTCCTGTTTCATCAAATTTCGTTAACACCGCAAAAAGATATGATTTTTCAAAGTTTGCAACGGTTTAAAGGTGTTAAAACTGTTGAAAATAAATTAAAGTCGTTACCTTCAATTAATGTTCAAAACTAGGTTTTGAAAATTCGTGAAATCCGTAGCACTTCGTCCCGATCAGGTTGTATGACGTCGAAGAGGGTGGAAAGGGCTTCGCGGCGCCGGGGGTTTCATCGAACTCGATCAGGCGAGGAGGGGGCATCGGCGGCGGGAAGTTCTGATCTTCCTGGGCTCGATTCTCGAAGCACAGCGCACGGTGGAGGTCGAGGGTGGTATGGATTTGAAGGCCTCGAGGAGTACTACAAAAACCTTAATTGGAGTGGGGGCTAAAGGTGAACGGATTCGCTAGAAAATGGAAGGGAAGAATGGAATGTCGGCCGTCGTCGATCGCTGCTAATCAGGGAGAGAGAAAACGATATTTTTTTTATTAAATTCTGATTGGCCGGGAGATTTTATAAGGGGTTTTCTGATGCGACCACCAATCTAAACCCAACGACTATCGTCCCTAGCGTTTTACCCCCATTCCGAACACAATGGAATATGTTTCGTAGGCCCATTCGACTATTTCAGCCAGTTTTCCTTCAAATTAAAATATATAACATTCAATATTTAATTTGAACGTACATTTCAATTTGCCAGGGCCACAAACTGATTCGAAAAATTCCAGAAAAATAAATCTAGCTATGTTTTGTCAATACGGACCTAACAAAACTAATTTCATCAAATTCTGAGACAGTTTGCAAAAAGGCCCATTTTTGGTCGATCCAATTTAACTGTAATTGACCAAAACACATTTTCCTTTGCCACGCTCACGTACTAGCTTCAAAAATTATGAAATTTGAAACCTAGCAATAACTTCACATCCCGGATCCAACAAAAGTGGTTTCGTCGAATTCCGAGGTCGTATGCAGAATGACCAATTTCACGGGTTATATAAATTCCATAGCGACCTTTCTGAAAATTCATTCGGCCCTAACTTTTGATTTCCATTATGAAAATTCGATTTTTCAGATTCGTTAGAAAGGTATTCACTAACAGATTTAAATATTTTTGGTTTCACTAAAATCCGTTTTGTTTTGCACCCGGTACAGTCCGACAAAGTTTGAATTCAATTTTTGAAACTGTAGCGCCTTTTCAGGCCTTGTTTATAATTATAATTAATTATATTCGTTTTCAATTGTCAATTCAACCTCACTTTTCATTGCTATTATTTAAAATATTTATTTTAAATATTTAAAATCCATTATTTTGGCCAATTTAAAAATTTTAAATTGGTTCAGATTTTCTGGGTCGTTACATTTGCATAGTAAACAACAATGATAATATAATATCAAATACACAAATCCTTCTTGCCATCCCTTCTAAGATATTGCCTACAGAATAACACCAAAATTATTATAAATCATGCAAAAAAAGAGAGTTGAATAACAAAACAATTATTGATTGGTTAAAAAGTTTGTGAAAAGTCCAAACATTACGAATGGAGTGAACCTATAAGTAGTAAATAATTCGACAACATGTTAAAGCCATTAAACATATGCACTCAAGAGTGGTTACATTTAAATCTTTTTCACAAATGCTTTATAATAATACGTGCATGACCTAAATTTTAGTGATGTTTAAGTACGTATTTAACAATGAGTCATGTAGATCAAATCAAATCCTAAATGTTTAGAAAACATGGAACACTAAATAACCATGACTTACTGCATATTACTAAGTTAGTTAATCCAAAAAGAATAGAGAAAAGAATATGTAATATAAATATCAATTAGCTTTACATATATATGCCTAAGTTAAATATAATTATAAGATTCAAAATTAAGGCATGGAAATAGTCTTTTCACTACACTTGAAAACTAACTTTCATCTGTGAAATCATAGTTCTAGAAGAAGGGGTCAGAATAAGTATATTATAGTAACTAAATGAATTAAAACAAATGTTGTACAATGTGAAATTCCTGTGTAGGTGGGTTCGTTTGTCGGTGTTTAAACATGGGCGAATGTAGCAGCAGCACACACATACACAAATATATATATATATATATATACACACACACACACACACATATATATATATAGATGAATAAAAACATGAAACTATATCTGTGATAATGTGTGATTTTTAATATACACCAAATCATTTCGCATAAGCACAAAACTCATGTTTGCACAAATTTTACAAAAGTACGATCACTCAACATAATATATACTTTGTGTTTGCCTAAATTATGTTATTAGCAAACTCTATCACACACATGTCTTTCACTAACCAAAGATACCTAGACATACACAATTTACAAAACTTTTTTTTTAATTTCTAACAATTTGATCATGATAGTGATAATAATAGTAATAAGGGTGTAGCATGATGTAATAAACATATACAAACAACTACGAATCAAGCAAACTTCAAATTAAACCTGAAATCAATTAAAACCTAAAAATTAGGTTTAGGGAAATTACCTAATTCAGAGAGCAAGAAGGGCGGAGACGGGTTGGAGAAGATTCTAGATGGCGTCGGAGGTAGTTGGATTGGCGGTGGGAGTGTTGGCAATAAGTTTGAAGGTGAAAAATGGTGAAAGGGGAGAAAAAAACGTTGATTTGAGGAAGATAATAATTTTTGGCTTGCTGGTTCAGGTGATATCCCGAAAGTTTCTAATGGTTGCTAACAGCCGCCAACGACTACTGTTTCATCTGTTTCCAACGGCTCCTTTACAGCTGTTGGAAAATGGGCGTTGGAACACTCTGATTTTCTAGTAGTGTAAACAGTAATAAAAATTTAATATATTATACGTTTATCTCAGTAGATTCATCATAAATTGTACAAAATAATTTTTAGCTTCAAATACCTGCATTTTAACATTCGTATAGTTATTTGCAAAACCTCCTCAGTTTTTTCATGTTATTTTATATTTCACTCCATATGTTTTTTTTAAAAAAACAGAAGTAGAATTTATATCAAAAGAGGAGAAAAAATGTTTTCTCTTGTGGCTCACAAAAAAAGACCCAAGGTACATATCGTGCTCTCGGCCTTGAAACAAAACTGAGCACATGGCAAGAAAAAAGGACGCAAATACATATGTTTAAACTACTCATGAAATCTTAAGTTTTATTCATCTGAATAATCTGATAGAGTATTTAGTCTAATTTTCTAATATCTCTTTAAAATATGCACCAATTTTACGATGTATATTCATATAAAAAAGGTACATATTTTTTCATGCAACTATAAAAATGTATAAATCATATAACATGAACTATGTAAATCAACAATAATAACAATTAATTTGTAAATTAGTTATGGTTCATTTATATCACGAATGTACCATATATTATATCATAAGAAAACTTGAACATCAATAACTCCACAACAAATTTATACACTTTTTTTCAAATTTCTCGTAACATGCATTTTTTAATATTAATTCAATTAAATAATAATAGAAAATGATGAATGAAAAATGGATTATGTTGATTGTAGCTGGGCCTGGCGAAATTTAATGAAATACAGGGATATATTTCTTCCATTGTTTCAGTATCGTCTTAAGCATGCTAATTTTATATCATTCTGATACGATCCTTGGCTTGCTAAGGGAACTATTCTTGCTGAAATTATAGACTATATGGGACGATCTATGACTGGTATTAATGATAAAGATTCCTTGGCTAGTCTGATATCAAATGACATCATTTCCTTACCTAACAACAGCTCCTCTCTAATTCATTCAGTATGGAATATGATTCAGTCTGCTTCGTTGCCTTCTTCCAACTCTCACGCATTATGGAATAGTAAAGCGCACTCGATTAAGATGGTGTATGAATGCTTGACAATGAACAGTTACAGATTTCCTTGGCACACCAGGATTTGTGAAATGACCCGAACTTCCCCGTAAAGGAAAGTCCGGGTTGATTTGAGAACACGACAAATCAGAACACAAAACAGAAGAACATTTCATTGTTTATTACAACAATTACATCAGAGTACAAGAATATTACAGAGTATACATAATTATTACACATTGGAAATACAATAATATCAGAGATTTAAATTACATTTAAATAGCAGCGGAAAAATAATACAAAACACAACTGAAAGAAATACACGGATACAGAACTTTCCGAATATCGCTTCAGCTGTAAACCATGATCCTGTGAATAAAATATCTGCAAAACCAAAACTACTAGCTGCCTATGTGGAAAATATGGGCACCCAGAGTTTAGGTTAAAATAAGAAACTCCAGGTCAGTCGTGGGACTGGTGTGAGAACTCAAAACAATTGTTAATTTGATTTTAAAGTTAGGTAAATCACGGGACCACACCGTATAACACGGAACGGGTTTATTCCAGATGAATCTTAGTTTAATAATAAAACAATGCAATGCTTTCTGGAAAAATGAAGCTATTATAAGACTCAGGTCCTATCACACAATGCAACGCAAGCCAGAGGATAGACTTTTACCTTATAATAGCCAAAAATGCTTGGTACGCGAATTTTCTCTTTTATTATTACTATAAGTGCATAGTGTAGGAATCAATTTCGAAAGTAAATGTATCAATCATAGACGGCATGAGTGCTCCATCCCACTATGTCGCCATACTAGTTCTACAATTAAAACCGCATGATGCCGGTCCACACTAAGTGCGATGGTGGATTCATAATTCCTAAGCATGCGTTTCCCCGCCCTATGGGGCGTAAAATCTGGTCAGTAACGTCAACCATAAAAATATCCGAGGCACCTCTCTATTCATCAAGTAATGATAAGCAACATCCACATGAGTAAAATATCAGGGCTTGCAAAACGCTGACACCCCTCCTAGCTAGAAAGAAACGCAATGCCCTTCCTGCTGTCCTCTCCCGTTTCTGGTTCATACCGAGTTGTAAAGCTCGCGAAGTAACGCTATACACAATGCTATGCTAATTAAAGTTGTGCTTTGATCATCATCCACAAGGCTCTGCTTTTCAACAAAAGCCTTGATCATTTGCATCTTGGCATGCCACATTGTCAATCCATACCATACCATTGATTTCTACCAATATATATAACCTATAAGATCGTACGTCTCAAACAAGGGTGTTAAGCAAGAGAATAAATTCTCCACCACCAAACAGATATATATTTAGCAGCGATCAACGAATACAACATAAAGGAATACAATGTCAGACATACTATCCATTTACAAGTCCGTTCTGGGTCTGAACGAAATCGGGGGCACCTTATTTCTCCTCCCATATGTCCAATACAGGAGAGGCCTCACATATCCATCAATCTCCAAGTACTCTTGGATGATCACCACTTATTACCTTGTCTTAGGTGTACGACCTAATCAAGACATCAGTAATCATCCAAACGATGTGAAGGTCTCCGATCTTCAACCACCGTCTTCATCTTCGACTCTTAATCGTCATAGAAATTATTCAGAATGGGTTAAACCCGGTCTTTCCGAATAATTCACGTATTTTATAATCAAGTGCTAAAAAAACATCATACGCCTCATTCCAATTCAGAATATTATTTTTAATAAAATATTCACATTTTTAATCTAATTAAAGATTCATTAAAACTCTAGTTCGGGTTTAATCCCAAAAATCATTACTTAACGATTATCCAGATTTAAGAAATTCATCTTGTCTTTAACTGGGTTAAAGAACCAATGTCATTTAAAACATTATTCACGATAAACCCAAAATCATCTTCCATTAAATATGGAATCTTCACAGAAATCAGATCAATATATAATCGATATAAATTTCCGTATCAGACTGATTATATAAATGGAATAACGACAAAGCCTTTTAAATTCCATATATAGTAATGGTCTTCATTTACAGAAGCTCAACTCAATTATTATTAAATCGAATTCCATTCAATTCCAATTTAATATATTAAATTGGAAAACTTTACTTTGGAAAATTAATTTCCATTTAAATCTTAATAAAAGATTTATAAATTCCAAATTATATTTTCACTGAGAATTGGGTTAAAGAACAAATGTCGTTTTAAAAACACCGTTCACAATAAAACCAGTTCATATTTCATTTTGTTCCAATTACTAAATATAAGTGGAAACTCTAATAATCTTAATTAAAAGATTTATAAATTCCAAAATTATATTCTATTTTAATTCCAATTTAATATTAATTGGAAAACTTCATTTAATCTTATTTAAAAGATTTATTCTTTTCTAATCGGGGTTTAATAACAATGTTATTAAAGACATCGTTCACGACAACCCAAAATCCAATTTGTTCTCTTTAATTCCAATTAAATATTAATTAATTGGATTTTTATTCTAGTTGATAAATTGTTCATTTTGATAAAAATGTATTTTTATCTTTTCAAATATGGAATTTTTCATCCAAAAACTTTCCAAATCACTTTTTATGATTTTACATAATTTTTCCATATTTTTAATAATTTTATCAAGGCCCGTATAGTCGGTTTCCAATAGCGGCCATCGAATTGCATCCATAGCGACCTTTTTCAAATTTGATTTGGACATAATTCCAAATAAAATTCTTAGATTTCAAACTTCTTATATTCATTGGAAAGCTCTTTTCGTTATGAACCCAACAGTTCTGGTTTTAGGAGAATCCGACGATCGGATCTCCCGTTACGCCCATTTGAAGTTAATGGTCGAAATTCGCGAACGGTCGCTGCATGCCGCGTTCTATTCAGGACATTAAATATATATAATATATACATTATATATATATATCGTCGATTTCCATTTAAATCGTATTTACAAAATATTTATAATTTCATTTCAAAAGGATGTCAGCTTCATTTTCAATTTTAAATAAAAATTGAATATTCTATATCTTTATCATATTAAAATGATAATATTTTCAAAATATTATATTTTGAAATCACTTCATTTCGATATTCATTATAAAATGAATAAAATCAATCGATAAACCCATTCAGGTTAAAATGGCTTTTCTATGCTTAACTCGGCTTTGTATTTTTATATTTTTTGCGTCCATTCAAAATTGAACATCAAAATCATAACCTTATTCTTCATTGAATATTATTTTAAAGTATTGTTTATTTTAAAATATTTTCACTTTAAAATATTCTTTATTTTAAAATAATCTTTTACATTAAAATGTTCTTTACATAAAAATATTCTTTTACATTAAAATGTTATTTTACATACAAAATGTACTTTACTATTAAAATGTTTCTTTACAATTATTTACATTAAAAATGTTTGATTACATTAAAATGATTCTTATATGTTGTTGATAATTCTATTTCAACAAAATGACTAAAAAGCGACAACTTTATTTTGTTAAAAATTCTATTTTAACAAAATGAATTAAAATGATAACTTCATTTTATTTACAATAATGTAATTCAACAAAATTGACATTTTTGTTTTAACACAAATTCTATTTAACAAAAATGTTACTATTGTTTTGATACAAATCTATTTAACAAAAATGTTATTTTTGTTTTGATACAACTCTATTTAACAAAGATGTTATTTTTGTTTTGATACAACTCTATTCAACAAAAATGTTAATTTTGTTTTGCCTATTCCATTTCAACAAAAAAAGATATTTTGGTTTCAACTATTTTATTTCAACAAAAATGTAAATTTTGGTTTCAGCTATTTTATTTTGTAAATTTTCATTTCAACTATTTTATTTCAACAAAAATGTAAATTTTAATTCTAAAATGTATTTTTGATAAAACAATATTTATTTCTAAATCGGAGTGCGACTCAATCAATTACCATATAATTTTGATTATATGGATTTCATACATCACATGTGTGCAGAATAATGATAAAAAAAATCAACTAATAGTCCATTCACAACCAGAGTGAAATTTACAACTGTGTGAGCATTAAAATAAATAAATAACGCTCATCAAAGGCTGTCAATCCATCGATTGACATCCAACTAAATAGTGGGACTAGTGTATGTCCAATATCATCCCAATACCTGTGTGGGGTTTTCAAACAACAGTTTATTTAAATAAATTATTGGTTAAGAAATTTAACCAATTTCACTATTCAAATTATAAATGAATATTTATAATTTAATTTCACTAACCTATTAATGTTAACATTTTTAGTGTGTTACACATTTCACATCACAAACAACATGCAATACAGTCAATTTAAATCGTCCATGGTTTGTGGACGAGGGAAGTGATCTAACATGTACCGTATACAGTTTATAATAATTAAACTGATAAAAATCTAAATTGGCAGTTTTATATATTTTTCAGTTATGAAAATAAATAAATAACTGTGCAGAACTTTTTAGTGAGGAGTTCTCAACTTTGGTTACCACTCCGTCATTTTTTTAGCGAACGATGGTTTGGATTATGTTTACTTCCAGTCGGTTCCATCGAAATCTATTTCACGCGGTATATATATATTAAAAATCATATTTTTATAACGCTATATATATATTGTAATAACCCAGAAATCCGAGTCAATTTAAAATTTTTATTTTGGTGATTTTAGCGAATTTTGAATATTTAAAATGAATTATTTTTAATAATAACGACGAGAAATTTAATTTGAATAGAATTCGAACGTATATATTGTATAGATCATTGTTAGAATATAAATATTTATTTTAAATTACAAAAGGAATTGAAAATGGCGTGGTAGTTCGATAATTCAATTTCAAAGTTCAAATGAATGTACAGGATTCAAAATAAACTGAATTTTAGTGAAACCAAAAATATTCGAATCTATTCGAGAATATCTTTCCAACGAATCCGAAAAATTGAAATTTCATAGCAGGAATCAAAAGTTATGTCCAGTTGAAAATTCAGAATAGTCGCTATGGATTCTGGCCCTTAAAAATGGAAATTTTGCAAACGACCTCAGATTTCGACGAAACCACTTCTGTTGGATCCGAGATGTCAAATTATTGCTAGATTCCAATTTTCGTAATTTTTCGAATCAATATGTGAGCGTGGCAAAGGAAAACGCGTTTGACCAGTTTTAGTTGATTTTAATCGACTGGAAATTGGCCATTTTTCAAACGGTCTCAGAATTTGACAAAACTAGTTTTGTTAGGACCGTATCGTCAATACGAAGCTAGAAAATATTTTTCGAGAATTTTTAGAGTTAGTATGTGGCCCCGGTAAAGTGAAATGCGCGTTCAAATTCAATATATAGAGTTATATTTTGATTTTAACGAAAACTAATCGAAACGATCGAATCAGCTTACGATACATATCCAATTGTGTTCGGAATGGGGGTATTACGCTAGGGGCGACAGTCGTTGGGTTTGAATCAGGGTCCGGATGAAAAGTCAACTAATTGTAATAAAATAAAATTAAATAAAATATATATTTACACACACCCCCCTTCATTTCCTTTACCCCTCTCAGCCCCTCCCGTTCACTTTTGCAAAATCAAAAAGAAAAGAAAAAACCCACAAATTCAAAACCCGTCGCCCGGTCATCTACCCCGCCACCGCGTCGACACTCTCCCCCTCTATCTCCGACATTGCTCCGACATCTCCTTCCTCTGCCCACTTCTCCTCCAGACCAGAGCGCGCACCCCCCTCTAATCAAGACCATCGAATCCCGCAACCTTGACCCCCCTCATCTGAAAACCGCGCCGCCTGCCACCTAAACCCCCACCTCCGCCAGCGCCAACCCCTCCACCACCTCCTTCTGACGCTGATGCCACTCTCCGACGAACGACAGTAAATCCCCTCCTCTCCGTAAAATGTAAGTCTTTATTTTTATTTATTTTTATTTTATCCTTTTCTTTCTAGTTGTTGATTTTTATAACTAAGGTAATTGGTTTATTAGAAAGGAATAGGATTTTTATTTTATTTATGAACAAGGATTGATTTTTACATATGAAAAAGGTTAGATTTTTATACTCCTAGCATAATAAAAATATGATTTTTATACTCCTAACATAATAAAAATATGATTTTTATACTCCTAGCCTAGTAAAAATATGATTTTTATCTTTAAGGAGTAGCGATAAAACAAGATTTGATTTTTAAAGTGAACAAGATTATATTTTTAAAAGGTAGAAGATTATATTTTTTTTATAAAGGGAAAGACGAGATTTTTATATATATGAAGTAGAAATAAAAATATGATTTTTATATTATAAAAAGAATAGAAATATGATTTTTAAAATGAACATCATATTAAAAATGTGTTTTTTAATATGAACAGCGTGGAGAAGACTACGTTGGAAGTCCGGGCAAATTCAGACTGTTCTGAATTTCATAAATTTCTATGGAGGAGTGGAACCCTCGGTGAGAACTTCTCACTTTTAATTTAATTTTCTAGTTAAAATATATACTAGGATGCAGACGGTGTTTAGTAGCACCCGACACCCGTCGTCCACAGACCATGAATGGCTTGTATGCTTGTTTGTTTGATTTTGATGTGTAGTTGATTGTGTGATGTGAAATAAAATAAAATATTTATATAGTTAAAATATTTTATAGTTGAAAATAGAATTTTTAACGTGTATTTGAAATGAAATAAATATAAATAAATCAGACGATTTGTTTATATACACACATTTGACTGATATTGATTGGGACGATAAATTTTACACATCGCCCAACTGCACAAATAAAATCCGTGTTTGATTGTTTGAAAACCCCACACGGGTATTGGGGTGATATATGACATACACTAATCCCAATAGTTAGTTGTATGTCGATCGATTGATTGACAGACTGTTATAAGCGTTAAATATTTATATTTGATGCTTATACAGTGTAGAACGCATTTTGGATGATGGTTGATGATTTATCGTTGCTGTTATATACGTGTGGTAGAAAATCCATATAATTAACATTATATGGTAATTGATTGGGCCTCATTCCAGTTTTTAAATAGAAATATTTGAAAAAGAAATATTTGAAATAGAATATTTGAAAATAGAAATATATGAAGCCGTGTTGATTAGATTGACGCCATTTTGACGTGAACGATATTTATATCGATTTTATTCATTTTACAATGAATATCGAAAGTGATTTCAAAATCTGATATTTTGAAAGGAATTGAAATTCGAATTAAATTGAAAAGAATTGAAATTCGAATTAGATTGAAATAGAATTGAAATCGTTTTGAATTGAATTTAAAACGTATTGAAATTGAACTGAAATTGATTTGAATTGAAACCAACTCGAATTAAATTGAAGTTGAATTGAAATCAATTTGAAATGAAATTAAAATGAATTTATACTGAAAAATTCGATTTTGATTTGAATTTGAAAAGGAAGTTGAAATCGTTTTGAAAACGAATTTAAAACAATATATAAAATACGTTTTAAAAGGAAATCGACGAAGTATATATTATTGCGGCGGTTCGTGAATTTCGACCATTGACTTCGAATTGACGTTGCGGGAGATCCGACCGTCGGATTCTCCTAAAACCAGAACCATTGGGTTCGTATCGAAAAGAGATTTCTAGTGAATATTGGAGATTTGAAATCTAATGGTTGGTTTTGGAATTATGTCCAAATCAAATTTGGAAAAGGTCGTTGTAAGTGCAGTTCGATGGTCGTTGATGGAAATCGACTGTACGGGCCTTGATAAAAATATTAAAAATAGTAATAATTTGTGTAAAATCATAAGAAATAATTTGGGAAGAATTGGGATGAAAAACTCCATATTTGAAAAGATAAAAGTAGATTTTTATCGAAATGAACTAGTTTTGAACTAGAATAATAATTTATTTATTTTTAAAATAAATAAATTGGATTTGAAAAGGGTTTTAAAAATAACCAGAATTTCCAATAATTGAATCGGAATGGATTTGAATCGAAATTGTCTTTGGAATATTTCGATGTTGGATTTCATGATTATACAGATATCGTTATGGAAATTTGAAAGATATATTTATATCGTTATTTCCAATATGATATTTGTTGGTCGTAGAATTTGATATTGAATATAAGCCAATATAATTTCTATTCAGAGCCTTGTATTTAATATCAAATGTGATTTGGGTTTGTCGTGAATGGTGTCTTCATTAACACTGTTCTTAAGCCCAGTTGAGAAAAAGATTGAATCTTTTTATTTAGATTTAATGAAGTGTACCAATTAAATAATATTTAATTGGAATTTAATTGGTATTGATTTTTGGGTTTATCGTGAACAGTGTTTTAAATAACACTTGTTCTTTAACCCGATAATTAATGGAATGTGATTTTGGGTTTATCATGAACCGTGTTTTAAATGACACTGATTCTTTAAACCAGTTAAAGATTAAAACTAAGTGGAGTTTTAATGAATCATTAATTAGATTGAAAAGATCGAGAATGGAGTATCACCAGTTTTACTCCAGGCGATAGTTAAATCTTTAATTAGATTTGAACGTGAAATGGTAATTGAATTTACCGATAACACTGTGGTGTTAGATATGAAGTATGACCAGTTTTACTTCATGGGATGAATAGGTGGGGATTGGGTGTAACGGCAAAAAATTTCGTTCGATCCAAATCGATCGTTAAACCGACTAAGACCGTTCGAAAACCCCTGATCGTTAGAGAACAGGACAAATCAGAACGCAGACGTAAGAACATTTCATTGTATATTACAACAATTCCATCAGATACAAGAATATACAGAGTATAAATGAATATTATACATTCGATAAATATCAGAGATTACAATAAATTACATTTAAATACATCGCAGCGGAAAAACAACATAAAAGCACAACTAGAAATAATGCACGGATACAGAGCTTTCCGAGCATCGTTCCAGCTGTAAATCAGGATCCTGTGAATATAAATCTGCAAAACCCAAAACTACTAGCTGCCCGTGTCGAAAATAGGGGCACCCAGAGTTTAGGTTAAAACAATAAACTCCAGGTCAGTCATGTGACTGGTGTGAGAACTAAAACAGTTATTTAAAACTTTACTTTATAGGATAGTAATTCAAGGGACCACGCCGTATAACACGGAACGGGTTCCTCCCAAGAATACTAGTGCATATAACAAAACAGCGCAATGCTCTTTGGAAAAATGAAGCTATTATAAGACCCAGGTCCCATCACACAATGCAACGAAAGCCGGAGGATAGGGTTTTCCCTTATAATAGCCAAACATGCTTGGTACGTCCAAAACAAATCATTTGATACTATTATAAGTGTATAGTGTCAAAACAATTTTCAATCATAAATATCAATAATAGGCGACATGGGTACCATCTATCATGTCGCCATACTAGTTCTACAATTAAATCCGCAATATCACGTATTGGAAATTGGATTCCGTCATGAGCCGAGGCAAGGGGCAAGCTCCTCTCCGCGTTCGAGACACTCTAGCAAATGCCTCAGGACCCCACGATGATCCTTTGGAACCTCCAAGGCCGGTCCTCTCTTACTTTTGAGGATTGGCAATTCCTGAACACACGTTTCCCGGTCCTTACAGACCTATATCCGAGGCGCCTTGTATCCAACAACCACACAGGTGAAAAGTATATAAATGTCAGGGCTGGTAGGTCACTGACACCACCATAGCTAGAAAGAAACGTCGTGCACCCCTTGGGTCCGTATCCTGTTTTTGACTCATACCGAGGTGTGAGGCTCGCGAATTCACGTTATACACAAAGCTGCGCCACACAGGCCGTGCTTTGATCGTCAACCACAAGACTTTGCTTTTCAACAGAAGCCTTGATCATTTGCCACTTACGCGTGCCACACTGGCAATTCACTCCAGGCGACTGATGTCCACCGATATACAACCTCTGAGCTCGTACGTCTCAGAGAAGGGCGTTAAGCAAGAGAATAAATTCTCCGCCGCCAAACAGATGTATATTTAATAGAGATCAATCAACACAGAATAAAATCCAATGTCAGACACACAATCCATTTACAAGTTCGCTCTGGGTCAGAACGAAACCGGAGGCACTTTCCTCGCATATCCTTCCATCTCCAAGTATGTCTGGACGATCACCAACTGTTTCCCTCATGTTGGGTGTACAGCCCAATCGAGATCATTAGTAATCACCCAAACGATGTGAAGACTTCCGGTCTTCAACTACCGTCTCCATCTTCGACATCTCGTCGAATCGGTTATTCAGAATGGGTATAAACCCGGCCTTTCTGAACAACCCACGTATATGATAAACAAATGTTACACAAACAAAACAAACGCCTCATTCCAATTCAGAATGTTCTTTTATTCACAAAATCACATTCTTAGGGAAATGTTCCCATTAATTTTATCCAAGATAAATTCTTCTAAATTTATTATTTAATCTTCCTTTGGATATCATTTCAAACTAGTCGGGATTAGCGAACCACATCGAAGTAATTATTTATTTTATTTCCCAATCCCAACCTATATCCCATGGAGAAAACTAGTAATACTCCACATCTAACACCACGGTGTTATCAGTAAAATTAATTACCATCTCACGTTCAAATCTAATTAAAGATTTAACTATCGCTTTGGAGCAAAACTGGTGGTACTCCATTTTTGATCACCTATCGGATTTGATAATTTAAATTATCAATTCATATTTTAATCTAATTAAAGATTCATTAAAACTCCACTTAGTTTTAATCTTTTCAAAAATCAACATCTTGCCTTTAACTGGGTTAAAGAACCAATGTCATCTAAAACACGATTCACGATAACCCAAATCACATTTGATATTAAATACAAGACTCCGAATAGAAAATATACCGGCTTATATTCAATATCAAATTCTAAAACCAACAAATATCGTATTGGAAATAACGATATAAAATATATCTTTCAAATTCCCATAACAATATCTGTATAGTCACGAAATCCAACATCGAAATATTCCGAAGATAATTTCGATTCAACTCCCGTCCAATCCACGTTTTGGGAATATTGATTATTTTTAAAATCACTTTCAAGTTCAATTTATTTATTTCAAAAATAAATTGATTTTAATTCTAGTTCAAAACTAGTTCATTTCGATAAAAATCTATTTTTATCTTTTCAATTGTGGAATTCTCCAGCTCAATTCTTTCCAATCCATATATTATGATTTTACACAAATTATAGATATTTTTAATAATTTTATCAATGCCCGTACAGTCGATTTCCATCAACGGCCATCGAACTGCACTTACAGCGACCTTTTTCGAATTTGATTTGGTCATAATTCCAAATCCAACCGTTAGATTTCAAATTTCTAATATTCATTGGAAAGCTCTTTTCGATACGAACCCAACGGTTCCGGTTTTAGGAGAATCCGACGGTCGGATCTCCCGTAATGTCAATTCGAAGTCAATGGTCGAAATTCATGAACTGCCGCGGCGCGGCGCGTTCTATTCAGGCCATTATATATATAATATATATATATATATATTATATATATTTCGTCGATTTCCTTTTTTAAAACGTATTTTATAATTCGTTTTCAAAACCATTTCAACACTATATTCAATTTCAAATCGATTTGATTTCAATTCAATTTTAGTTTGTTTTAAATTCCATTCAAGACGATTTCAATTCGTTTTAATTCAATTCAATTTAATTCAATTTGAATTCATTTCTATTCAATTCGAATTCAAATTCACTTTCTATTTAATTCGAATCGAATTCATTTTCTATTCGATTCGAATTCATTTCAAATTGATTTCAATTCAATTTCAACTCGAATTTTATCTAATTTAATTTGAATTTCATTTCAAAATATTAAATTTTGAAATCACTTTTCAATCTTCATTATAAAACGAGTAAAATCGATATAAATATCATTCGCGTCAAAATAACGCATTTCTAATCAACACGGCTTTATATATTTCAATAAATTCGTTATTCTATTCAACAAATGAATATTTATCCTATTCAACACATGAATCTATATTTCTTTCAACACACGACTAATCTCAACACATGAGTACTGTCAACGCATCACTATTTTTGTTATGTAAAATATTTTATAAAATTATGGTATCTATCGTTTGATTTTTAATTAGACTCCATCGTAAAGTAGTTCTAATTTTAAATATGATAAAGATGTGAATTTTATTATTAAAATATTTTACTCAACACATAAATATTTTCAACTCAAGAACATCGTCAACACATGACTATTTTTATTTTCAACACATGAATCTTCTTTTATAATATTCATTATTTTCCCGATTGGAATGAGGCCCAATCAATCACCATATAATGTTAATTATATGGATTCCATACAACACATGTATATAATAGCATTGAAAAATAATCAACCATCAACCAAAGTGCACTACACTGTATAAGCATCAAATATAGATATCTAACGCTTATAACAGCCTATCAATCAATCGATCGACATATTTAATCAATCAGGTTGAGTGAACTTCAAATTTCATCCCAACACCCGTGTGGGGTTTCAAACAATCAAACACAGATTTTAGTTGTGCATTTGGGCGATGTGTAAAATTTATCGACCCAATCGATATCAGTCAAATCAGTGTATATAAACAAATCGGCCGATTTGTTTATAAATATTTATTTATTCACTTTCACGTTAAAAATTATATTTTTAACGATAATATATTTTATTTTAACACATGAATTTCTATTCATTTCATTTATCAAATAAAATGATATTTTTATTTTTTTCTAATTTATTTTAAGGAAATTTCGGCGGCATAACGGCACGATACTAGAAACGGGACGAGGCCTAGCCTTATCCCCGGTCTAGTGAAGGCCCACGCCATTCACACATCAATCAAATCCATTCCATTTCACCAAACAATTCAATTCAAACCAAATAGACTAACCAACTACACAACCAAATAATTTAACAAACAAGCCATCCATGGTCTGTGGATGACGGGTGTCGGGTGCTACTAAACACCGTCTGCATCCTAGTGTATATATATATATAACTAGAAAAAGAGAATTTAGAGTGAGAAGTTCTCACCAATAGCTATCCAATCATCTCGACTCTTCTTCTATAGAAATCTTCATCGTTCTCGCCTTTTTGTCACCTTCGTTGCTCGTATTCACTACATATATAAAAATCGAATTTTTACTTCGCTATTCAATATATAAAAATCCTATTTTTACTTTGCTATTCAATATATAAAAATCGAATTTTTACTTCGCTATTCAATATATAAAAATCCTATTTTTACTTTGCTACTATATAGATAAAAATTCTATTTTTATCACGCTATTCTTCATATAAAGATTTCGCCTTTTCAAATATAAAGATTTCACCTTTTCAAATATAAAGATTTCGCCTTTTCAAATATAAAGATTTCGCCTTTTCAAATATAAAGATTTCGTCTTTTCAAATATAAAGATTTCGCCTTTTCAAATATAAATATTTCGTCTTTTCAAATATAAAGATTTCGCCTTTTCAATTTCAAAAATCTAATCTTTTCTATTTTAAAAATCTAATCTTTTCTATCCATATATACAATAAAAACTCTATTTTTATTTTCAAAGCAAACCTATTGCAGTTTTTATAACTTAATAAAATCGATTTTCATAACTAAATGAAATCAGATTTTTAAGAGTCTTATACACAATTACATTTAAATCAATGCATACTTAATATTTAAACTGAAAAAGAAATAGAATTAAATAAATAAAAACTTACGGTTAAAATGGAAGGGGGGCTGCTCATAGTCGGAGAACGGCGGCAAGTGGCGGCATGGGCGAGGCTAGGGGGTGCAGTGGCTTAGGGTTTAAGGGGGGGGGCGGTTTTATGCAGAAGAAGGAGGAGATGAAGGCGAGAGAGGAGGAGGAAGAAGAGGAGAGGGAGGCGGCGCAGTAGGGGGGCTCGGCGCGCCACCTGGGGCCGCGATGGAGTGGCTGCGGCAACGAATCGCCCCCCTTCGTCGCCCCATTCTTTTTTTTATCTGTAGATCGACATTGAAGAAAGGGGGGGTTGGCTGATAAAAGGAGGAGGGAGAGAGAATTTTATTTTTTTTATTATTTAATTTCAAAAAGTTGACTTTTTCATACGACCTCTAAACGAGGCCCACCACCTGTCGTCCATAGCTAATTACCCCCATTCCGAACACAATGGGATACGTATCATAGGCTGATTCGATCGTTTCGACCAGTTTTCGTCAAAATCAACATATAACTCTATATATTGAATTTGAACGCGCATTTCAATTTACCGGGGTTACATACTAACTCTATAAATTCCAGAAAAATATTTTCTAGCTTCGTATTGACGATACGGTCCTAACAAAACTAGTTTCGTCGAATTCTGAGGCCGTTGGAAAAATGGCCATTTTCCAGTCGATTAAAATCAACTAAAACTGGTCAAACGCGTTTTCCTTTGCCACGCTCACATATTGATTTGAAAAATTATGAAATTTAGAATCTAGCAATAATTTGACATTACGGATCCAACAAAAGTGGTTTCGTCGAAATCCGAGGTCGTTTGCAAAATGTCTATTTTTAAGGGCCTGAATTCCATAGCGACTACTCAGAATTTTCAACTGGACATATCTTTTGATTCCCGCTATGAAATTTTGATTTTTCGGATTCGTTGGAAATATATTATCAATTAGATCCTAATGTTTTTGGTTTCGCTAAAATCCGGATTGTTTTGCACCCGGTACATTCAATTGAAATTTATAATCGAATTATCGAACTACCGCGCCATTTTCAATTCTATTTATAATTATGTATAATTATTTATATTCTAACGACGACGTATATATCATATACGTCTAATTCTATTCAAAATAAATTTTCCGTCGATATTATTTAAAATAATTCATTTTGAATATGCAAAATTCGCTAAAATTGCCAAAATAAAAATTTTAAATTGGCCCAGATTTTCAGGTTGTTACATTGGGAAATAAAATAAATGATTACTTTGGTGTGGTTCGCTAATCCTGACTAGTTTGAATTGATATTCAAAGAAGATTAAAGAATAAATTTAAAGAATTTACCTTTGATAAAATTAATGGGAACCTTTCCCAAAGTATAAGAATATTTGAATAAAAGGATATTCTGAATTGTAATGAGGCGTATGTTGTGTTTGTGTAACACTAGTTTATTATATACGCGAGTTATTCAGAAAGAACGGGTTTAACCCATTCTGAATAACTAATTCGACGTGGTGTCGAAGATGAAGACGGTGGTTGAAGACCGGAGGTCTTCACGTCGTTTGGGTGATTACTGATGATCTTGATTGGGCTGTACACCCAAGAGGAGGGAATCAGTTGGTGATCGTCCAGACGTACTTGGAGATCGATGGATATGCGAGGTACAAGGTGCCTACGGTTTCGTTTAGACCCATAACGGACTTGTAAATGGAATGTGTGTTTGACATTGGATTTTATTCTATGTTATTGATTTCTATTAAATATATATCTGTTTGGCGGGGGAGAATTTATTCTCTTGCTTAACGCCCTTCTCTGAGACGTACGAGCTCAGGGGTTATATATCGATGGATATCAATCGCATGGAGTGAATTTCCTGTGTGGCATGCCTAAGTGGCAATATGATCAAGGCTTCTGTTGAAAAGCAAAGTCTTGTGGTGGATGATCAAAGCACCGCCTGTGTGGCATAGCTTTGTGTAACATGAATTCGCGAGCCTCACACCCCGGTTGTGAACTAAAAACGGGAGAGGACATCAGGGAGGACATGCGTTTCTTTCTAGCTAGAAGTGGCATCAGTGGTTTTACACGCCCTGACGAGTTTGACTTATGTGGTTGTTGCTGTTGCGAGGCGCCTCGGATATATCGGTGACTGTATGGAGTCTATGGAGTCATTTGGCTCATTTGCGCCCCATAGGGCAGGGAGACGTAGTGTTCAGGCATTTTAATCCACATCGGTGGACCGGCCCTGACGATCCAAGGACTCACCTGAGTCTGGGTCCTGAGACATGGTAGGCTTGATTGTCTCGAATCGGTAGAGGACGATCCCTGGCCTCGGTTCACAGACAGAAATCCCATTTCCAATACATGATAACTCGGTTTTATTTGTAGAGCCTAGTATGGTGACATGATATATGGTACCCATGCCGTCTATGATTGATATTTATGATTGAAATTGTTTTGACACTATACACTTACAATAGTATCAAATGATTTGTTTTTAACGTATCAAGCATGCTTTGGCTATTATAAGGGAAAACCCTATCCTCTGGTTTGTGTTGCATTGTGTGATGGGACCTGGGTCTTATAATAGCTTCATTTTTCTTTATTTAGCATTGCGCTGTTATTTTATGCACTGGTATTCATGGGAGGAAACCCGTTCCGTGTTATACGGCGTGGTCCTTTGATTTACCTAGCTTTAAAAATAAAGATTAATAACTGTTCTAGTTCTCACACCAGTCACATGACTGACCTGGAGTTTATTGTTTTAACCTAAACTCTGGGTGCCCTCATTTTCCGCACGGGCAGCTAGTAGTTTTGGTTTTGTAGTTTTATATTCACAGGATCCTGGTTTACAGCTGGAATGATATGTGGAAATCTTTGTATCCGTAGATCTCTTCTAGTTGTGTATTGTATTATTTTCCACTGTTATGTTATTTATTGTAATCTCTAATATTTGGTAAATGTATATTATTTGTTTATACTCTGTATATTCTTGTATTCTGATGAATTGTTGTAATTAACAATTAAATGTTCTTTTGTCTGCATTCTATTTTGTCGTGTTCTCAAAACAATCAGGCGTTTCGAACAGTCTGGGTCGGTTTAGCGACTGATTAGGATCGAGCGGAATTTCTTGTTGTCACATTTGGTATCAGAGCTTTGGTTTACAAAGCTCAGAGAACAAGACACATTAGAACCATACGAAAGAATTCATCAGAGATTGGATTAGTAATATCCAATGGGAATGACTCGTTAGAGATGGGATCAGTAGTATCCTAGAACGAGTGTGAAGAGTATATTTTTGAAAATGAAAACAAATTTTGTTTTGAAAATTTAAATCAACTATTCGTATTTGAATATTTATTTATATTGATTTGGGCTATCCAATATATAAAGATTTTACGTATACGTCTGATCCGCGTGTATTCGAAGTTTTAATATATTGGGTAGATATAGAATTACACTCTAGTCGCCCGAGGGTGATTCTGATGATTGATATATCATCATCATAATTTATATTCGAGTGACGAAGGTGTGATATCTGTATATTTCCTATTGACTGGTGTGAGAACCAAAATTAGATAGGGCTTTTTGTTGTGATTTGGCATCAAAAATCTGATTTTTTGACTATATATCAAAATTATGAGTTTGAAATGATAATCAACTAATTGATTGCTGGTTGTGTTGTTTGATTATTGGTTGAGTAATTAAAATTTGAACCATATAGCCAATTAGAATCAAATAGTAGATTGTATTGAAATTTAGTCGCATTTGCTTGCATATACATGTACTTACATTGAATAGATTATTGCAAAGAGGCTAGAGCAGAAGAATAAAATTGTTTGCCCGACAAATAGGTACATGTTTACCATAATTTACTATTTTGTTTGGGTGATGATGATTTTATGAGCCGATTGGCTATCCGCTTGGCTTTTTCTTTTGGATTGAAGAAGGCCATGGGAGGCTATATGAAATATCCCAAAGTCCCCGATACAGGGGAGGTTATGGCGATTTTTTTTGAAAATTTAGGGTGTTAGCCAAATTTTTGAAAATTTTGAAAAGTTCTTAGAAACTAAAAAGTTGAAGAACTTAAGCCGTAAAGAAAATAACGGAAGTTGAGTTGATCTGTGAAACAACTTTCGGCTTCGTTCCTTTTCGGGGACGAAAAGTTTTAAGTGGGGGAGATTGTAATAACAAAGAAATCAATTTAAAATTTTTATTTTGGCAATTTTAGCGAATTTTGAATATTTAAAATGAATTATTTTAAATAATAACGACGAGAAATTTAATTTGAATAGAATTCGAACGTATATATTATATAAATCGTCGTTAGAATATAAATATTTATTTTAAATTACAAAAGGAATTGAAAATGGCGCGGTAGTTCAATAATTCGATTTCAAAGTTCAAATGAATGTACAAGATTCAAAATAAACTGGATTTTAGTGAAATCAAAAATATTTGAATCTATTCGAGAATATCTTTCCAACGAATCCGAAAAATTGAAATTTCATAGCGGAAATCAAAAGATTTGTCCAGTTGAAAATTCAGAATAGTCACTATGGATTCTGGCCCTTAAAACTGGAAATTTTGAAAACGACCTCGGATTTCGTGAAACCACTTATGTTGTATCCGGGATGTCAAGTTATTGCTAGATTCAAATTTTCGTAATTTTTTGAATCAATATGTGAGCGTGGCAAAGGAAATCGCGTTTGACCAGTTTCAGTTGATTTTAATCGACTGGAAATTGGCCATTTTTCAAACGGTCTCAGAATTTGACAATACTAGTTTTGTTAGGACCGTATCGTCAATACGAAGCTAGAAAATATTTTTCGAGAATTTTTAGAGTTAGTATGTGGCCCCGATAAATTGAAATGCGCGTTCAAATTCAATATATAGAGTTATATTTTGATTTTGACGAAAACTGATCGAAACGATCGAATCAGCTTACGATACATATCCCAATGTGTTCGGAATGGGGGTATTACGTTAAGGGCGACAGTCGTTGGGTTTGAATCAAGGTTCGGATGAAAAGTCAACTAATTGTAATAAAATAAAATAAAATATATATTTACACACACACCCCCCTTCATTTCCTTTAACCCTCTCAGCCCCTCCCGTTCACTTTTGCAAAATCAAAAAGAAAAGAAAAAACCCCCAAATTCAAAACCCGTCGCCCATTCATCTACCCCTCCACCGCATCGACGCTCTCCCCCTCCATCTCTGACATTGCTCCGCCATCTCCTTCCTCTGCCCGCTTCTCCTCCAGACCAGAGCACGCACCCCCTTCTAATCAAGGCCGTCGAATCCCGCAACCTAGACCCCCCCCATCTGAAAACCGCACCGCCTGCCACCTAGACCCCCACCTCCGCCAGCGCCAACCCCTCCACCACCTCCTTCTGACGTCGATGCCACTCTCCGACGAACGACAGTAAATCCCCTCCTCTCCGTAAAATGTAAGTCTTTATTTTTATTTATTTTTATTTTATCCTTTTCTTTCTAGTTATTGATTTTTATAACTAAGGTAATTGGTTTATTAGAAAGGAATGGATTTTTATTTTATTTATGAACAAGGATGGATTTTTATTTATGAAAAAGGTTAGATTTTTATACTCCTAGCATAATAAAAATATGATTTTTATACTCCTAGCATAATAAAAATATGATTTTTATACTCCTAGCCTAATAAAAATATGATTTTTATCTTTAAGGAGTAGCGATAAAACAAGATTTGATTTTTAAAGTAAACATGATTATATTTTTATAAGGTAGAAGATTATATTTTTATAAGGTAGAAGATTATTTTTTTTATAAAGGGAAAGACGAGATTTTTATAAAGGAAAACACGAGATTTTTATATATATGAAGTAGAAATAAAAATATGATTTTTAAAATGAACATCGTATTAAAAATGTGATTTTTAATATGAACAGCGTGGAGAAGACTACGTTGGAAGTACGGGCAAATCCAGATTGTTCTGTATTTCATAAATTTCTATAGAGGAGTGGAACCCTCAGTGAGAACTTCTCACTTTTAATTTAATTTTCTAGTTAAAATATATACTAGGATGAAGACGGTGTTTAGTAGCACCCGACACCCGTCGTCCACAGACCATGGACGGCTTGTCTGCTTGTTTGTTTGATTTTGATTTGTAATTGATTGTGTGATGTGATGTGAAATTGACACCCGTCGGAGAGTGGCATCTCCTTCCTCTGCCCGCTTCTCCTCCAGACCAGAGCACGCACCCCCTTCTAATCAAGACCGTCGAATCCCGCAACCTAGACCCCCCCTCATCTGAAAACCGCACCGCCTGCCACCTAGACCCCCACCTCCGCCAGCGCCAACCCCTCCACCACCTCCTTCTGACGTCGATGCCACTCTCCGACGAACGACAGTAAATCCCCTCCTCTCCGTAAAATGTAATTCTTTATTTTTATTTATTTTTATTTTATCCTTTTCTTTCTAGTTATTGATTTTTATAACTAAGGTAATTGGTTTATTAGAAAGGAATGGATTTTTATTTTATTTATGAACAAGGATGGATTTTTATTTATGAAAAAGGTTAGATTTTTATACTCCTAGCATAATAAAAATATGATTTTTATACTCCTAGCATAATAAAAATATGATTTTTATACTCCTAGCCTAATAAAAATATGATTTTTATCTTTAAGGAGTAGCGATAAAACAAGATTTGATTTTTAAAGTAAACATGATTATATTTTTATAAGGTAGAAGATTATATTTTTATAAGGTAGAAGATTATTATTTTTATAAAGGGAAAGACGAGATTTTTATAAAGGAAAACACGAGATTTTTATATATATGAAGTAGAAATAAAAATATGATTTTTAAAATGAACATCGTATTAAAAATGTGATTTTTAATATGAACCGCGTGGAGAAGACTACGTTGGAAGTACGGGCAAATCCAGACTGTTCTGTATTTCATAAATTTCTATAGAGGAGTGGAACCCTCAGTGAGAACTTCTCACTTTTAATTTAATTTTCTAGTTAAAATATATACTAGGATGCAGACGGTGTTTAGTAGCACCCGACACCCGTCGTCCACAGACCATGGACGGCTTGTATGCTTGTTTGTTTGATTTTGATGTGTAATTGATTGTGTGATGTGATGTGAAATGAAATAAAATATTTATATAGTTAAAATATTTTATAGTTGAAAATAGAATTTTTAACGTGAATTTGAAATGAAATAAATATAAACAAATCGGACGATTTGTTTATATACACACATTTGACTGATATTGATTGGGACGATAAATTTTACACATCGCCAAACTGCACAAATAAAATCTGTGTTTGATTGTTTGAAAACCCCACACGGGTATAGGAGAGATATATGACATACACTAATCCCAATAGTTAGTTGTATGTCGATCGATTGATTGATAGACTGTTATAAGTGTTAAATATTTATATTTGATGCTTATACAGTGTAGAACGCACTTTGGATGATGGTTGATGATTTATCGTTGCTGTTATCTACGTGTGGCAGAAAATCCATATATTTAACATTATATGGTAATTGATTGGGCCTCATTCCAGTTTCGAAATAGAAATATTTGAAAAAGAAATATTTGAAATAGAATATTTGAAAATAGAAATATATGAAGACGCGTTGATTAGATTGACGCCATTTTGACGTGAACGATATTTATATCGATTTTATTTATTTTGCAATGAATATTGAAAGTGTTTTCAAAATCTGATATTTTGAAAGGAATTGAAATTCGAATTAAATTGAAAAGAATTGAAATTCGAATTAGATTGAAATAGAATTGAAATCGTTTTGAATTGAATTTAAAACGTATTGAAATTGAACTGAAATTGATTTGAATTGAAAACAATTCGAATTAAATTGAAATTGAATTGAAATCAATTTGAAATGAAATTAAAATGAATTTATACTGAAAAATTCGATTTTGATTTGAATTTGAAAAGGAAGTTGAAATCGTTTTGAAAATGAATTTAAAATGATTTATAAAATACGTTTTAAAAGGAAATCGATGAAGTATATATTATATATATAATATAATGGCCTGAATAGAACGCGCCGCACTGCGGCAGTTCGCGAATTTCGACCATTGACTTCGAATTGATGTTGTGGGAGATCCGACCGTCGGATTCTCCTAAAACCGGAACCGTTGGGTTCGTATCGAAAAGAGCTTTCTAGTGAATATTGGAGATTTGAAATCTAACGGTTGGATTTGGAAT